>CM035428.1:103949160-104179160 GCA_020310875.1 Ceratopteris richardii | reverse complement strand
TTTGTAAGGCTTGAGATAGTGTGTGTCTTTCTAATGAGTGGCCAATGTTGTAATCACATAAATGAAGCACAACAAAAGGAAAAAGTCATGTGCACCCAAACAAGTCATTATCGAATGTGGGGATGGAATCATCATAGATGGTAAATGCAAAGTGAAGGTCTCAAGTTTTGACCACCAAACTTATCAGAGGCCATCACAAAGCCTGAACCTTAACCAAGGGCACATCAAATCCCACAAAACTTGAAAGATGTGGCCTAGTAATAACCTAACCTCGTGACCTTGGGGGGAACCCATATAATCAAAAGAAAGCACATACATTCATGAATCATAAAGCATCTCATGAGTTTCCTATTGAGCAAGTGAAAATGATGGCCACAATCCTAGAGCACGCATTCAGTTTCAAATTAGGATCGATCCTTGTAAGGATCATACTCCTCTTTCATGAAAAGAACAATTTCAATCCCCATTCATCAAAGTCAAATATCATGAAGTATAGCTAAATTAATTACTCAATGGCACAGACCTCCTGAATCGTGGTAGTAGCTAGTAATAGATGGATCAATAGTTAGCCCCGAAGACCAAGAGCCATAGTCATCCCACTCTTTGGCCTGTCGCACTCATAGATAAGACAGATTCGAGCACTATCTAAGAAAATGAAGAACCCTTCCGCATTTATGAAGTTATTAAGCAAGAAACCAAGATCCCAAAAGGCCCTATCCAAGGTGATCGAGCATCATGGAGATGATCTTAGTGAAAATAAGATATGAACAATTCAGGCACCACATCTCTACATCCTATATAGCACATGAGAACAGAATAGCAAAACTCTGCAACCATTTGATAAAACATAGATAGACATAGTTGAACTTCCTAGGAGTTAGCGACATTAGGAATCCAAAAGAAGAGTCAAGTTATGATGTACATATGTTCAAGTTGCAATGATCTATCATATCTTGCACCCAACAGTGCAAGGATGCCTCTGATTCTTCAAGATATTACACTTGCATGAGCAATTATCAGCAATTTATTATGACAACCTCCCTGGACGTTCCTTCAAATCTGAAATTGTATGAACACATGAAGAAGCATGCTAGTCAATGACTATTCCATGAGATTGTAGCATCTTGAATCCTGCAGTTAATTGATATGCATGCATCCAGGTTCCACATCAATGTAGGACAGCAAAATCATGAGAATATCAATAGTCTTGGCTTTATTCAGAACAACAAATAGATTCAGCCCTAATATGAATATAACCAAAATGACTTTCTAATTCACAGGAACCAAGGTATCGCCATCCTTACCAACTTCCAAGCGACTACCTGTCATGCTCACTTCCATGTTAGGTATAAAATCCTACTAGAGATTTTCAAAACCACCAAAAAATGTGCATCTTTGCAATTTTGAAACCCAAATAACAACTTAGGATGGGTGTAAACAATATGAGTTCGCAGAGGGCACATATGAGTGATAGAAAGAGAACCAAAACATCCATGCCCATTAGGTACTACCTTCAAACGATAAGTGTCAAAAGATTATACATTCAAATGTCATGGCACTAATGTTCATTTACTCCTTTAGCCATAGTATATAATGTAAATGTGAACATTTTTAAGTTGATTATGGAGCAGAGTTAGAGAGGAACATTTCCTGATCAGCATACCATGCTTCATAATTGCACATCTGTACAATAGATGATTGCACTAGAGTAGAAAAATCTTACAGAACTTATATGAATCTTCTATTCATGGTGTAGCACCCTCATCATGTGTAGGACAGTCACACAACTTTCCACAGTAAGTATTAGGAGCACCCAATCAATTATCATTATTATTAGCAAGCATAATGCATTTCAAGAGCCCTATAAAATGAGAAAGGAACCAACCATGCCTAGTATGGCACATAGTCAAGTATCGTGGCATGCATACCAATATGCCCATGTAGCATCATACAGTAGAAAAAAAAGATGACCATGAATTAGATGGTTCAACAGCAAAGTTGATTTGTCTAAATCCTTGAGGAGGTGGATGGGTGGTTAAATCATGATTATGCCAATGGCCATCTCAGATGGCATAGTTCGTACTGTAAATTTATAGAGATTTCATAGTGGAGAAAAAGTATTTATATGCAACACTGTCATGTTCAAAACAATGAGCATGCCTATTTTATTTTCAAGGAAACATACAGAGCGTGGTCCCTCAAAGCTTAGCAAGATCTGCATGCCAACTACATGGAATACACAGACTTACCACTTGTCAATATTGCACCTGTAGGTGAAGCCTTTCAGAATGACATTGTATGATGTGCATTAATTTGATGGAAACGAGACCAAACCGAACTCTGTTTTTTATCTTTCTCAGCATCAAAATTGTTCCGGGGATGAGTACACATGGGAGAACAAAAAGAATTCCAATATGATGGAGTTCATAAAAAAAAGAGCTTCCATAGCAATGCACAATGATCAACCACCTATCATATTTCACAAACCTATAGGCTCTTACAGTTTTCCTTTGGATCAAGTATTAAGTTATCTCTTTTCAAATAGTTTTTGGTTTTGGTTGAAAATCTGTCAGCATGTAAAATGGGAACCCTCCGTTCTGATCGAGGGAGGGAATATATGTCTTCTGATTTTAATGCATTTTTGGTTGAACGTGGGATAAAACACCAGTGTAGAGTTCCGTATACACCTCAACAGAATGGAGTTGTTGAATGAAAGAACAGGTCACTCATGCAGATGGCGAGGTGCATGTTCAAGAGTCAGGCTTTACCACATAGTTTTTGGCTTGAGGGTGTCATGTGTGCAGCATATGTACTGAACAGGTGTCCCACTAAAGCGCTGCAGTCTATCACTCCATACGAGGCTTGACATGATCACAAGCCATCTCTTGCTCATCTGCGTGTTTTTGGTTGTTTGGCATATGCACTAGTACCTGAACAACATCGCAGAAAATTAGATGATAAGGCAGTAAAATGTATTTTTGTTGGGTACAGTTCTAAAAGTAAAGGCTATCGTCTGTATCATCCACAGACTAAACGCATTCTGGTTAGCCGTGATGTTGTCTTTGTGGAAGATGTTATTCAGCCATTGCTTTCATGTACTAAGGAGACATCTGTTAGCTCCAAAGACATGTATGATACTTTGATGCCTCTTTTTACAGGTCGACAGTCTAGTGTTGGTCCTAATGAGGCAACTTCTCGGCCTTTGCAGGTTTCATATGATGATGTAGATCATTCGATTTCTGATGCAGATTTACATGATGCACTTGTTGACGAGAGAGATGATATTGAGCAGGCAAAAACTATGCCAAAATGGCTGGTGCAGACTTTGCGTGATAGAAAATTAGATGCACCTTTGTCATATCGTACTCGTTCAAGCTCTCATAATGCCTCCTTTGCATCAGATTGCTATGCTATGGTTGCGTCTAGTCTCTGTGATGAGAATGAGCCTCTTTCTTTTTATGAAGCACAGAATTCAGAAAATTGGATGGCTGCTATGCAATCTGAATATGATGTTATAATGAAGAATGGTACATGGTCTTTATGTGACTTGCCTCCTGGCAAGAAGGCCATTGGCACTAAGTGGGTATACAAGCTGAAGCATAAACCTGATGCTACAGTTCACAGGTATAAGGCTATGCTTGTTGCAAAGGGTTATGCACAAGAAAGAGGCATTGACTTTGATGAGACCTTTGCACCCACATGCCGTATGACTATTGTTCAGAGCATTTGTGCACTTGCAGCCCATCATGGTTGGAATGTACATAATTTGGACATTAAAACAGCATTTCTGAATGGTGACTTGCATGAAGAAGTGTATGTTTTTTAGCCCCGTGGCTTTGTGCAAAAAGGGCATGAAAACCAGGTGTGCAGGTTAAAGAACGCATTATATGGTTTAAAGCAAGCACCACGTGCTTGGTATGAGAAGATACATGCCTATCTGGTTGCACATGGTTTTGAGAACAGTCCAACTAAAAGCACCTTATTTGTTAAGCGTGCTAATGATGTGCTTCTGATCATTGTTGTCTATGTTGACGGCATGCTGCTCACTGGTCCTATTGAGAAGCATATTGTTGATTTCAAGGATGATTTGCATGCCTCATTTGAGATGTCTGATTTGGGGCATTTGCATCACTATTTGGGCATTCAGTTTATGCAAGTTGATGGTGGAATGGCTTTGTGTCAAACGAAATATATTGACACACTATTGCAGTGTATTGGCCTTGAAGACTGTAAGCCTATTGCCACACCTATGGAGACAGGTTTATGATTGAGTCTTCATGATGTTGGAGATGCATTTGATGTTGTTCTCTATCAGCAGGCTGTTGGATGCTTGATTTACTTATGCATTACTTGGCCAGATATTCAGTTTGCTGTCTCACAGATGAGCAGGTTTATGCATTGCCCAGGAGTCATGCATTGGAAGGCGGTTAAGCGCATCTTTCGCTACTTGAGTGGTACTCGACTACTTGGGTTGTTTTATCCCAAGGGATATCACTACCGCCAGATTTGCATGCTTTTTCAGACTCAGATTGGGCTGGTTGCTATGACACTCGTGTGTCCACTAGTGGTTTTTGCTTCATGCTTGGTAGCTCATGTATGTCTTGGTTGAGCAAGAAGTTGAGTATTATGGCCACTTCGAGTTGTGAGGCTGAGTATAGGGCAGCCTATTATGGCCACTTCCAGTTGTGAGGCTGAGTATAGGGCAGCTTTCACAGTGATTGTTGAGTGTGTGTGGCTCAGATGCCGTATGGCTGATTTGGGTGTTGGCCAGTCTTCTGCCACCACCATCTTCACTGACAGTCAGAGCACATTGGCAGTTGCGAGGAACCCTGTGTTCCATGCTCCCACTAAGCACATTGAGGTGCATTATCACTATGTCAGGGAGAGGTTCTCTGCTAGGGAGATCATCTTGGCATATGTGCCCATGCAGGAGAACATTGTAGACCTTTTCATGAAGGCTTTGCCTAGGGAGAAGTTTGAAGCTTTCCGCAAAGCTTTGGGCTTACTTCCTTTTGTGGAGTGATTTCCACATAGCATGGCACTTCCTTATACATGAGTGCCAGCTCCTTGTCCTCCGCATCACTCCCAGGGGGGATTTGTTGATATATTTAGGTAGTGATGTGTGTGAACACACTAGGACCGTCGGGGCACTTTTTTCCCTCTTTAGGAGGTTTTTTTCCCCCGGCTTGTATATACGCCTATTGCCCTAATGGGCTACTTATCTTTGTACATTCTCTAGTAATACATTCAGTATTGTGTGTTGTGCTCCAAGCTTCTTCTTCTTCCTTGTGTTGTTCGCGTGCTTCCGTAGACGTCTAACTCCAACACAGGTAGCACTGCCATAGCAAGCAATAAGCGAGGTGTAGGTAGAGCCCAAGTTGATTCCTTACCTACCTTCATGCTTCATGTGATGTTTACTTCATCTCAAAGTGCTTTTGTAGGGAGGGTGTTGAAGATGGTTGTTGAAATCATGTGATGCTCCCAAAAAAATAGTCACATATAATCATTAAATGATCGAAAATCCCTTCATCAACATATCACATTCTATCATAATGAGAAGTGAAAAATGCAAACTGTGATGGTGCAAGGATCAAGCCTAAGAGCTTGACCTATGCTCTTTGGATTTCTCTCAAAATCATCAGGCATAAATGTAAATCTCTTGAAACATAAGTTTAAGGTTTCAAAGGTTAATTCTTCATATTACTTTAGTCAAAAGGTAAATGTAAAAAGGTGGAAGGAATCTCATGATTGAAGGGAAACAAAAGTCATGAATTTACCTTGGATTCAAATTCAAATTGATCCTAATAATTAGAACTACATGTTAGGTGGAAGGTCCAACCACCTTCAAGATAAAGAATTGTATAAAAACACTTCCTTCTCTAGTCACGGAGTAATAGAGCTTTAAAGACTGACTAGAGTTGATTTCTTAAGGATATATTGTACTATCTTGAATTGAGAGAAGTCCTCCACAACTTCTTTGTATGATACATACAATATCAATACACATTATGATTCATTTCCATTGAATGGTCATTCTCTGTTTACTATTATAGTACCTTAATCTACTTAGTCGTCTTCTTTGAGTCATTTCTCAATTTTTAGGTACTCAATGTCTAATCTATCACTTGGATCACTTAGCTAGAGTGCAATGAGCTTTTATCCAAAGTTCCATTAACATTGTCTATGTAGATCTCAAGATATGGATGTGTATATGTGACTATTTCTGCACACCTTCATCTTTTTGAAAAGTCATAGTGACCCCCCAAACTTCTTAAACTTATAGTTCACTACATAGTGCATCTAAGTTCATGAAATAAATTATTTTGGATAGCTCAACACTTTTTTATTGAAATTTTGCAAAAGCTCTCTAGATAATTTGTACTAGGATGTGATCTTTGAGAGATTCTCATCCAAAAATAGAAGGTCTCTCGGGATTTTTGATCTTCAAACTCATATGTTTTGGCATAGAGATCTGTGAATGATGTTCTAATGGACTTAGGTGTTCTCAATGCATATTTGGAAATCTTAGGGAGCTTACTAAGTATCCTTGGAGTTGCTTTGGCTGGTTTTGAGCAATTCATCCATCATCTCTTCATAGTGGTATCAGAGCAAAGATCAAGAATAGTCTTTATGGGTGATGGATTCCCCTCATCCATTGAGAAACTAGATCGAGGTAATTACTCTCATCTTTGCAATTCATCCATCACCTCTTCATAGTGGTATTAGAACAAAGATCAAGACTAGTCTTTATGGGTGATGGATTCCCCTCATCCATTGAGAAACTAGATCGAGGTAATTACTCATATTGGTCTCTCAAAATGGAGGCTCATCTACAAGGAAGGAACTTATATGGATACATTTCTAGAGATGAGATTATGCCAACACTCAGAAGCAAGGGCCAACCAACACAAGAGGAGCAGGAAAGGTTGAATGCATGGTGTTCAAAGGATTCGCTGGCAAGGTCATACATTCTCAACTCTATATCTAACTTTTTACTCACTCACATTAGGAATTGTAAGACATCTTAAGAGACATGGGATGTTTTGGAAGCATTCTTCTCCTCAAGTACGAAAGCCAGGAAGAATCAACTATAGATGGAGTTTACAACACTCAAGAAGATGCCCAAGAAAAGTGTGATTGAATTTATTGTTGGGGATGTAAGGATCATATGATCTTACTCCTATATTCATATATATACATCATTTATAGAGCATTGCCTCAAGAGGGATCATATGTGGGTTTCGAGGCTCCCATGCATCTGTGCACGTCTGTCTTCTCTTCTCTCTCTGTCCATCTCCTCCTTGCTCCTCTTGTTCTGCACACCAAATCCCTTCATTGGTATCAAAGCATGCTAGAGGCTAGTGTGCAAGAAGCTTCAATGGAAGCTTAGGTCATAGGTGGTGAAAGTGCAGGTCGGCATCTCTCATCAGTTGTTTAGTATTTCGGCCATAACTCAAGTTAAGAAACTCGGATTGATGCATTTTAAAGTTCTATGCATAGCTAAGAAGGGCTACAACTTGATAGAAGGGCTAGAAAACCTGGTTTGGAGATGTAAAGTGCCAAAAATTCAAAAAACACAGATTGATGTATAAAATTAATCTACAATCACTTAGACAATAGGCCAGTTTCTGGGTCATAACTTGAGTTCTACAAGCCCGATTTGAATGATTCAACTTGTTTTGTGTAGCAGGGAAAGATAACTACAATTTATAAAACAATTTACTTCCAAATTTTGAGTGTTTAGTCACAAAAATTGCATAATGCAAAGTAGTAGTGTTGTAGGTGAAGGTGAAATTGATAGCTAATGTTTATTTTGTGTGTATCTTGAGCTACACACCTCCGATTGAGGCATTCTTTATATTGTTGCATAGCCAAGAAATAGTTCTAGAAGTTTGCTGAAGGGAAAAAGTTCAAATTCAGAGGCTATCAACTCTAAAACACCAAAATACAAAGCAGCATATTTTTGCCACAAGAACCCTAGTTGCTTTAGGAGGTTCAACTTGCTTTAGAAATTCTTCGAGATAGAATTTTTGGTCTATGAGCTCTTATTTCTAGAGCTTGAAGGCATTATCCATGTATGATCATTGTGGTAGCTCCTCCATATGAGATTAGATCATGAACTTGTCATGAGTTTGACATGTGAGATGACATTGTGGTATACCAGCTTCTTTGAGGTTTATGTCATCATGAGTTTGATCATAGCATTGTCACCATTGTATTGGTGTGTATTTCCAACAGTTTTTTGGCATATATATTTTCCATTATCTTTGATAAGATCAATGATAGGTGATGATAGGTTACTCATTGTTCTTTTGTTATTGGTTATCTTGTTTGATTGCTCGGTTTACAAGGGATACTCTATCATATTTTTTCCATGATTTTTTCACATCTACTTGATTAGTTTGGAGACTTGATGAGCAAGCTTATGTTCATGGTTTTATGTGCATGCTAAATGTATGGTTATGTGATAGGTGGTTCACATGTTTTTTCCTTCTCCAATGAGACATACGTGATGTGAATTTTTATAGTTGTTAAGATATCAAGCTCAACATGTGATGATCTAGGATAACACATATCAATTTTTCGTTTCTTTGATATGTATAGTGGTTACACCGATATATGTTAGGGATACTTCATTGAGTTGTACTAGATTTATCTACCGAGAGTGATGGCACATTTGTTTCTTGCCAGCTCACTCATTCACGGGCTTTAGGTTTTTCCTTATGTACTGGTGTTTATATATTGCACTTCTTGTATTCTAGTTTTTAGGTCATTTTTGTACATTCCTTTTATGTAATAGAAGAAGAAGAAGATCATTCTTCCTTGCCTCAATCTGAGTGTGTGCTTCTCTTTGATTGTGAGAGTCTGTGTGTGAGCTCTCTTCCCTATCTCCTTCCTCATGACATGGTATCAGAGCCAGTGTGGTTGTAGACAGCTCATGGAGAAGGCTGATAGTGAAGAGTATGTGAGACGGCATGGAGAACGCGCGATTCACAAACGACCTCAGATTGCTATGAAAATTGGCATGAAGGTAGAAGACCTCAAAATATTTTCGAGAGTTATCCATTTAGGGTGAGATCAAAGTTTCAGAGCCATCTCGACCTCCATTTTGAGCCCGCAAGATGGGGCCCACAAAAAAACCAGGTCAGTTTTAGCAATTCTAACTTGATTCATGTTCGGCAACACTCATATATTCCAGATCCAGAATTTCAAGCAATTCTTTGTACTATTGATACACGAAAACTGTGTTTTTTTTATATCAAATTGTCATGTCATAGTGCAACAATGTTCAAGCAGAAGTTCTGCTTGTAGTGTTTTGCAGTGTTGTGAACTGCTGCAGAAATGGCAAACGCGGATGGAATGAATTAGCTTATGAGCGATAAGCTGCACAAGAACAACTTCCATGCTTGGAGATTCAAAATGAAAAATTTCCTTATGGGAAAAGACTACTGGAAGTACATTGAAGGAGAGAACAAAAATGCTTCGCAGTTACCAGAGAGGAATCGGATTGAGAGCATATAAGGAATGGAATCAGGGAGCCTGAAAGGTAATGTATTGGATATTTGTTATCATATAAGATAGCATGATTGGGCACATACAGGATGCCAAGACTCCGAAAGAGTCTTGGAACAGTTTGATCACATTGTACGAGACCAATACAAAGCCACAGAAGTTGCATCTCAAGAACGAGCTACATACATTGGAGAAAAAGAGCATGTCGGTAAGTGACTACACTCTGAAAATCAAAAGCATATGTGAGTCACTTGCATCTATTGGCGTGAATGTAGATGATGATGATGATGATGATAAGCTGGAAGTGTGCCTTCATGGTTTAGGAGCTGCATATAAGCAGTTTAGAACTTCTATATAGACCAGGGAAAATATTCTAAATTTTGTTGATCTAGTATCTATGCTAATTATTGAAGAAAAGAATATTGGTGAGGATTCAAACTCCCAAGGAAAATCTAGTTCTGAGCAGGTATTCTACTCTGGCAGAGGAAGAGGAAGAGGTAGAGGTTTTGGAAGTGGAAGAGGAAACAATAACCAAGACCAAAGTCAACAACAGAATCATGCAGGAGGAAAAGGACAGTTTCGAGGCAAGGGGAGCCAAAGAGGCCGTAGAAATTTCCAAAGAAATGATTCAAGTAATGACACTAAAGGATGTTGGAATTGTGGTAAACATGGACACTTTGAACGTGATTGCAGGTTGAAGAAGCAAAATAACAAGAGGCAACAAAACAACTATGCATCCACAAGTGCAAATGATTCTGAGAAGTTGTTCATGGTTCAACATCACATGATGAATAAGATGTCTGCCCGTGATTCAAAATCGAATGATAATGTCTGGTATGTTGATTCAGGTGCTTCAAATCACATGATTAGTCATGCAGAATGGTTTAGTACTTTGTTGAAATTGCCAGTTCCTAGGTATGTTAAAACAAGTGATGACACATCACACCCTATCAAGAATACAGGAAATATAGCATTTTCTATGGAGGATGGGAAGGTAAAACACCTTGCTGATGTGCTACATGTTCCAAATATAACAAAGAATCTGGTTTCTATTGGACAAATGGTTGAACAGGGATTACAAGTCAGGTTCAATGTTGATGGATTATATGTAGAAGAATACAAACAGGATGGAAGATTGATTACCAAAGGAAACAAAGTGGGTAGGATGTTCACCTTAAATGTGAAAATTCCTTAAATGAATGCAGTCATGTTTGCAAAAGGTGTAGGAGTTATTGCTGATATAGAGATCTGGCACAAACAGATTGGGCATGCAAACTTGCAGAGGCTGAAGTTGATGTAGTCAAAGAAGATTGTTCATGGACTACCAAATTTCAAGGTTGCAGAGATGCAAAAGGTATGTGAAGCATGTCAATTTGGTAAGCAATCAAGATCATCATTTCCGCATGACAAGCATGTTTGTGAGAATGTGCTAGAAATAGTACATACAGATGTTTGGGATCCTGCAAAGACCACATCTATGGGTGGTTGTAGGTTTTATGTTACTTTCATTGATGACCATACACGGAAAGTGTGGGTATATTTCATGAAAGAGAAGAGTGAGGTATTCACTCGCTTTCAAAATTTTAAAGCTATGGTGGAAAAGCAAACAGGGAAGTATATTCAGACATTAAGATCTGATGGAGGAGGTGAATACATGTCAAATGAGTTTAGCAATGTTCTAAAAAGTCATGGAATTCGACGTCAGTTTATATGCATGTACACACCACAACAGAATGGTATTGTTGAATGCAAAAATAGACATATTATAGAAATAGCAAGAGCCTTGATCGTTGAGAAGAATATGCCTCACTGTTATTGAGCAGAAACTATGCATACAGCTATATACATCATGAATAGAACTCCAACTATTGATGTACATAAGTTACACCTGAAGAGAAGTTCACAAGTAAAAAGCCAAACTTATCACATATGAGAGTTTTTGGTTGTATTGCATATGTACATGTTCCAGATGAGTTGAGGATGAAGCGTGATCCAAAAGCACAAAAATGTTTCTTCATTGGATACTCCCTTGAGCAAAATGGATATAAATGTTATAACCCACTCACACGATAGGTGAAGGTGAGCACAGATGTGGTATTTGATGAAATGTCAAGCTTCTATGCATATGCCAAAGAAAGATTGAATCTTGAACCGAATGACAAAGAAAATGCTGAAAAATCAAGTGCAGAATCTCAAGCTTTGAGTGGACCAGATGCATCACTAAGCAATCGTTCCATCTCAAATCCATGGAGTGGAAGATTGCACGGAAATTTCAGTCCATCAAATTCATCAAATACATCCAAGAAAGGTAAAGAAAAAATTTTTGCTGGTCATAAAACATGTGTAGGTTTTGAAGACGTTGATGGAGATTTAAGTGGTTTAGAAAAGAGTCTTGATGAGGAACTTGGATTGCCCTCTACGAAGACTCCAAGAGTAAGAAAGGCACATGAAGATGATAGAAGGAGAAGTGGCTCCAGATCAAGAAAATATGGGAGGATACGAAATTCAATGCAATGATTGACATATGATAGTTACATGGCTTGCCGTTGTGCCTACAAGATGTTGAACCTTCTTGTTTTGAAGATGCAATTAGAAATGCAGATTGGGAAAAACCTATGGATGAAGAAGAGATGGTTGCACTTTATGGAAACCGTACATGGAAGCTGGTTCCATTACCACAAGGAAAGAAAACCATAGGTTGCAAGTGGGTTTACAAGGTAAAGCACAATGCTGATGGTAGCAGGATATGCACAAACTTATGGCATTGATTATGAGGAAACATTCATCCCTGTAGCTAAAATGTCTATTGTCAGAACACTTGTTGCATTAGCCACAGCAAAAGGATGGACATTACATCAGATGGATATGAAGAATGCTTTCTTACATGGTGAGTTACAAGAAGAAGTATACATAGACCAGCCACAAGGATATGAAGATTCAAAGCATCCACAATATGTTTGCAGGTTGCAAAAGGCTTTGTATGGGTTGAAGCAAGCTCCTCGTGCATGGCATGCAAGGATTGCTGATTACTTAACCACCATTGGGTTTTCTATGTGTGATGCAGATCATTCACTATATGCAAGGAAAGGTGATGATGGCATCACAACTATGCTATTTATGTTGATGACTTGATTTTAGGTGGTGATAATGAAGAAAGCATCAAAGAGGTAAAGCAACTTCTTATGCAGGAATTTGACATGAAAGATCTTGGTTTGTTGCGCTATTTCTTGGGCATTGAGTTTATACATACAAAAACAGGTATATGGATGTCGCAAAGGCAATATGCCTTGAATATGCTACAAAAGTATGGTATGGCTAATTGTAAGCCAATTTCTATGCCATTAGATTAGAATTTGAAATTAGATACTACATCAGGTGAACCATTGATAAATGCTACTATGTACATGAAAATTGTGGGAAGTTTGATATATCTCACAATTATGAGGTTTGATCTTAGCTACATTGTTGGACTTGAAAGTCAGTTTATGCAAGTTCCCAAGAAGCCACATTTGGATGCTTTAAGGTGCACTCTACGTTATGTGAGTGCTACTTTGGATTATGCATTGTTTTATGATGTTGGTGTAGATTTGCAGGTTCATGGATACACCGATGCAGATTGGGCTGGTAGTATTCCAAATAGATCTACTAGTGGCTTTCTATTCTCACTTGGGAGTTTAGCTATTACATGGAGTAGCAAGAAACAACCCACTGTTGCTTTGTCAAGTACAGAGCCTGAGTCTAGAGGTGCTGCAATGGCAGCATGTGAGGCATCATGGCTGGAGATGCTACTTGTAGATTTAGGTGTGGAAGTGCAAAAGCCTATCACCATCTATTGTGATAATCTTAGCAGTATACAGTTAGCACGGAACCCTGTTTTTCATGCTAGAACAAAGCATATTGAGGTACATTATCACTTCATCAGAGAGAAGGTATTAGCCAGTGATATTGATCTTGTTTATGTGAGAACAGATGGGCAAGTTGGTGATATTTACACTAAAGCACTTGCAGCAGAGAAACTGAAGAAGTTTCGGAAGATGCTTGGATTAGAGGACATGACGTTGAGCTTGAGGGGGAGTGTTGAGATATCAAGCTCAACATGTGATGATCCAGGATGACACATATTAGTTTTTCGTTTCTCTGACATGTACAGTGGTCACACTGGTATATGTCAGGGATACTTCATTGAGTTGTACTAGATTTATCCACGAAGAGTGATGGCACATTTGTTTCTTGCTATCTCACTCATTTGTGGACATTAGGTTTATCCTTATGTACTGGTCTTTATATATTGCACTTGTTGTATTCTTGTTTTTAGGTCACTCTTGTACATTCCTTTTTATGTAATAGAAGAAGAGGAAGAAGAAGAAGATCATTCTTCATTGCCTCAATCTGAGTGTGAGCTTCTCTTTGATTGTGAGAGTGTGTGTGTGAGCTCTCTTCCTTATCTCCTTCCTCATGACAATAGCACACATATGGCTTGGTCGCTTGATGCATTAGCCGGTTTTCATGTTACTCCACAGCATGAGTGGTTTTATAGATTCTCAGGTGAAGTCGTGGATGTGTGCACATGCCTGATGGTACGACATATGACATTGAGGGCGCATGAGATGTATGCCTTATGCTACCTAGTGGAGGATCACTTATACTCAGACATGTACGCTATGTGCCTTCATTCCCTATGAGCTTAATTTCAGTTAGCCAGTTACAAGAGAGCAGATGTTATGCATTCTTGGTGAGCATTATTTTCAGTTGCAGTTGGGACAGCTTATGCTTGTCAAAGGTGCTAGGATTAGGCACAGGTATCCACTATAGGTACTTCATGTGAGAGACAATCTTGTCTCAGTGGGAGTTGAGCCTTATGTGCGATGTAAGACTCGTCATGTCTCATTTTATCTACCTACACATAGGTCTGTTGACATTCATGATGCACATGTATGGTAGGATTTAGATGCTCAAATGGATGCACAAGTAGAGCATGTTTTGGATGCTCATGATGCTTATGTAGAGCATAATTTCATTGATCATATGCATGCTCTTGTGGCACACACTTTGGATGATCAATTGGATGCTTTAGAGCATGATGTGGATGCTCGTGTAGAGATTTGTGATGATACTCAGTTAGAGTTTGATCACTAGTTTGATCTTGGTGTTGATGTTGTGCAGTTAGCTCATATGGAGCATGATCATACACTTGGCATGGTAGAGCAGGTTTTCTCTCATGGTACACAGTGTTTGATAGAGCAGTTTAGCTCTTAGGATGCACAGCTAGACACATCCTTGCTTGAGAGGATGACTAATTTAGATGTTGATGAGTTGGCGATCATGCAGTCATTCTTGGATTCACTCATGCCAGATCTTGACACAGATATGTCATGACATATTGGTCTTGACAATGATGCTTTGGATGCCTTGGATACAGGCATGGCTGACATACTTAGGTTATCTAGGATAACACATGTTTCTTCAACATTCGGGAGTCTGATGTACGAGTTGTTATGCTCGAGACTAGATGTTGCAATTGCTATTGGAGCATTTGCACTTGGATTTGTCGATCGTTCCATGATTGACATAGGCATAGAGCAAGTGGGAGCTTTGCAGGAGCTTCATCAGTTCTTGCATCAGTCAGATGTGAGCTTGCCTCTTATTGATACGATTCTAGAGAAGTTTGAAGTGCATGGATACACCTTGTTTGAGGCAGTTGGTGTAGGCTGATCTGTATGGGTTGAGATCAGGACTCTTCTTGTACATTAGTGTATAGTCCTACATCATTATTTGTATATTTTTTCACTTATGGTCACATTGACCCTTAAGTGGGAGATTGTTGGGGATGTAAGGATCATGTGACCTTACTCCTATATTCATATACATACATCATTTATAGAGCATTGCCTCAAGAGAGATCATTATGTGGTTTTCAAGGCTCCCATGCATCTGTGTGTTTCTATCTTCTCTTCTCTCTCCATCCATCTCCTCCTTGCTCCTCTTGTTCTACACACAAAAGCCCTTCATTTATCACCAAGATGAAGCATATCACAGAGCAAGTTGGAAGCATTGGAGAGGTCATTGATGAAGAGCAAATTGTGAGGCAATTCATCATTGGGATTAAAGCTAATGGAAAATGGGAATCCTTCACCACAGCTATATACCTCTACATGGACATGCAAGTACCTGACTTCAATGCACTCATGGGGCAACTTTTTAAAATGAGGCAAAGCTTATGAAGAATGGTGAGAACCAGAAATGTAACCAATGCTTGGCCTCAAAAGAGATGAGAATAAAAGCAAGGACAATAAAGGGAAAGGTAAGAAATATGATGATGAAGGAAGTACCTCTCAAACCAATTTTGCAGGTAGAGGTAGAGGCTCAAGAGGAAGAGGCATAGGAGGTAGACAAGGCAAGGGGAGAGATCAAAGCTCATCACCCTATGCTACATGTGGCCTAACAAAACATATTATAGATAATTGTTTTAGGAAACCAAGGAATTATAGAGGAAGAGGATACAACACAGGGGGCTATGGAAGTTCAAGAGGTAGATTCAAATAACAAGAACAATCATCAAATTGGATGCAAAAGAAGGAGATACTACAACAAGTACACAAATGATCAAGCTCAAGAGGATTCACCTCTACTCATGAACATGACAATAAAGTATGGTAATTCTTATGAGCATGTGTTTTACATAGACTTATGATGTTGTGGCAAGAAATGTTGCTCTAATCTCACTTAGAAGATCCAAAGAACAAACATGAAGTCCAAACAGGAGATAACACAAGGCATCCAGTTGAGAAGATAAGCAATATGAATACATCCAATGGTTATGTGAACTTGCTAAGCAGATTCATTTATGTGCCTACCATCACAAAGAACCTTATCAGTGTAGGTCAAATTGTTGAAAAAGGTTTGCACATGAGATTTACCAAGCATGGAGCATATGTTGAAGACCCATATCAAGGATTCAAGAAAATACCAAGGGGGGAGAAGATAGGTAGTTTGTTCCTTTTGAACTCCAAGGCACTAAAATTTTTGCATTGTTCAACTATGGCACTCAAACCCTATTAGAATTAGAGGTTTCGCACAAGAGGGTAGCTCACATTGGAGAAAGATCCCTCAAACAAATCAGTCGAGATCATAGTGTACTTGGACTATCCAACGTATCAAAACAACACATGATATACAAGTGTAGTGCATATCATTTTGGTAAGTCACATAGGCAAACATTCACCAAGAAGGGCTACATACATGGAGATCTCCTAGAGCTTGTTCACACATATGTTTGGGGACCAGGCAAGGACATTTCAATCTCTAGATCAAGGTAGTATGTTTCATTCATAGATGATTGTAGTAGATGGACTATTTTATATTTCATGAAGCATAAGGATGAATTATCTTCATGATTTAAAAACTACTTAGCTCTTTTGCAGAATCAAACAGGTAAAACCCTAAAAACACTAAGGTCAAATGGAGGGGGAGAATACTTCTCCCATGAATTTGATTCTTATCTCCAAGAGAGAGGAATAAAAAAGAAAATCACCACTAGATACGCTCTTGAGTAGACTGGAGTGGTAGAGAGAAGAAATCGAAAAATTGTGGAGGTTGCAAGGTACATGCTTGATGAGAAGAAATTCCTAAATTCTTGTGGGAAGATGCACTATCTATTTCCACCTATTTGGTAAATAGACTTCCATCAAAGGCTCTAAATGGTATGAATCCATGTGAGGCATGGAATGGAACAAGGCCTAACTTGGATCATTGGAGAATCCTTGGGTGCATTGCATATTGTGTACCTAAGTATCGACTTAGGGACTTGAGGAGAAAGAGAATATACCTCAATCCCCTACAAGTGCATATAGTGGGGATTCACTCTTTAATTATCAATCCAAGAAGTATCATAACTTAGTCGAGTGTATAAGGATATGCATTCAAATGAAGGTCAATGCAAATGTGAACTAACAAAGGTGCAAACAAGTGTAAACTATCACATTCAAAGCTTTCATGGTCAGTTATGGTGTCACGATACTTAGAACAACAGCCAACAGTAAATCGAGCTTTTCTCTCAGCTCTAAACTCAGAATATAGAAAATAGCGGGTTCATTTTGAAGCTCTCCAGAAGATGCATCCAATTTATTTTCACTTGATTCTAACACTTTTGCCACAATATATGGTCAAAATATTGAGCCATGAGAATGACCTACCTACGCTTTAGCACTTACTACACTTTGGACACACATAACCAACAGCAAACAAGCACTACCAGGGATAGACAACACTTCAAAGCACTCTTTTCAAGTCACATACATGCATGCAAACTCGCAAGGAAGAAGATACAGAGAGGAGAAGACACAAATTCGAAATTATGTGCTCTTGATTCTCATAATGGCCAAAAATTCCTTACAAAGAGTCACAAAATGATGTGTATACCTATGCCCTAAAAATGGTCCTTTCACACAAGAGACCGGCACTTTATTGACTAAAAGACTGATTTCCTACTAGTTTACAAGGGTAATGATACAGATATCTATGGATGTGCATCTAGAGGACTCCTCTAGTGCTTTTACATTGGAAAATATATTACAAAGTGACTATGATACAAAAAAAAAAGTATCCAAATCTGGAAAATTCTGGGGGCCTTCTTTTTCTCTGCATCTCTGCTCTTCTTTGCTCTACAACACTCTCCCCCTCTTTGTCTTTGTTGTCCCTTGAGAGGCTTTACTTCTTGTCACTAGTTTTGTGTCTGTAGTCGATCTGGTTCCTTATTAACTGATAACCTCTTTATAGTTGACCACTGCTAGCTCCTGTGGAAGTCGTAATGATATATTTTTACCAGTGGTCGAGAAACTGATCATAACTCAAGACCTGTTGCATTGGCCTCTAGATGTTGGAAGGACCTTGTTTACTTCTTTGTTTGCATTCCTCCAACCCTGTTGCATTTCTGAGGCCTATTTATTTCTTCTCACCGCACGCACCATATGGAAGGTATGAAGGTCTGGATTTATAGCCTTTGATCTGGACCTCCTGAAGATCAAGAGGTTGAAGCACCTTCCAGGGCTTGGGATCCGCCAGATATCTTCTTGCACTTCTTCATGGGTAGTTGTTGGCCTTGATCCGTCCTTGCCTATTGCGTGCTTCCCATTGTTGTATGCCCCTACGGGGCTCTGTGCAGAGATGGATGTTGTGTGCCCCTGCGGGGCTTCCTACAGAGATATGTCTTGAGATATATTCTTTTTAATGAAGCTTCTGTTTTAATCTTCTTCGTCTTTTCTTTTTGCTTGTCTCTCCTTCAACACCACACCTTCCTGAACTCTGTCATCCCCGGCAGGATTTGGAATGGAGAGGGGGTATGTTTGAATCACTTTTTGCTCTCTGTGATTTAGCAAATTAGCTTCACATACCATTAGTTCATGCCATTGAGATGATTTGACTCCATCATTTGGTGCCCGTCTATGATCTGAAAAAAAGTTCAGTTCATAGGCTACCAGTCTGTCATTTAAGTTTGATGTGATCTTCATACTCAAAAAACCCTGTAAAAAATGGTTCCTCAAAGGTCTGCATGTATGGACTTGGAAGGAACATGAAGCATGAATATAGTGCCATAATCATAATTCTACTTGGAGTTGTAGATAAATCGAAAACTAAAGCATTTGCTCCTTGATTAATGCCGATAAAATTTAATGCTCAATATCTTATTTGTCATTTTGATAGTTAAATCTGGCTACCATGTACTCTTCTGGTGGATGATCTTTACCATGTACTCTTCTGTTGCATCTAGTACTTTTGCCTCTGGCACTGAGGGTTATCCAGGGCTGGTTGTAAAATATTCATTACCTGAGTGCATCTTTGGAAGTCAGTCTTGTAAATGGGTAACTAAAAATATTTCTGGATTCCAGCTTTCGTCATTGTGTTCACAGTTCTTGTAAGCTCATGGAGAACCTTGAAATCTTGAGACATAACTAGAAAGTGATGGTCTATGTCCATAATCTTGATGGTTACTAAGAAAAGATAATCACCCATAGGTTGATCCTCATGGAACCAATGTCCTTTGACCTTGGTCACACTCTGCAATGGAAATTCTAACACCTCATCTTGAATGGTTGCTTCGGAATCTTCAGAAGCCATCTGCACTTGAAACACACCACAATCAGCATCAATTTGATTGCATCACTTATCTTTGCCCTAAATCGAACAGTTCTCCGAGTGACTTGTGTTGTCCTTCCCCATGGGTGTAAGGAAGGCAATACCTGGGATTTTTTTCATATAATTTTTCTTATTTTTGTTGAAAGAAAACAAAAATGTTAGTGAATAGATGAAGCTTTATTTTATTTTTAATTATTTTCCTTGAGGTTATTGTACAAGTGCTCTCCTATTCCGTGGGAGGGAAATGTGCATCACTAATCACTAGAAGAAGAATTAAGTGTTGAATGCATGGCCTTGTAATGTGGCCCTATCATGCACGTTCTAGGTGTATGGAACTCAAGATGTGTGCAAGAAGAAGTTGTTGGAGGGTTTCTATATGGTGATGGAGATTTGGATATCCAAATTAGCTTTATTTTGTTGTTCTCAACTACAACTTTGTCTCCTCTTGTGCTTTGTGTAGCTATCGTATTTTGATCCTTCTTTGCTCGCCATACATAACTTTGAGTTGATTTCCTTGAGTACTCTTGTTTCTACAATTTCGGGTTATCACGTCTTTCTTGCTCTTTTGACTTCATTTTGGATGGATCCATCCTCTATAGTGGTGTCTTCAGTTTAGTTTTCTTCATTGGCATAGTTGATTTGGGAATCCATATTTGCATTCTTGAGGGTTGCACAGCAATCAGTTTCTTTGGGATCCATAATTGAACAATCTTCTGTAGACCTAGTGATTTGGCTTGGCTTGTAGTCTTGACCTATTGTTGGTTCCTTTGTAGGTGATGGCCTTGTTGTTGATGATATGCTGCTACTTGATCTTTCCGAATCCATGTCTGTCTAGTTCCTTGAATGGGATATATTCTAATGTGGGAAGTTTTGGGTTGATTACTCTGACTAGTCACTCTTGGGCTCCATTCCTCACTAGGACTCTCAACGGAAATGATGTTAGTTGAAAGGTTCAATGGATGATGAGGAGGTGTGAGATTAATAATTCATGTAAACATAGGTGAAGTACTTGGAGGTTAAAGTTCCACAGTAGAGGTAGATGCACAATCACTTTCATGCATGCTTAATTGATCTCTCAGAGCTAAGCAAGTTGATTTGACTGGTCCTTCATCTAGTAAATTAAACACTTCTCGATGTCCTATCTTGGTTGAGATGTAGCCTAAGGACAATTGAATGGTTACCTCATATTCGTATATCCAATCTTGTCCTAACACAGGTTCTTCTAATAGATCTTGATCATTGCACACTAATAGTTTTTGTTGCATCGTGTTATTTCCTAGGTGCAATGATAAGGCAATCTCGCCTATGCATTCAGTAACATTACCTCCTATTCCAATCAAATGTGCTTTGGTTAGATGTAATTGGGTTTTGAGTTGATGAGTCAAAGAAGATCTTATGCAACTGATAGCTCCTCCTGTGTCAATGAGGGCATCCACCAAGTGGTACTCCTTGGTTCCCACTCCTAAGTTCAAGTAAGGTTGTCGCACTTGATGTCCTAGGGTTTCTGAGCCTCTAAAATTATCCATTGGGATGGGTTCTTCTCCTAGCCGATATCTTTCATCTCTCTCTCTCATCCATTCCTTTCGTTTCCTTATTCGTTCTAGGGCTTCTTGTCATGCTTCCTCGCATATTTTTTCATCTTCTTCTCATCTACTCCTTGCTGTTAGAAGTCTTGACATCATCTCCTCTGTTAATGGCTCTAAATACTTCTTCACTCGACAGCCACTTATATAGTTTGGTAGTACCTCTCCATCTAGTGTTGCCAGATCGATGGCTCCACTAGTTGATATGCGGTTGATCACCAAGGGACCATATCCTCTTTTTTGCAACTTCTTTGCATGTTGCTTTGAAGTATATACTAGGACTAAATCTCCTTCTTTCAAACCTTTACTCTTGATGTGAGCATCAAAGTATGCTTTTTCTCACCTTTTTGCAGCATAAATGCCTGCTACCGCTTATAATCTAGTTCCATGTAGCTTCTCGATTTGGTCCAATTGATTGGATAACTCATGTCCCATCCATTTGTAGTTCGATGCTACTCTAAGAGTAGGAACTAGGAAATCAATTGGTAAGATGGCATTCTGGCCATATACTAGATTAAAAGGAGTAGTTCCTATGGCTATTTTATATGCTACTCTGAATGCCCATAAAGCATGATGTAAATGTTTGTCCCAATTAGATCTTCCATTATTAACAATCTTCGTAAGCACTGTACACAAGATCTTGTTTGAACTTTCAGCTTGTCCATTGGCTTCTGGGTGATAGGGAGCTGATTTCTTATGAATCACTAGGAATTCATTCATCAAGGCTTCTATTACTTCATTGAAGAAGTGTGTGCCTCTATCACTCACTATTTCTATTGGCAATCCGAATCTAGTGAATATGTTCTCAAAGAGAAAATTTGTTGTGGTCCTTGCATCATTCTTCTTAGTTGCATCGGCCTCTACCCATTTGGTCAAATAGTCTGTTGCTACAATTATGTATTCTACATGGGAACCTTTTGCTGGTGGGCTAATAGGTCCTACAAAATCTATTCCCCATTTGGTAAATGCTCTGGTACTTACCATAGGTCTTAATGGCATTTCATCTCTTCTAATAGGATATTTTGTTCATTAACAAGTATCACATCTTTGGACATATGTGGCTGCATCTTGATATAGAGTTGGCCACCACAATCCAGCAAAGAAAATTATTTTTGCAGTTTTATCTATCAAAAATGTCCTCCAGTAGCTCCAGTATGAGCCATTCCAAGACTGGAATATACTCATCTTCATGGATGCACAATCTTAATTGGTTGTCCCTTCCTCTCTTGAAAATTTGTTTGCCTACGAGTACATAATCTTTGCTTTGCTCCTCAAGGGCTTGCTTCCTTGCCCATCCAGCTCCTTCTGGGTACTCTTGTGTTTTCAAGAACTTCACTAGAGGCATATTCCATCTAGGTGCTATTGTAGAGTAACACAGAGTAGAGTTCTCTTCAGGTGCTCTTTCTTGACAAATGGGCAATGCTGAGACATAAACATGTGCAGCTTTCTACATATCTGGCCAATACACTCCTAAGCTCTTAAGCTCTTACCAAGTCCCATTAATACTTCGACGAGTTTTCCATTGATTCATGTGTGCTCTCTGAAGCCACATTTCTTGCTCATCTCCTTCCACACACCTCAAAAGTAATCCACTTGACTCTTGGTGATATAAGCTTCCAGCTATGATATGGATATTTTTAGTTTTCCATAACTCTTGGCTCTTGTTTAAATTGATCCTATGTTGAGGTCCATGTGTGAGTATGGGAATCAATTTTTCAGCCCATTGTGGACATAGTTCCACATTGAAAAGATAAGTATCCAGAAAATCATCTAGCACTCCTGTAGGAGGTTCTCCATGTGTCATTCTTGATAGGTGGTCAGCACGGATGTGTGTATTTCCTTTTTTGACTACTACTTCAAAATCAAATTCCATTAACAATAGAAACCATCATACTAGTCGTCCGATATTACAAGGCTTATTGACTAGATACAATAGAGCCTGATGATCAATGAAGAATTTGAATTTGTTTGCCAATAAGTAGTGTTTAAATTTCTTTACTACGTATACCATTCCTAAGCCTTCTCATTTCGTAGTGGTATAATTATGCTCCGCATGGTTTAATTGTCTACTAGAATAGGCTATAGGGTGGTCTAGCTTTCTTGTATTTGTTGGCTATGCTAAGATGCAACCAATGGCAAACTTGGAGGCATCCACATGAATATGAAATGGTTTATTCCAATCTGGTACTTTTAAGATTGGTGTTGAACTCAAATGATTCTTTAATTCGTTGAACGCCTTTTCACATTCTTTTTCCATGTAAACTGAGTCAGCAATCCATAAAGAGGCCTCACGATTATGGCGTACATGTGAATGAATCTACAATAATATCCACAATGTCCCATAAATGCTTGCACTTCTTTAGCGGTCTTTGGTCTTGGCAAATCCAGAATACTTTGATTTTGTCTTCATCAGTGGAAATTCCATTCTTAGAGACAATGTGTCCTAAGATATTTCCTTGTCGAACTATGAAGACACATTTTTCCGGATTAAGTCATACTCTATACTAACGACATTTGGCCAATATTTTTCTTAGTTCTAGGATGTGCTTTGTTCTTATAGTCGAATAGGTGCATAAAGCATCCACGTACACCTCCATACTCTTTCTCAAAAATTCCTTGAGCACATGGCACATTAGTCTTTTGAAAGTTGTTGGGGCGTTAGTTAGACCAAATGGCATAACCCTAAAAGCATAAACTCTCCATTCACTTGCAAAGGCTGTCTCATGTTGGTCTTCAAGAGCAATGGCTACCTGATTATATCATGAGAAGCCATCAAGAAAGCTATAGACTTCCTTACCTACAACCCTTTCCAACAGATGATCGGTGATGGGTAATGGGTAACTATCACGTATGGTGGCGGTGTTCACCTTTTTAAGGTTAATGCACACCCTTAATTTTCCATTCTTTTTCGACACTACCACTAATGGCAATACCCATTCTGTGTGTTCAATTTCATAAATGAAGCCCGCATCCAACAATTTATCTATCTCTTCCTTAATCTTTGTTGAATAAACATCATTATAAGTGTATGGTCTTTGTTTGGAGGGTTTGGCTTCTGTTGTCATAGGGATTCTATGAGCACAAATAAAAGGATCTACACCTTTTAAATCCTTATAAGTCCATGCGAAGACATCTCGATATTCCCTTATCAATTGTATTAATTCTTGTTCTTCCTCCAGTGAGACATCTTGGCCTATGAAGGTGCATCTCTCTTCTCCTTCTTCGATAGCTACTACAATCTTCTTGGTCTACTCTTTATTGGCATATGCTATTCCTGGTTGTGCTTCTCGTCTTGGCATTTGAATAGCAATCTTTCTTTCTTCTACTTCATACTTCTTGAAGTGCTTAGGTACCTCTAATTGGTCTTAAGGTGTGTTTTCTTCTTTTTCCTTTTCCATGTCTAGTTCATTTTCTTCCCTTTGCATCATTCCATGGTTTGATTCATCAATTATGGCGCTTACTTCCTGTTTCTCGTTTTCTTCCTCAAATGTTTCCCTTTCCATTTCTATGCTCTCATAGTCTTCATTCCACTCCTTTTCTATTACTTCTCCTTCATCTGCTTCTTGGAGAACAGCCATGTATAGATTTACATCATATCATTCCTCATCTATGCATTCATTCATAGTTATAACTTCTTCATTTATGCATACATCAAGAGTGGCTAAAATCTTCATCCAACCATGGGGTTCAAATTCTTCATCTAAGAACATTTGAGGCATGTAAGTAGGATCTTCTACAGTTCTAGACACTCCTTGTCCTGGCTTCCATCTTTGTCTCCTTTCTTCTTCCCTTTTAGTTGACTTACACATCCATAGGTGAGTATCTTCATTCATCCATGTTTGACTACTCGATCCTATGCTATGAATGGATAAATTATCGTCTTCCTTGTGTATTGGGTTCCATTGCAAAGGAGGGACATCTTGATAAGTATAAGTATGGATGTTTATCTTGGTTGTCGTTCCTCCGTACTGCAAGTACAATGCATCTTTTCCCTAGTCTTGCACTACCTTGAGCAATCTCATGAAAGGCCTTCCAAGTATCATCTCATAATTGCTAGCCTTTTCAAATTGACATATTGCTATGGTGTGATTCGACTCCGCAAGTGGTAAATACTACATTTTCCAATAATCCTAAGGGTTACTCCGTATGTCCATCTGCCATTTGAATCTTCATCCTAGTGGGTCGTAGGGCTTGCTTTCCCCATTTCTCCCATATTTCTTTGGTAGCAATTCCTACTCCAGCTCCCGAATCTAATATGGTTTTAGTGGTATATCCTCTATAAGTAATAGGGAGGCATGTATTTCCCTCATCTCTCTCACTGAAATCTCCAACCTTATCAACTGGGATTTTAACTGTGGCTACTTCATCCCTCATCTCATTTTTGTCTGACTTGATTTCTAGTTGGCTGGTGATTTTCTCTCTTAATTGAGGCTTCACCTTCAAGAGTTCTTCTAGAGTCAGAGTACATGGTATTTTTACTTTTTTAAGGTGTTGTATTATGTTAGAGGTTTGGATTGATGGGTTTTGCTCTTTTCTCCTCACTGAGGGAACACGATATAATTCAAAATTATGTTCATACTCCCCCATATAGTTTGGTAGAACATCCACACTCTCTTCATCTTCTTTGTTGTCATCTAGTTGAGATGATCTTTCTAGGTTTAATTCAGGAATTGACAATTCAAGCTCGCCTACAGCTTCTAACTCCTCAAAAGGTGGTTCAATTCCTTCTACTTTCTCCCATCTATCTTCTTGAACTCTTGCCCATAAGTCTCTAGGTCATTTCGCATCTACTTCAGGGATTATGGATCCTTCTTCTTTACTTTCATGGGAATTTTCTTCATAGTTCTCGTTTTTCTTTCCTTCCCTAGGGTGACTAGGTGCTACACATTCCTGAAATTCCTTTTTGGGAATCCTTGTGCTGGGTAGTGGCTGAACAAGTTTTTCTAAAGTTTGTTGAGCCACTTCAATTAACTTCTTACATATTTCCAATCTTTCTTTCTCTAAGTCACCTCTTGGGTATTCTATTTCGTGTTGCTCGATGGGTGGCCCTGCCTTTATTCGTGCTTGATGTGCTTTAATCCACATGGCTAAATCTTCTGGCATTGGATCGGCTAAAATTGATCCTGCCTCTTGCCTTTGGTGTTTCTCTATTTCCTTGTTAGGTTTTCCTTTAGGCTCTGGTTCCCCATCTTGGCTCTGCTTGTTGTTCTCATCCTCTAACTTTTGTTGCAATCTCTTGTGTCTTATCTTTTCTCTATGATTCCTCCATCTTTGGGTTCGTTTAGACTTAGCACTTTTCTCAGTCTCTTCATAATCTGCCAGTACTTGTGGTGTTGGATTATCAATCCAAGAAGTATCATAACCTAGTCGAGTGTATGAGGACATGCATTCAAATGACAGTCAATGCAAATGTGAACTAACAAAGGTGCAAACAAGTGTAAACTATCACATTCAAAGCTTTCATGGTCGGCTATGGTGTCCCGATACCTAGAGCAGCAGCCAACAGTAAATTGAGCTTTTCTCTCAACTCCAAACTCGGAATATAGTGAATAGCAGGTTCATTTCGAAGCTCTCAAGAAGACGCATCCAAACACCATTCGATCCTGAAACTTCTACTACAAGATATGGTCAAAATATTGAGCCACGAGAATGACCTATCTACACTTCAGCACTTCCTACACTTTGGACAAACATTACCAACATCAAACGAGCACTACCATGGATAGAAAACACTTTAAAGCACTCTTTTCAAGCCACATACATGCATGCAAGCTCCGAAGGAAGAAGATAGAAGAAGATACAGAGAAGAGAAGACACAAATTCAAAATTATGTGCTCTTGATTCTCACAATGGCCAAAAAGTCTTTATAAAGAGTCACAAAATGACTTATATACATGTGCCCTAAAAATGGTCCTTTCATACAAGAGACCGACACTTTATTGACTAAAAGAGTGATTTCCTACTAGTTTACAAGGGTAATGATACAGATATCTATGGATGTGCATCTAGAGGACTCCTCTAGTGCATTTACATCGGAAAATATATTACAAAGTGACTATGATACAAAAAAATAAAGTGTCCAAATCGGAAAAATTTTGGGGCCCTTCTTTTTCTCTGCATCTCTGCTCTTCTTTGCTTTGCAACACATATGCACACATTCCTTCACAACTAAGAGGTAAATTGGACCCTAAGGCAGGGAAATGTGTGTTCATTGGCCATGACCTTAATCAAAAAGGTTATAGACTATAATCCAAGCAAAAAAGGACTCATTGTAAGTAGAGATGTTGTGTTTGGTGAAATAAGTCTTGGTTTGAAGATGATTATAGGAAATCAAGCTACCTTATGACCTATACAGAGGCTTTCCAACTCTTTCAAGAAAGAATGATCACACACTTGAAGCATCAAGTGCTATTAAAAAATCAGAAGACTCCAAGGAGAGAAGTTAATTCTTGGATATCCAAAGGTAAAGATAAAGTGTAGTAATTGAGGGAT
The DNA here is from genome assembly GCA_020310875.1 of Ceratopteris richardii. Classification (NCBI taxonomy): domain Eukaryota; kingdom Viridiplantae; phylum Streptophyta; class Polypodiopsida; order Polypodiales; family Pteridaceae; genus Ceratopteris; species Ceratopteris richardii. Next base: position 104,151,441 of record CM035428.1, on the reverse strand, counting down.
GTAGCAAAATCCACTCAACAAATAATCAAAAGGTCAGTTAGAGAAAAGAAGAAGCCAAAAATATAGAAAAGAAGAAGCCAAAAATATAGAAAAGAAGAAGCCAAAAAGGTATGTCTATGATACATCATTGGTCACCAAACACTCTATCTATTTAGCATAGGATTCAAACTGTGAGGATCCCTCTTCTTATGAGGAAGCAAAGAAGAAACATGAGTGGATGAATGCCATGAAGGAAGGGATTGAAGCCCTATAAGAAAATCATACTTGGGAGTTATTACCCAAGACTTCATCTATGAAGATCATAGGACCAAGGTGGATCTAAACACTCTACCTATTTAGAACAGGATTCAAACTATGAGGATCCCTCTTCTTATGAGGAAGCAAAGAAGAAATTTGAGTGGATGAATGCCGTGAAGGAAGGGATTGAAGCCCTACAAGAAAATCATACTTGGGATTTAGTACCCAAGACTTCATCTATGAAGATCATAGGATCAATGTAAAGAAAAACTATGATGGAACTATCAAAAGGTACAACGCAAGATTTGTGGCTAAAGGATATGCAGCAACACAAGGGATTGACTATGAAGAGACCTTTTCCCATGTGGCAAAGATGCCAAGCATTAGAGTACTTATGAGTATTGCACCTTTCAATAAAAGATTTACCAAATGGATATTAAAAATGCATTCCTAAATGGATGGATATTTGAAGAGTTATACATGGTTCAACCTCTTATTTTTTTATATTCATCATTTCTTCAATATGTATGCAGGTTAAGGAAGGCCTAACATGGTCTAAAGCAAGCTCAAAGGGTGTGCAACCATAGGCTTGTCACCTATTTGCAAGATAGAGGATTCATTGTTAGCAAAGAAGATCATTCACTCTTCATCAAGAGGATTCAATGTGAAGTCATATACCTTTTTGTATATGTTGATGATATTATAATTAGAAGAAATGGTGTTAAAGGTATAATGAGGAACAAACTTCAAATGAAAGAAGAATTCAGAATCAGTGACCTAGGGCAACTCACATACTTCCTAGGGTTGGAAGTAGTGTATATATAAAAGGGTATGTATCTTAATCAAAGGAAGTACATCAAAGATATGCTTGCTAAGTTCAAAATTGAAAACTCAAAGGTTGTGAGTACACCCATGGAGATGAAGCTGAATTTAATTGCTCATGAAGGAGAGCAAATTGAAGATATAACTAGCTATTAGAGTTTAGTGGCTAGCTTGAACTATGCTAGCTTGACACGAGTTGACATTTGCTATGGTGGAAGTGTCTTAAGTTAGTTTATGCACACTCCTAGAAAACCTCACATTGAACTAGCCAAGAGGATACTCAAATACTTGAAGGGAAGCATCAATGAAGGTTTGTATTACCCATACACATCTCATATAGACATCAAACATTTCTCTAATGCAAATTGGTTAGGTTCAAAAGATGGAAAAATAAGTACATCATGATATCTCACCGTTCTAGGTACAAAATTTATATCATGATCCTCAAAGAAGCAACCCATTGCTACACTCTCATCAACTGAATTTGAATACAGAGGACTAGCCAATGCAACTCAGGAAGCAATGTGTATCAATAATTTGTATTCTGATTTAGGTCTTAAGTCATATATTCCTCACATTTGGAGAAGCACATAGAAGTGCACTATCAATACGTTAGAGAGAATATTACAAGCAAGGAAATTCAGTTCTCATATGTATCTACTCACCAACAATGTGCACACATGATGACCAAGGCATTCGATAGAGTTAAGTTGAACAAGTTCAAAGAAATGATTGGATTACAAGAAGTATTGAGTAACTAAAGACTCAATCATATTAGGCTTGAGGCGGATTTGTTGGTGCAAGGAGAAATCCGAAGAGCTTGACCTATGCTCTTTGGATTTCTCTCAAAATCATTAGGCATAAATGTAATTGTCTTGAAACATAAGTGTAAGGTTTCAAAGGTTAATTCTTCATATTACTTTAGTCAAAAGGTAAATGTAAAATGTGGAAGCAATCTCTTGATTGAAGGGAGCAAAAAATCACATCTTTAATTTGAATTCAAACTCAAATTGATCTTAAAAATTAGGAATACCTTTTAGATGGAACATCCAACTACCTTCAAGATCAAAAGTTGTATAAAAAACTTCCTCTCTAGTCGCAAGGTAGTAGAGCTTTAAAGAGTGATTAGAGTTGCTTTCTTGAGTATACATGGTATTATCTTGAATTGAGATAAGTCCTCCACAACTCCTTTGTATCATATGTGCAATATCAATACACATTATGATTCATTTCCATTGAATGGTCATTCTCTATTTACTGTTATAGTACCTTAAGCTACTCAGTCATTTCTCAATGCATAGGTATTCAATGTCTAATCTATCACCTGGATCACTTCTCTAGAACTAGTTGGAGCTTGCATACAAACAATGGATGTGTAGATCTCGAGATATGGATGTTTATATGTGATTATGTTTGCACACCTTCATCTTCTTGAAAAGTGGGGCTGACCCCCCAAATATCTCAAACTTATATCTCAGTGTATAGTGAGTCTAAATTCATGAAATAACTTGCTTTGGATAGCTTAAAACGTTAATTTAAAGTGTGCAAAATCTCTCTGGATAATTTATACTAGGCTATGAGCATTGAACAGATCTCTGAGAGCTTATCATCCAAAAATACAAGGTTTCTCAAGATTTGTGATCTTGAAACTCATTTGTTTTGTCACAGAGCTATATGAATGATTTTCCAAAGGAATTATGTGTTCTCAATGCATATTTAGGAATCTTATGGAGTTTACTAATTATCTTTGAAGTTACTTTGACTAGTGTTGAGCAAGATTTTGCCAACACACTCTCATCTCTACAATTCGTCCATCACCTCTTCACAAAATGAAAAGTGAACAATGTTGATAAACACTACAATTGCTTGAAATGCATCACAAATACTACAAAATGGATGCTAAAGACCATGAATTAAATTCAAAATCACAAAGGTGACACTCAAGTTTACCGTAGGAGTGCATGAAGCATCAAGGGATGAAGGTAACAACTATTATACCTAGTAAAAGATAGAAATCTAAAATAGTCCATGAAGAAAGTGTTTATGAACACTTGAAAACTATGAGGTGAACAACCACAAAGAGGGTGGGAGGGAGGGAAAATGATGGAAAGAGAGTGAGAGAGAGGGGAAATTGGGGTAAAGGGGTGGAGCAAATGGATGAAAGAAGAAGGTGGGAGAGTGGGAAAATGGAAAAAATGAGACCCAAAGAGCACAAAAATTGATGGCAAAAGAGGCTTCTCTCAATGAGTAGAAAGCAACACCACCAAACTCAAGCACCACCTGCACCGAATCCCAAAATCATTGTCAAAAGACCACCAAGACCTCCACCTAAAGCTCTCATACCATGTAGAGAGTACACATGGAGAAGCAAAATTAAAAGAAGAGTGTACTCACAAAAGAAAGAGTGTGAGACTCAAAGTGAGTAGACCAAGAAGTGGGTAAACTCACATGGATTAGTAATGATCTTGCAAAGATCATGAAGTGGGCTCTCCAAGCTTCGAACCAAGAACAAAGTGGGGGAGAGGCCCTTCTAAAATAGATTTGGAGTATGGTACATCACATGTGGGATAATTGCCATTAAAGGATAACGATTACAATGATAGAAGCAAATGGCAAGGTACCGAATACAATGAGATACAACTAAAATAAAGAGAAATGAAGTGTCTCGTAGATACAAAATTGGAGATGCACTCCTACAAATACAAATGGAAATGAAGTAGATGAGCTCATGTTGTCAACATATTTGGCTAGAATAACTTTGAGTTGGATGATGTTTGTAAGTGTATTGCCATTTGTAGGTGTGGGAGGAATTTCCTTGAATTTTTCCTCGGTTTTGCTTGAATCTAATTCTTTCACTATTTTTCCTTATCATTTGTATGGTCTAGGTCCAGGAAAAGCATGTAGACAGTTCCCTCTTCATGTTCATAGTGTTAAAATCACAATATTTGGTGATTGTGAAGCTGGCAATGATGAAGCACTTAGGGTTTCTAAGCCTAACCACCTTTTGATTGAGGTCCATAGCAACACACTTTTGAAATTTAATATCGGAGACACGGATGCCTTTCTAGTTCAATCACTTGCCAACTTCTAGGGTCAACCAATTTCCTATGGGCATAAGGTTATGCAAGTTACGCAACTTATCCCCAAATGTTTTGATGCTCATCCCCCATTCCAATGGAAATTCACTTTCAATTTTTGACAACTTACTATTCTAGTAGTCTAATTTTGATTATATGTGTTGAACATTCCATAGAAGTTGCTTAAATTTTTAAAGCATGTCAGGGAATCACCTTCACTCTTGAGACATCAATGGTAGGTGACTAGTTGGGTCCTCAATCCCATCCCAACAACAGCTCTTTAATTTGTTAAACGACCTCACTAGAAACTTGAGGAGTAACCACTATGGAAAAAGAGGATGGTCACTCTATGTGAATCTCTTTTGAGGGATTTGACGGTGTAGAACTCTATTAAAGATAGTGGCAATTTGATTGAATTGTCTTGATTCAATAATCAATACCCCAGAATTGGGTTGCTAGTGGTGCTTCTTATCTTAGTCTTAGATGTCTCTCTTGCTAGTCCGTTGGATGATTATTAGTGCACTCATAGGGATAAACCATCAATGACTAGGTTTACAAAGATTACAATGCACAAAGATGCATCTCAGATCCAGATAGAAAAATTTGATTATGTGATTATCCCCATGTGGTATTCCGAAGAAAAATCTTACTCCTAATCATATGAATGTCTAATCAACAAAAATTCAAAAAATGCAACGCCGTCACACCACCCTAGCCCAAAATGTAAGAGTGGTAGAAAATACTCTCTTTTCCAAGGGGATAAAGAACCTAACTTCAAGAAAATATTGGCAAGTCACAATGAGATGTACTTGCATAATCCAAAAATCCATCATACAAGTTACTTAGATGTGATCATTGTTGAGAGTACACACACAGAAACAAAATGAAAAGAGGAGTGTACTCACAAAATGAAATAGTCTGAGACTCAAAAGTGAGTAGAACATGAAATGGAAAAACTCACATGGTTTAGAGTGAGCTTGTTAAGAGCATAGAGTAGGCTCATCAAGCTTCTAACCAAGTAAAGGCCCTCCTTATATAGAGTTGCAGGGGGCTCTCCAAAGTACATCTTATGTGGGATAATTCCCCTTGAAGGATAATAAATACACTAGTAGAAGAAAATGGCAAGGTACCCAAATACAATGAGATACAATATAAAAAGAAAATGAAATGGAAACGGAGTGTCTCCTAGATAAAAAAATGGAGATGCACTCTCATATTCTCAATACCCCCTCTATAGCTCCATTTTATAGAGGATGGAGGCTGCTAGGGTATGAGAGAAATGTCCACCATAAGTGTAGAAGCCACAATGTGAGCACCAAAATGAAAGTCTCCATGTGGAAATCCACAGCTTCCAAGTAAGATCAACCATGTGTGATCTTCAAATACTCCATAAGATGACCACCAAATGGATCAAGCAAATGCTCCATAGATATGCCACCAACAAGGTACATGAAAGAAACAAGATCTCACTGGACAAGATCACCTCCATGCAAGATAGATAGCATAACTCTATGTGGTACGTGGGAACCTCCAAAGCTTTGACAATATCCACCATGATATTTTAATCACCAAGAAGTAGGTCTTGCAAGAATGAAATTTAAAACATGAAGCATGAAATTATAACCACATAGTAGTACATTTGTATGTCATAATCCTCCACAGAATATACAAATTCCTCATGTGTGTCAATAGGACCATGAAAGCCCCCTCTAAACTAAAAAGATGGCTCAAAAAAATATCCAAATGAGTTATGTATCCATGTAGATCCAAAAACATCTTGTGGAGAATGGAAAGATGTTGGACTCCATGAATGGAACACTATATGCTCAGAATGTCACTGTGAACAAGGTCAGTGGAATGTCAAAAAGACGAATGGAGAATGACAAGCCACTAATCCTGGACTAAATCCCAACTAAATTTGAGGTTAAATGAAAACCTTTGATGGTACGATGGAAGGTGTAGTCATCTGGGTTGTAAACTGAGACTGTATCTCTAATTCCTCATGCTCCAAAATTGTACCATGATCTAGAAATCCATGTACAAGTAGAGCGTGCTCTACATAGTGTGATTGTGCGGTAGTGGAATGATCCCCCTTTAAAGAGGAAATGGGAGGATCCAGATCTTGAGAGGGATCCAAAAGAAATAAACACTTAGAGTATTCATCAAAAGTGTAGTCTTTGGTAACTGTAACTGAGTAACTCTTAGAATCATATAGTTTGCATGCCTTTTGACGGTCACTATAATCGATGAAAATGTATTGCTTAGGCCTATCATCATTAGAGCCTTGCACATAGACGTCACTTCCAAAGACTCTAAAATAGATCACACTAGGTTTTCTTTGAAAGTAAGTCTCAAATGGTGTTTGGTTCTTTAAAACATGTGAGAACCCTTTGTTAAGAATATGTCTTATTGTATGTACAACTTCACCCCAAAACTTTTGTGGAAGTTGCTTCTGATGAAGCATATTTTTGGCCATATGTAACACACTTTCAATCCTCTATAGAGCAATACCTTGATGAGTATCCTTCTTTTCTTGGTAATTAATACCTTGCTACTTCACATACTTGGAAAAATTTTGTTTGAAAAATCCAGTGTCTCCATCTGATCTTATGGTCTTTAAAGAACTTAGAAAGTTTTCTTGAACTATCTGTCCCCACTCCTTGAAATTGGAAAATGCATCCTCTTTATGTTTTGGTGAATAAAACCAAGTATACCTAGTGTTCATCTACTATCAAGAAGAAGTAAAATGACCCACTTAGTGATGGTGTATGCATAGGTCCACAAAGATCGACATGGACTAATGCTAAGGGTTTAGATGAGAAAATGGATGCTTCCATAGGCAAAGGGGTAAATGTTTGATTAGCACATACTTGACAGTTCAATTCCACTTGTATGATCCAAGGTAAACCCTTGAAAAGATGACTTGAAGAGATCTTGGCTAAGTGAGAGGTGTGTCCAAATCTAAAATGTCACAAACTAAAGCATGAATCCCTGACTATGAAACTTGAAAGCTTCTAGAGATGTTTGTCTTCAAATCCTTGAGCTATGGATGCTCGATTGATGACTTGAACTTTATCATCATCAAATTTCACCATAATGTTGCACTTAGTAATGGCCTTTATTGAGAGAAGGTTTTTACAAAGGTTTGGTACATAAAGAATGTCTTTAAGTGGCTTGGCCTCACCTTCTGAGTTTGTGACTTGAACTTTTCCTCTTCCTTGGATCTCAACACACTTGTTATATCCAAGATAGACTTTGCTCATGAAATTCATGAAAACCTTCTTTGTCATTGCACATGTGTGATAAATCCCCATTGTCAAAAATCCATTCTTTTCTAGGATTGGATGTGTCGAGTGCCTTGTGTTCAGTTGTAAGAAAAAGGTCTTCACTTGTGCAGTGAGTTTGATGCTCTATCTTTCAATTAGACTTAGACTTGTCCTTGTTTTTTTTCTTGAAGCAATACTTTTCTATGTGCCTAGGCGTGCTACAAAATTTGCGAGTAAACTTCATCTTGCCCTTATCTTTAGACTCATTACTAACTTTTTTACCTTTAGTCTTATTGAAAGTAGCTTTGCTCTTCATAGTTGTTTATTGTGTAGCTTGAATCTTTTGCCAAGAGCCATGGAGAAGCAAAAGTCTTCTTACTTCTTCATAAGTGAGTTCTTGACCTCGCTTCTCAAGACTATTCACAAAAGTTTCATATGATCTAAGAAGCTTGTTACGCAGTCTAATGGCCATGTCTTCACTTGAGATCTTTCGTCCACAAAGTACTAATTTTCTTTGATAATCTTCAAATTGTGCTATAATCTTTGTGATAATGTCTTGAGGACAAATAGAAAGATTGTGGAACCCAGCCTCTAAAGCATAAATCTTTGAAGGGGTTTTATCTTCATATAGACTTGCTAGTGTGTCCCGGGCTTCTTTGGCAGTCTTATAGGCAGTAATATGACCCTTTGTCAATTCATCACATGCTAGAAGAACTTGACCTAATGCTCTTTTGTTTTTGACATTCCAAGACTCCAAATCTTTGACCCTATCTAGTTCAGGTTCTTACCCATCTACAATTTCATGCAGAAGATTTGTGTATAAGTATGCACACATGATATTTTTCCATAGATTATAACTCTGATCATCGAGGCATGATTCCCTAGGCATAAACATGGGCATAAGGAAGGTAAATAACCTGTCATGGATGAACTTTCTTGTTTTTTTGAAATTATAAAACTTGGGATAGGAGGCTTAGACAAGCCTTCGAAAACAATGAAACTCATGGAGGGGAGGAAGGGGCTTAGAATAGCTCGATGCACACCAAGATAGCCTTAGAGTAGGTTCAAGAACTTGACAAGTCTCATGGGTGGTCTTAGAATAGCATCCAACCCACAAATGCACACACAGTATCTTGTTTGTTTGATTTGAATACAAAGATGAGGGCACTTAGTGCCAAAGTGTGCCAATTAGTGGGGTAAAATGAGGATTCAACCCTTGGTGAAATAAAAAGTAACCCCTTACAAAGTGGGTACTTGAGTATTTGGAGTGCCAAATGATTTGCCCAAAAAGGAAGGTTGATACCCTAGAGATATTACAAAGTAATCCCTTAGTGAGAGTTGCAGTGTGGATAAAGGGTGCTACTATGTATGCTTAAATTAAAGGTCAAAATACCCTTAGTGTTATACAAAAATAAGGCCTTGACTTTTGTTGATATATTTAGGTAGTGATGTGAGTGAACACACTAGGACCGTCAGGGCACTTTTTTCCCTCTTTAGGAGGTTATGAGGAGATGAATGAAGGTGATTCCATGGACAGTTTTCTAACAAAGATCAAAGATTTGAAAGAATAATTGATTTCTACTGATGAAGTCTTTCCTGACAGTTCACTTGTGTAGGATGTTTTGAATGGTCTTCCTGATTCATATCAGAGTTTTGCTTCTACTCTTCAACTAATGATGAAAGGCAATCCAAATGCCTTAACATTTGAGGAATTTCTATTCTATTGCAAGAGATTATTCTAGGTAGAACAGGTCCATTATGCACGTTGAAGATCAAGCTTTCTTGGCTAGTCAGAAGATCAAAGCTAAATGGAGATCTTCTACTAGTAGCAAAAATCTACTAATTCTACACAATCAAAGACGGATGATAGAGACGAGAAGAAGCAGAAAAGCAAAAATTGTTTTGCAAACACTATAAAGAAAATGATCATGTCATAAAGAGTTGTCCAAAACTGGCTACTAAAGAGGCAAGGAAGAAAGAGGCTAGAACGGTTGTTGTAAATGCCTCTACATCCAAAACACAGTGTGCTTATCTTGTGCAGAATGAAGAATGGGAATTTACCATTGTCTGCAGTTATGACCCATCTTCTCATGAACAGTGTATGTCTACAGTAGACTCAGATGTTTGCCAGTACTTTGATAGTGGGGCAACCAAACATATTACCTTGCAGTGCAGTTTCTTCACTTCACTTGAGCCTGTCCCTATAGGGAATACTATCACATGCGCCAACAACTCCTTTTATCCTGTTATGGGAGTTGGTAAGATCATTTTGACTAATACTGATGATAGTTCTTTTACATTGTTAGATGCTTTATTTGCGCTAGGGATCAAGAAGAATTTTTTTATCAATTTCAACTTTAGCCAAGATTGGCTTGGTTGTGAAATTTGTTGATAATAGATGCATAGTTCATGGTCTGTCAAATGGCAATGTCATTATTGCTTCTGGCATTTTATGTCATGGGATGTATAAACTCATGGACTATTAAAAATCTATGAATGATTCAACATGTGTAGTACATGATTCCCAGGCTATGTCAGATGCAAAGCTTTGGCATGCATGCTTTGGTCATCTGAATTTTGCTAGTTTGCTACACTTACAGAATTCTGAAATGGTGTTCTCTTTGCCAACTTGAGGCACTTGGTAAACATGTATGTGAAAAGATGGTTTAGTTCAAGCTACTCAAAAATTGCATCTTGTTCATAGTGATGTCTATGGTCTTATGCAGACACCTTATTTTGGGAACTATCTTTACTTCGTGACTTTCATTGATGATTTTTCTAGGCATGCTTGGTTATATCCATTGAAAACGAAGCCCGATGTGTTTTTGTGCCTCAAACACTTTTTGGTTTTGGTTGAAAATCTCTCAGCATGTAAAATGGGAACCCTCCATTCTCATCGAGGGGGGGGGATATATGTCTTCTGACTTTAATGCATTCCTCGATACACATGGAATAAAACATCAATGTTCAGTGTCATATACACCTCAACAGAATGGAGTTGTTGAACAGAAGAATAGGTCACTCGTGGAGATGGCAAGGTGTATAGTCAAAAGTCAGACTTTATCGCATACTCTTTGGCTTGAGGTTGTCATGTGTGCAACATATGTACTTAATAGGTGTCCCACTAAAGCATTGCAATCTATCACTCCATATGAGGCTTGGCATGGTCGCAAGCCATCTGTTGCTCACTTGTGTGCTTTTGGTTGTCTGGCATATGCATTAATGCCTGAACAACAATGCAGGAAATTGGATGATAAAGTATAACATGTTATTCAATCATTACTTTCATGTACTATGGAGACATCAATTAGCTCAAAAGACATGTATGAAACTTTGCTACCTCTTTTTATAGGTGGATAGTCTAATGTTGGTCCTAATGAGGCAACTTCTTAGCCTTTACAGGTTTCATGTGATGATTGTTGCGAACATTTGTTTTATGTAGGGTACAAGTTTCAAATTATGTAAATACCTTTGGGAAGTCTTCAAATACTTCAAGAAGGCTCATATTATTCATAAAATGTAGCAAAAATACCACGTGAGTTATAGAACATGGTGAGTCAAATTAGTGAGTCACAAGGGAGTTGCAGTGGTGTCCTAGTGGAAGGTCGATGTGGCTAGTTCTCAAAGTCCATCAATACTTTGCTTATTTGAGCACTTGAGTCATGTAATACCTCCATCCAAGTGTCTACCACGAATTTAGATGTATTAGGAAAGTTTTAGATTAGTTTCCCATGCTATAAAAAGAGGAGAAAAGTCGTGATCTTGTGGGATGTCCAAGAGAGTCATATGTGTATCTCTACATTGCTGTAGTTTTGTATGCAGAGATTGTAGAGCTTGTATCTCCCTCATTATATATCCAAATTACATGTTTGATAGCTCATTTGAAAGCTCTTACTTTCTAATTTTTTCCTGTAAATTTTCATAATCCTTGGATTTGTGAGCTGAGAGCAGTACTCTCTGCAAGTACTATGTGTTCTTTGGTTTCACCCCTGTTGAAGGTCTCCATTAAACCTCAAACTTGAAGAGGTCATATCTCCTTGTGTATGTATCCAAATCATGTGTTCTTTGGCTTGTTAGAAAGCTGTCAAAATCTACATGTATTCTGGAAAGTTTAAGATTCATTGGAGTTGTGAGTTAAGAGCAATAGTTTCTGCAAGTGATGTGTGTCCTCGGGTTCATCTCTGTTTCAAGGTCTCCATTAAAGCTGCATATTGCAGAGGCCATAGCTCATTGTGTACTTACCCAAATTGAGTGTTCTTTGGCTCATTGGAAAGCTCTTGGTCTCTAGTATATGTGGTTAAAACAGTTTTAGAAAATTCTAATCCATTAGAGAATAGTAAGCTCTGCAAGCATGACTAGTTTTCTGTGATGAAGTTTGTGAGAAGGTCAACTTGTTCCTAGGGGGTTCCACCTACTTCTTGCTATATTTTGGAGGTCAATAAACTCCAACATTGGTATCAGAGCAAGTACTTGGAGGCTTGGAGAAGGTTATCATACCTTGATGAAGAATTTGAATCTATCAAAGAAGCAGTTCATCATCAACACTACACAAAGGTAGAAGAAGATCGCAAGGAGGCATCTCAAGCAACATCCAAGAAGGCTTAAAGGAGGAAGCTTAGCATTTGTATTATGGGAGACCAACATGCACAAATAGAGAAGCTTGATAAGACCAATTATCAAGCATGGAAGTTTAGAATCACAGCATACTTGCAAGGTAGAGGCTTGTATGGTTTGATTGACGGCACAGATATCAAACCCACATTACCAGAGGACCCAAATCAGAAACAATTGAGGGAGTTTAGACTTTGGAATGAGAGAGACAAAAGGGTTATATTCATTTTATCACAAAATATTCAAGATTCAATGGTAGGACACATACAAGATCTAGACACAAGTAGAGATGTTTGGCTTGCATTGGAAAGGTTGTATGCTACAGGTACAAGAGCAAGGAAGATTCAACTCAAAAATGAGTTGAATAACATAAAGAAAGATACACGGACATCGGTCAATGATTACTTGTTGAAGGTTAAAGAGATTGCAGATCAACTAGGATCAATTCAAGCTCATGTGGAGGATGACGACTTGGTTGCACATACTCTGAACGGACTCGAGGATGATGAGAGATGGAAACCATTCATTACTTCAGTTTATGTTAGAGGAGAATTACCAGACTTTGATCAGCTTGTTGCTCTTATGGTCAAAGAGAAGATGAATCTAAATGGCTCTACTTCAAATCAAAAAGGATCTCAAGGACAAGCTCTTTATGCAGGATCATCAAGAGGTGGAAATAGAGGTAGAAGAGGTTCAAATAGAGGTCGAGGAAGAAGGAGCGATGATCAAGGGACTTCAAGTGGCTTCTTCAACACAAGAGGAAGAGGAAGATCAAGCGTGAGAGGTACGAGAGGCAACTACAACTACAATCAAAGACAAAGGAGTGAAGATAACAACAATTGCTATATATGTGGAAGGTATGGACACTATGCCAAAGATTGTTATCAAAATGAAAATAATCAAGGTGGTAATCGAAGAGGAGGCTATTCAAGAAGAGGTAAACAACAAGGAAATTATGCAGTTGAAGGTAAAAGTGATGATTATGATTCTCTTCTTATGATGAATGTAGAAACTAAGATGAATTGCAATAGCGATGTATGGTATGTAGATAGTGGCTGTTCTAATCACATGTCTCGTGATGCTTCATGGTTTTCTAATATGCATAATCCTTCATGTAAAGGTCATGTTGAAACAGGAGATGATACAACACATAAGATTATGCAAGTTGGAGATGTCGTTATGTAGGATAAGAGCAAGACAAATTGCTTGAAGGATGTACTTTATGTGCCAACGATCACTAAGAATTTGATGTCAGTTGGTCAAATGGTAGAAAAAGGTTTGCAAATAAGATTTAGTCATGCAGGTTGCTTCATTGAGGATCCAAAGCAAAGGAGGTTGATTGCCAAAGGTCAAAAACAAGGTAGATTGTTTACATTCAAGGTAAACCCTAATCGTATAAACCATTTCTCTTATGGTATGCATCGAATAGCAGAGCTTGATCTATGGCACAAAAGGATTGGACACATGAATGTACACAGGTTAAAGGAGCTATCAAAGAAGAGGATTGTTGAAGGATTACCTGATCTTACTAAGCAACATATGGTGCATCTTTGTGAAGCATGTCAAATGGGTAAGCAGAGTAGACAGCCTTTCAAGCATTCAAGCTATGTAAGCAGTGGATTGCTAGATCTTATACACACGGACGTATGGGGTCCTACTAAAGAGGCATCCTTGGCTGGTAATAAGTACTATGTATCATTCATTGATGATCATAGTAGAATGACATTTGTGTATTTTATTAAACATAAGAGTGAAGTCTTTGATTGTTTCAAAAATTTTAAATCATTTGTCGAGAAGCAAACAGGAAGGTATATTAAGAAGCTAAGATCTGATGGAGGGGGAGAGTATTTCTCTCAAGCTTTTACTGATTTTTTGTATGATGAAGGTATCAAAAGAGAAGTTACATGCAGGTATACTCCACAACAAAATGGAGTCGCAGAAAGAAGAAACAGAATCATAACAGAAGCATCTAGAAGCATGCTTAATGATATGTGTTTGCCTAATTATTTTTGGGCTGAAGTTGTTAGCACAAGTGTTTACATTATGAATAGAGTTCCGACTGCTGGAGTTCATCATTTGACACCATATGAGGTATGGCATGGAAGGAAATCAAGTGTAAGTCATTTGAAAGTATTTGGTTGTGTATGTTATGTACATGTACCTAGTGAAGTGAGATCAAAACTTGATGTGAAATCAGAAAAGTGTATATTTATTGGTTATGTAGATACTCAAAGAGGATATAGATGTTATAATCATCATACCAATAAGGTGGTTGTTTCAAGAGATGTAAACTTTGATGAATCATTTTCATGGTATGCAGATAAGAATTGTTTGCACGTCATGGATGAAAATGAAGAAGGTGTGGTTGAAGGAGATGAATGCATAGTTCAGCCATCAGGAAGTTTAAATGATGAAAGGAGTGGTTTGGATGAAGAAAGAGGATCACCTTTCAATGGGAGATTAAGGCAAGAGTCACCTCCAAGTGTTATAAGTAAAGGTAAACTCAAACTTGTTGAAGTTAATGATGAAGGAGAGGAAATTAGTGATGTATGTGAGTATGGAGAATCATCAAAGGTTCCTAATAAGAAAGGAAGAGCATCTACATTGGAGGTAAGAAGAACTTCAAGAGTGAGTAAGCAACCTCAAAGGTATACTTATGAGTCTTTTATGAATACTCATTATGCTTTTATGACAAAAGTTGAGCAGGAAAATGAACCCACATGTTATGATGAGGCAAAAGGAGATGAAAAGTGGGAGAAAGCAATGAGAGAAGAAATGGAAGCACTACAGGATAACAAGACTTGGAATTTAGTTCCAAAGACACCAAAACAAAAGGTAATTGGTTGCAAGTGGGTTTTTAAGATTAAAAGAAATAGTGATGGTAGTGTGTCAAGATATAAGGCTAGACTTGTAACAAAAGGATATAATTAAACTCAAGGATTGGACTAAGAGGAAACATTTAGTCCAGTAGCAAACATGGCAACAGTGAGAACTTTGTTGGCTTTAGCTGCAAGTAAAAGGTGGAATATATATCAACTCGATATAAAGAATGCCTTTCTTAATGGTGAGTTAAATGAAGAAGTGTATATGTCACAACCAGATGGTTATGTGGATGCAAAATGTCCTAATCATGTATGCAGGTTAAAGAAGGCATTGTATGGTCTTAAGCAGGCGCCAAGGGCATGGAATGCAAGGTTGGTAAAGTATCTTATGCTGCAAGGATACACAACGAGTCATGCTGATCCTTCACTTTATGTAAATTTGTGGGAACAAAGGATCAAGTTGCAGATATCTTCACCAAATCCTTGGATGGACCAAAGCTTCAAAGATTCAACTATATTCTTGGCATGAAGGAAATACCCTTTGAAACTTGAGGGGGAGAATGTTGCGAACATTTGTTTTATGTAGGGTATAAGTTTCAAATTATGTAAATACCTTTGGGAAGCCTTCAAATACTTCAAGAAGGCTCATATTATTCATAAAATGTAGCAAAAATACCACGTGAGTTCTAGAACATGGTGAGTCAAATTAGTGAGTCACAAGGGAGCTGCAATGGTGTCCTAGTGGAAGGTCGATGTGGCTAGTTCTCAAAGTCCATCAATATTTTGCTTATTTGAGCACTTGAGTCATGTAATACCTCCATCCAAGTGTCTACCATAAATTTAGATGTATTAGGAAAGTTTTAGATTAGTTTCCCATGCTATAAAAAGAGGAGAAAAGTTGTGATCTTGTGGGATGTCCAAGAGAGTCATATGTGTATCTCTACACTGCTGTAGTTTTGTATGCAGAGATTGCAGAGCTTGTATCTCCCTCATTATATATCCAAATTACATGTTTGATAGCTCATTTGAAAGCTCTTACTATCTACTTTTTTCCTGTAAATTTTCATAATCATTGGATTTGTGAGCTGAGAGCAGTACTCTCTGCAAGTAGTGTGTGTTCTCTGGTTTCACCCCTGCTGAAGGTCTCCATTAAACCTCAAACTTGCAGAGGTCATATCTCCTTGTGTATGTATCCAAATCATGTGTTCTTTGGTTTGTTAGAAAGCTGTCAAAGTCTACATGTATTCTGGAAAGTTTAAGATTCATTGGAGTTGTGAGTTAAGAGCAGTAGTTTCTGCAAGTGATGTGTGTCCTCGGGTTCATCTCTGTTTCAAGGTCTCCATTAAAGCTGCATATTGCAGAGGCCATAGCTCATTGCGTACTTATCCAAATTGAGTGTTCTTTGGCTCATTGGAAAGCTCTTGGTCTCTAGTATATGTGGTTAAAATAGTTTTCGAAAATTCTAATCCGTTAGAGAATAGTAAGCTCTGCAAGCATGACTGGTTTTCTGTGATGAAGTTCTGTGAGTAAGGTCAACTTGTTCCTAGGGGGTTCCACATACTTCTTGCTATATTTTGGAGGTCAATAAACTCCAACAATGATGCCGACCACTCCATTTCTGATGAAGATTTACATGATGCACTTGTTGATGAGAGAGGTGATATTGAGGAGGCAAAACTATGCCAAAATGTCTAGTGCAAACTTTGCATGACAGCAAATTAGATGCATCTCTATCATTTCGTACTCATTCAGGCTCTCATAGTGCCTCTTTTCCATCAGATTGCTATGCCTTGGCTACCTCTAGTCTCTGTTATGGGAATGAGCCTATTTTGTTTGATGAAGCACAAAATTCTGAAAAATGGATGGCTACTATGCAATCAGAATATGATGTTATCATGAAAAATGGTACCTAGTCTTTATGTGACTTGCCTCCTGGCAAGAAGGCCATTGGCACTAATTGTGTATACAAGTTGAAGGCTACACCGGATGGAGTAGTTGACAAGTATAAGTCTAGGCTTGTTGCAAAAGGTTATGCACAGGAAAGAGGCATTGATTTTGATGAGACCTTTTCACCTACATGTCGAATGACTACTCTTCGTAGCATTTGTGCACTCGAAGCTTATCGTGGTTGGAATGTACCTTAGTTAGACATTAAAACTACATTTTTGAATGGTGACTTGCATGAAAAAGTGTATATATTTTAGCCCCTTGACTTTGTGCAAAAAGGGCATGAAAACCAAGTGTGCAGATTGAAAAAGGCATTATATGTTTTGAAGAAGGCACCGTGTGCTTGGTATGGAAAGATACATGCCTATCTGATTGCACATGGTTTTGAGAAGAGTCCAACTGAGAGCACCTTATATGTTAAGCGTGCAAATGATGTGCTTCTCATCATTGTTGTGTATGTTGATGACATGCTGCTCATTGATCCTCATGAGAAGCATATTGCTAATTTTAAGGCTGATCTGCATGCCTCATTTGAGATGTCAAATTTGGGGCATTTGCATCATTATTTGGGCATTCAGTCTATGCAAGTTGATGGCGGAATAGCTTTGTGTCAAACAAAATATATTCACACGTTATTGCAATATTTTGGCCTTGAAGATTGCAAGCCTATTGCCACTCCTATGGAGACAGGTTTATGCTTGAGTCTTCATGATGTTGGAGATGCATTTGATGTTGTTCTCTATCAGCAGGCTATTGGATGCTTGATTTACTTATGCATTACTCAACTAGATATTCAATTTTTTGTCTCACAGATGAGTAGGTTCATGCATTGCCCAGCTGTCAAGCATTGGCAGGCGGTTAGGTGCATCTTTTGCTATACTTGAGTGATGCCCGTATACTTGGATTGTTTTATCCCAAGGGGGATCATTGCCACCAAATTTACATTCTTTTTTTTACTCTAACTGGGCTAGTTGCTATGACACTCGTGTGTCCACTAGTGGCTTTTGCTTCATTCTTGGTAGCTCATGTATATCTTGGTTGAGCAAGAAGCAGCCTACTGTGGCCACTTCTAATTGTGATGTTGAGTATAGGGTAGCTTTCACGGCGATTGTGGAGTGTGTATGGCTCAGATGCCTTATGGCTGATTTGGGTGTTGGTCAGTCTTTTGCCACCACCATCTCCACTGACAGTCAGAGTGCATTGGCAATTGTGGGGAACCTTGTGTTCCATGCCTGCACTAAGCAACAGATTCTTTTTTATCCCTAGCAAAAATAAAGCATCTGACAATGTGAAAGAACTACCATCAGCGCAATAGTTAGAATGATCTTATCAACTCCCATAACAGAATAAGAGGAGTTGTTGGTGCATGTGACAGTATTCCCTATAGGCGCAGGCTCAAGTGAAGCGAAGAAATTGCACTGCGAGGTAATATGTTTGGTTGCCCTACTATCAAAGTACCAAATATTAGAGTCTACTAAAGACATACATTGTTCATGTGAAGATGGTTCAAAACTGCAAACGATAGTAAATGTCCATTCTTCATTATGCACAAGATTAGCAAACTCTATTTTGGGTGTAGAGGCCTCTACAACAACCATTCGAGCCTCTTTTTTACTTTCCTCTTTAGCAGCCAATTTTGGACAACTCTTTATGACATGATCATTTTCTTTATAGTATTTGCAAAACAATTTTTGCTTTTCTATTTTCTTCTCATCTCTATCATCCTTCTTTGATTGTGCAGAATTAGTAGATTTCCGCTTACTAGTAGAAGAGCTCCATTTACCTTTACCCTTCTGACTAGCTAGGAAAGGTTGATCTTCAACATGCATAATGGACCTGTTTTGCCTAGACTGATCTTCCTGCAATAAAATAGAGAATAACTCCTCAAATATTAAGGCATTTGGATTGCCTTTCATCATCAAACAAAGAGTAGAAGCTAAACTCTTATATGAATCGGGAAGACCATTTAGAACAGTCTGCACAAGTGAACTATCAGGCAAGACTTCATCAACAAAAATCAACTACTCTTTCAAATCTTTGATCTTTGTCAGAAAACTATCCATGGAATCACCTTCATTCATGTGCTCACTCTCCAACTATTTTTGGACGTAAGCAACATGTGGCTCATTCCTTGCCTGTTAGAAAGCGGTAAGTGTATCACAAGCATCCTTAGCTTTTTTGCAAGAGCGAATGTGAGGAACAATGGCACTTTTGACAGACAAAGCTATCAATGCATGTGCCTGAGCATCTCTGCCATCCCAACAAATTTGCTATGCAGTAAGTGCAACAAGAATTGCAGCACAAACAAGAACATGAAGAATATCGTCATCTTCAATGCCATCTGCATCACCTTCAGGAACTGCGTTTGCAGGTGTAATAGGATGTCTTTCAACACCGTGCAGAATATTCCACAGTCCTTTTGCAACCAATACATGATGCATTATATAAGCCCATAATGGGTAATTGGTACCATCCAACTTATTCTCAAGAGCCAACATATGGAATACATCACTGCTTTCAACCATAGCCACTGACTAAAATACCCTGATGAAGAAAATTGATTGTATCTCAAAAAGTTGAACAAAACTACCCTATCGAGTTCCGCTAAACCTATAGCAGATTTTGAGATGCTTATATACGCAAACTAAAACTTGTAGATATCTTTGGCACAAAAAGACAAAATTGCCTACACAAGCATTGTGATAGTGCATTCGGAGGTTGAAACGAGCTCATATCATGATTTCGGCACCACATAGCGAAGCCGTTTTGATTTCCAAATCATTTTGAGTATGTTCACTAAATTTCGTGCAATTCTGAGACTATGACTGGAGAGGTGTCAACGATGCCCTAGATGAAGCGGTGGCATGCTCTGATACCAATTGTTGGAGTTGGAAGTCTATGGAAGCATGTGAACATCACAAGGAAGAAGAAGCTTGCACAACACACAATACTGAATGTATTACCACTAGAATGTGCAAAGATAAGTAACCTATTAGGGCAATACACGTATATACGGGGGGGGGGGGGGGGGGGGGGACTCCTAAAGAGGGAAAAAAGTGTCTTACGGTCCTAGTGTGTTCACACACATCACTGCCTAAATATATCAACAAGAATTATGAAGAACAGTGGCGGGGTGGGCAAATGGGCAAAATGAGACCCTAAAGAGTAAAAAATGATGGCAAAAGGCTTCTCCAATGAGGAGAAAGCAAACCACCAAAACTCCAACACTACTAGCACCAAAATGATCAGCAAACACATCAGCAAGAACTCCTCCTATTGCTCAAATACCATGTAGAGAGTACATGCATGGAAGCAAAATGAAAAGAAGAGTGACAAAATGAAAGAGTGCGAGACTCAAACGCGAGTAGACCGTGACATGGGAAAGCTCACATGGATTAGAGTGAGCTTGCAAAGAGCATGAAGTAAGTTACCTCAAGCTTCTAACCAAGTACAAAGTCGGGGAGAGTCCCTCTTTATATAGAGTTCAAGGGGGCTCTCCAAAGCAAATGTGTGGGACAATTCTCTTTGAAGGAGAGTGAATACACTGGTAGAAGCAAATGGCAAGGTAACGAGATACAATGAGATATAATATAAGAAGGAAATGAAATAGAAATGGAGTGTCTCCTAGGTACAAAATGGAGATGCACTCTCATATTCTCAACAATCAGTATTCTCCCCAACAATGGGACCAAAAAGTGTTGACATGCAGTACAAGGCACATTCATACACCTTTAATTTAATCACTCTATAAATAATAGACCTCTGTGTAGCTACATTCGAAGGCATCATGAATAGCTTTCTTGCCAAGTCACCAAGTGGTATCCACACTAGATCATTTGAGGTAGTCCGATCATAATCCCCTATCATTGAGCAAGTCAAACCCATGATCTAATCACCCATATTTACATGATTGATGATGTGGTAGGACCAAATAACAACAAAGTGATGAGTTTTCAAGATAAGGGAAAAGCTCACTACTCAATTTGGCAAAAGAAGTCTTCACACATGAAGAACTTGCTCACTACTCAACTTGACAAAGAAAGTCCTTGCAAGTGAAGAACTTGGCCTGCCTTTTATAGTGGCACACTCATGAACCAATTTTAATGCATTTCCAAAAGCCTAAAATACAAAAATCTACTCCAGAATAGTTATTTTCCTTACCAGCTTTTGATAAAATGTATTCTTTCCTACTCTACGTAGTCTACTGTCATAACTACTCACAACTCTTCCATTGCTACAAGCTTGTCGCAAAATTTGCACTCAAAAAAAAAAAAAAAATTGTATCACCAACATCGATCTTGGAAGCCATTATTGATATCTGAGAAAGAATGGAGTATGTAAACTCATGAACCACTTTTAATACATTTCCAAAAGCCTAAAATACAAAAATCTACTTCTCCCTTACCAGCTTTAGATAAAATGTATTGTTTCCTACTCTACATAGTCTACTGTCATAACTACTCACAACTCTTCCATTGCTACAAAACTTGCACAAAAAAAAGAAATTGTAACACCATCATCGATCTGAGAAAGATTGTATGTAGACTCATGAAAATCATTTAATATATTTCCAAAAGCCTAAAATACAAAAATCTACTCCAAATTAGTTATCTCCCTTATCAGTTTTTGATACACAATCTACTCCAAATTCTGTCATAACTACTCACAACTCTTCCATTGCTACAAACTTGTAACAAAATTTGTACCCCCCCCCCCCCAAAAAAAGGAAAAAAAGAAACTGCATCACCAACATCGAGCTTGGAAGCCATTATTTCTGAGAAAGAATGGAGTATGAAAACTCATGAACCACTCAATTTGGCAGAAAAAGTCTTCACACATGAAGAACTTGCTCACTACTCAACTTGACAAAAGAAGTCCTTGCAAGTGAAGAAATTGGCCTGCCTTTTACAGTGGCACACTCATGAACCACTTTTAATGCTTTTCCAAAAGCCTAAAATACAAAAATCTACTCCAAAATAGTT
Organism: Ceratopteris richardii; assembly: GCA_020310875.1. NCBI lineage: Eukaryota > Viridiplantae > Streptophyta > Polypodiopsida > Polypodiales > Pteridaceae > Ceratopteris > Ceratopteris richardii. The sequence goes on along the minus strand of CM035428.1, from coordinate 104,129,677 downwards.
ATTTCCCTTACCAGCTTTTGATAAAATGTATTCTTTCCTACTCTACATAGTCTACTGTCATAACTACTCAGAACTCTTTCATTGCTACAAACTAGTAGCAAAATTTGCACCAAAAAGAAAAAAGAAATTGTATCACCAACATAGATATTGGAAGCCATTATTGATATCTGAGAAAGAATGAAGTATGTTAACTCATGAACCACTTTTAATACATTTCCAAAAGCCTAAAATACAAAAACCTACTCCAAAATCTACATAGTCTACTGTCATAACTACTCACGACTCTTCCATTGCTACAAGCTTGTCGCAAAATTTGCACTCAAAAAAAAAAAAAAACTATATCACCAACATCGATCTTGGAAGCCATTATTGATATCTGAGAAAGAATTGAGTATGTAAACTCATGAACAACTTTTAATACATTTCCAAAAGCCTAAAATACAAAAATCTACTCCAAAATAGTTATCTCCCTTGCCAGCTTTAGATAAAATGTATTCTTTCCTACTCTACATAGTCTACTGTCATAGCTACTCACAACTCTTCCATTGCTACAAAACTTGCATAAAAAAAAGAAACTGTAACACCATCATCGATCTGAAAAAGATTGTATGTAGACTCATAAACCACATGTAATACATTTCCAAAAGCCTAAAATACAAAAATCCACTCCAAATTAGTTATCTCCCTTATTAGTTTTTGATACAAAATCTACTCCAAAATCTGTCATAACTACTCACAACTCTTCCATTGATACAAACTTGTAGCAAAATTTGTACCCCCAAAAAAAAAGGGGAGGGGGAAAAGAAACTGTATCACCAACATCGAGCTTGGAAGCCATAATTTCTGAGAAAGAATGGAGTATGAAAACTCATGAACCACTTTTAATACATTTCCAAAAGCCTAAAATACAAAAATCTGCTCCAAAATAGTTATCTCCCTTTAGATAAATTGTATTCTTTCCTACTCTACATAGTCTACTGTCATAACTACTCACAACTCTTCCATTGCTACAAAACTTGCAAAAAAAAAAAAGAAACTGTATCACCAACATCGATCTGAGAAAGATTGTATGTAAACTCATGAACCACTTTAATACATTTCCAAAAGCATAACTACTCACAACTCTTCCATTGCTACAAACTTGTAGCAAAATTTGCACCAAAATGAAAAAAGAAACTGTATCACCAACATCGATCTTGGAAGCCATTATTGATATCTGAGAGATGGAGTATGTGAACTCATGAACCACTTTTAATACATTTCCAAAAGCCCAAAATACAAAAATCTACTCCGAAATAGTTATCTCCCTTATCAGCTTTAGATAAAATGTATTCTTTCCTACTCTACATAGTCTACTGTCATAACTACTCAAAACTCTTCCATTGGTACAAAACTTGTGCCAAAATTTGAAAGATTCACCAACATCGATCTTGGAAGCCATTATTGATATCTGAGAAAGGATGGAGTATGTGAACTCATGAACCACTTTTAATACATTTCCAAAAGCCCAAAATACAAAAATCTACTCCGAAATAGTTATCTCCCTTATCAGCTTTAGATAAAATGTATTCTTTCCTACTCTACATAGTCTACTGTCATAACTACTCAAAACTCTTCCATTGGTACAAAACTTGTGCCAAAATTTGAAAGATTCACCAACATCGATCTTGGAAGCCATTATTGATATCTGAGAAAGGATGGAGTATGTGAACTCATGAACCACTTTTAATACATTTCCAAAAGCCTAAAATACAAAAACCTACTCAGAAATAGTTATCTCCCTTATCAGCTTTAGATAAAATGTATTCTTTCCTACTCTACATAGTCTACTGTCATAACTACTCAAAACTCTCCCATTGGTACAAAAACTTGTGCAAAATTTGAAAGAAACAGTATCACCAACATCGATCTTGGAAGCCATTATTGATATCTGAGGAAGAAAGGAGTATGTTAACTCTACATAGTAAAATCTTATCTTTCCTACTCTACATAGTCTACTGTCATAACTACTCACAACTCTCCATTGCTACAAAATTTGTGCAAAATTTGCACAAGAAAAAGAATGGAGTACTTTAACTCACTAACCACTTTCACTACATTCCAAAAGCCTAATTATTGATATCTGAGAAAGAATGTAGTATGTAAACTCATAAGCCACTTTTAATACATTCCAAAAGCCTAATAACGAAAATCTACTCCAAAATAGTTCTCCCTTACCAGCTTTTGATAAAATGTTCTATCCTACTCTATACTAGCTACTCACAACTCTTTCATTGCTACAAAACTTGTGCAAATTTTGCACAATAAATGAAACTGAATATCAACATCGATCTTGGAGGCCATTATCGATATCTGACAAAGAATGGAGTATGCTAAAGAGTTTAACTAAAAATCTTATCTTTCTATAAAGATCACCTTCAACAACTACTTTTATCCTTCCATCCCACAACTACTTTGGCCACGCACGATAACAACTTTATCAAAATGACCTCCACATTTTAAGAAAATGCATCAATTCAGATCAATATTCATGGTCATCTCTTCCTTTTCTAGAAAGGCACCATTCAATCATGTCAACTGTCACTCATGGCTCAAATTCTTGCAAAGACACCTTTGGTAAAGCTCTTAAGATTGAGAAAAGACAACCCTGGCACATAACACTTGAAAATTCTGTAATGAGCACTCAGAAGAAGCACTCAGATCTCACACTGCTTCTCTTTTTGACTCAGGTTAGGAGTTGAAAAAGGCAGCACCAATTGTGCATGTGCAGACCAAATAACAATGCATGGTAAAAAATACTACCCATTTCCTTACGAGTCATGATGGGTGCACATTTCTCATGTTCTCACATGGTTATGTCAAATAAATATCTAAGAGGAAAGATTCATTGACCATGTATTAAAGCTGCAAATTGTTCACATGAGTAGGAAAAGAAAGCTTAATATATACAGTATGCCATATGGTTGAAGTGTGGATTTCTGTCAGTCAAGTCTGAACTAGTACGAATTTAAGTGAACAGTATACATGTCTGGTAGCCAGAACCTAACAATATAAGTTTACGAGGCAGACAGCACAAACCTTGCAAAACAAATTAGACAGAAGTTCAGAATCCAGTGACAAATACAATATGCTTTCAATAAACTCACCCACAAGATAGAACCATGTATTAAATCCAGAAACTGTTCACATTGATAGTAACAAAAACTTATAATGAACAGAACGCTATATAATTATAGTGTGGATTTCTGTCGGTCAATCCAGCACTAATTTTTGTTCAAGTGAACAGAATACATGTCAGGTAGCCGGGACACAAGCCAGAACCTATCAGTAAACGAATAAGAGCACAAACCCTTCAAAACAATTAGACAGAAGTTCGGAATCTAATGACAAATATACTATCAATAAACTCATAAATGACATGACATGCAAATCAAACCTCACCCGCAAGATAGAACCATGTATTAAATCCAGAAAATGTTCACATTGATAGTAACAAAAACTTATAATGAACAGAACGCTATATAATTATAGTGTGGATTTCTGTCAGTCAATCCAGCACTAATTTTTGTTCAAGTGAACAGAATACATGTCAGGTAGCCGGGACACAAGCCAGAACCTATCAGTAAACGAATAAGAGCACAAACCCTTCAAAACAATTAGACAGAAGTTCGGAATCTAATGACAAATATACTATCAATAAACTCATAAATGACATGACATGCAAATCAAACCTCACCCGCAAGATAGAACCATGTATTGAAGCTAGAAAATGTTCACATAGATAGTAACCAAAACTTAAAATGAACAGAACGCTATATAATTGTAGTGTGGATTTCTGTCAGTCAAGTCAGCACTAATTTTTATTCAAGTGAACAGAACACATGTCCAGTAGCCAAGACACGAGCCAGAACCTATCAATAAACGAATAAGAGCAAACTACACAAACCCTTCAAAACAATTAGACAGAAGTTCAGAATCTAATGACAAACCACGACAAATGCAATATGCTTTCAATAAAATCAACCACAAAATAAATGTATTAAACCCTTGAATTCTTCAATCTGGCATACATATTATGACCAGTATGCCATATAGTAAAAGATTTGCGAACTTCTATCAGTCAGTCTGCACTAATTTTTATTTATGTGAAAAGTACACATCCGAATTCTTTAACCTGGCATACATATTATGAACAGTATGCCACATAGTTAAAGGATTGTGGACTTCTATCATCAGTCTGCACTAATTTTTATTTAAGTGAAAAGTATACATGTCCGAATTCTTTAACTTGACATACATATTTTGAACAGTATGTCATATAGTTAAAAAATTGTGGATTTCTATCAGTCAGTCTGCACTAATTTTATGTAGTTAAAGTATACATGTCTGGTAGCCATGACATGAGCCAGAGAACCTATCAATAAAAGAATGCGAGGTAAACAACACAAATCATTCAATACAATTAGACAGAAATTCAGACTCTAATAACAAATACGCTCACACAATAATTTCATAAATAGACATGAGAAATGCATTATGCTTTCAATAAACTCATCCACAAGATAGAAGGAAAGTGAAATATGACCAAATCAGTTCCCATAGTAAAACCCAAACATTCAATGTAATTAGAGTTATATCAGGTAAATCCTAAACCGTTACAACCATATCTACTGCTGCGAGAAGCAGCTTTGAAAACTTGAAAACATTTCAACGAAGACTACCTAGCCCATATTTTCCTCGTATTCATCTTCATAATCCCCATCTGGCTCTGCTGTAGCATCCTGATACTGTTGGTACTCAGAGACAAGATCGTTCATATTGCTCTCTGCTTCAGTGAACTCCATCTCATCCATGCCCTCCCCAGTATACCAGTGCAAGAAAGCCTTTCTTCTAAACATAGCTGTAAACTGGTCGCTTACTCTCCTAAACATCTCCTGAATGGAGGTGGAGTTTCCAATAAAAGTACAAGCCATCTTCAATCCCACTGGTGGGATATCACAGACACTAGATTTCACATTATTTGGAATCCATTCAACAAAATAAGAAGAGTTCTTGTTCTGAACATTAATCAACTGTTCATCTACTTCCTTGGTGGACATCTTTCCTCTAAACATAGCAGACGCAGTAAGATAGCGTCCATGACGAGGATCAGCAGCACACATCATATTCTTGGCATCCCACATTTGCTGTGTAAGCTCCGGTACAGTAAGAGCCCTATACTGCTGAGAACCGCGGGATGTTAATGGAGCAAACCCCACCATAAAGAAGTGTAAACGTGGAAAGGGAATCAAGTTGACTGCTAATTTTCTCAGATCAGAATTCAATTGACCAGGAAACCTCAGACAACAGGTGACCCCACTCATAGTGGCAGAAATCAGATGGTTTAGATCTCCAACTGTAAACGATAACAAAAACTGGTTAGCGACGGTTTCAAGCATCACTTTCGTTTAAAGCGACTTAAAATTGAAGTATTACATGTTGGGGTGACAAGTTTCAGAGTCCTAAAGCATATATCGTACAATGCTTCATTATCCAGAACCATACACTCGTCTGCGTTTTCCACCAACTGATGCACGGAAAGCGTGGCATTGTAAGGTTCAACCACAGTATCGGACACCTTGGGAGAGGGAAAGACAGAAAATGTCATCATCATCCTGTCGGGGTACTCCTCTCTGATCTTGGAAATCAAAAGTGTCCCCATTCCAGATCCCGTACCTCCACCAAGTGAGTGGCATACTTGGAAGCCTACACCAAAAGAGTCAAACATTTTAACTAGCATGTAGATTAGAACCTATCAAGCATAAAAACGGATAACGTGCAACTAGAAACGCAAGTTTCTGAAGGTTTTAGGGCCCTAAAGCAAATGCAGAACCGTACCTTGCAAGCAATCGCAGTTTTCAGCCTCCTTCCGAACTACATCTAGGACGGAATCGATAAGTTCGGCGCCTTCCGTGTAGTGCCCCTTGGCCCAGTTGTTACCTGCCCCAGACTGACCGAAAACAAAATTGTCTGGTCGGAAAATCTGGCCGTACGGACCACTGCGAACACTATCCATTGTACCAGGCTCTAGATCCATAAGAACTGCGCGAGGAACGTAGCGGCCACAGCTAGCTTCATTATAGTAAACATTAACGCGTTCTAGCTGAATATCTGACTCGCCCTTGTAGTTTCCAGTTGGGTCGATTCCATGTTCTGTGCAGACAACCTCCCAAAACTTCGCCCCGATCTGGTTGCCGCACTGGCCACCCTGGACGTGAAGAATCTCACGCATTTTGACGGAGCTAAAGGGACACAGGAAACAGACTCTTGAAGGAGAGAAGGATGGACGACAATGGAGGTTTACGCCTCCGTGAACAGGAATGTATCTAGCAAGAGGCAAGGAATGGAGTGATATACTCCCTCGACGAGTGAAAGGTGAAACACAGGACGAAAGTAGGTGGACGTTCTGGATTTAATATAGGCCTTTGGATTGTGGGATCATCGAACGGCCGCTGGAGATGCCTGATGAATGTGTTTGATGGGTTGTGGGCCGTGGATGGGGCCGAAACATGGACGGCCAGGATTGGTATACGGCCGCAACGGGAAGAGCTGTCTATGAGAACGCACTAAGCTTTTGCAGGGTCTTTCAGGTGCTTTTGCAGTTCAAAATTCATTTCCAGAATAGAACGGTCTTTTTCTGGGTAGGTTGCCCCCCCCAACGGTCAGTATGGCCACCCCTTAAGAGAACGAAGGAAAGAGAGTCGTGCTGGTAGTGCTTCATCATAACACATGCCACTCTCCCCAAATGAATCCTTTCGCTTCAAGTAGTGGACATCAACTTCATGTATTGGTGTTGAATTTTTTTTTCTGAAAAACAAATAAGTTAGAAGAAATAAAGATAATACAACTTCATGTATTGGTGTAGAATTTTAAAAAAAAAAACAAATAAATTAAAAGAAATAAAGATCATACGAATCCTCACACCAAAGGTATGAGGAAATTCAAGAGCTATTTTTTTTAAATAAATTTTGACAAGGCTTATGATAGAATTGAATGGAATTTTATTCTTCAATCTTTACATGACCTTGGAGGTGGTAGGAAGTTCATTAGGTATGTCCACATCATGTTTCATAATGCTTGCTATAAGGTTGTTATCAATGGGTCCTTATCTCAATGAATCAAATTTCTTATGTCTCTAAGATAGGGTTGCCCCCTCTCCCTCCCCTTAATTTTGCCATAGCCAGTGATGGTTTGGGTTAGCTTATAAAAGATTTCATTTCTAAAAATAAAATCCAAGATCTTCAGATTTATGGAGCTCCTTCCCCTCTTGATCTTCAATTGCTTGTTGATGATACCAATATGTTAATTAATGTTGATCAAAAGACTATCTCTAATTTTTTGGAATGCATTGATACTTTTTGTATCACTAGTGGATCTCAAGTAAACCACAAGAAGACCTCCTTCAAAGTTTCAAATGTTGTGGTCCAACAATGCATCTTTGATCTTAAGTGTGATATTATTGAAGATGGTACTCTCTTCATACTTTTAGGGATCCCTTTGGGCTACAATATGATATCACCCTAGAGAAGGTATTGGGTGTTGAAAAGATTCAAAAATGAGCTTTTTAAATGGTATGCTTATCATCCCACTTTCTCTAGTAGACTTTTTGTTCTTAACCATTTTGTATTACTTTCTTGACTTACTTCTTGGTTTGTTGTTGGATGCCTACTAAAAAGCAATTGAATCACATGATTCTTTTGGCCAAAAGGTTTCTACGGGGTAGTGATAGTGTCAAAAATATCCCTAATGTGTCATGGAAAATATGTTGTCTACCTAAAAAGGATGGGAGTATGGCACTCTTGTGTCCTATTAAATTGGCAAGGGACCTCGGTGCGAAACAAATATTGAGATCTATAATCTTCTGGATGTATGGGTCCTCTTAGTTAAGAGAAAGACTAATCTTTTTTCTCCCTAGAGCTATAGGTCTTGGAAGAAAATTAATCTAAGAGATATCTTATTTTCTCCTCATGGGTTTGTTCTATTCGAAGCATTCTCACCTACAACATGCGGAAAGCTTGGTTTGATGTTTTTAAAAAAGAAATTATACCCTTTGAGTTGAGTTGCCAATAACAAGTGTTTTATGCTAGAGGAGTCTATATGGTTTGGTTGTTTAGCCCATAATGTTGGTTATAAGCCTAATATCAGAGCACATAAGTGTTTCAAGACTTGTTTTTCTACCTATAATGTTTTTTCTAGGATGGTGAGTTGGCTCACTCTAATTTCTTGTTGTCTTTGCTTGATAATTCTCTTGGCTATAAGAAGGTTTTGTTGAAATACAAGTAGTTGTTGAATGTTAAGGAGATTTCCAAAGATATGATGCAAAATTCTAAGTAGGACATAGTCTTTCTTAACTCCACTATTCCTATTATAAGTAAAAGTAAAAGATGGAAATTGCAACGGCCAAATCATCAACGAGAATTCAGATTCACTTGAGTTTGGGTGCTCCCTTTCAACGTCAAACATTCTATATTGAGAGGCTCATTCTTCATACTGGGCTATAGGTTGGCAACAAGACAAAGAAGGTTGAATTGAATGATGGAATTTTCAACTTCTATGGATAGTTGGAAGACTTGCACTGTTGTCAATTTGAGGACCATGGAAGAATGTAAACAACACAAGAAAGAAGAAGAGGCTTGGAGCACAACATTGAGTGTATTACTAAGTGAATGCACAAGATAATTAGCCCCTCAAAGTTATATGCATATATACAAGCTGAGGGGGGGGGGGAGAATCTCCTAAAAAGGGGAAAAAGTATCTCGACAATGCTAAGTGTGTTCACACACATGACTACCAAAATATATCAACAAATCCCCCCTAGGAGTGATGTGGCAAACAAGGAGCTAGCACTTATGTATAAGGAAGTGCAAAAAAAAATATGGACTGAAATAAATCCACAAAAGAAAGTAAGCCAAAAGCTTTATAAAAGACTTTGTAAATTGCCCTAGGTAGAGCCTTTGTGAAAAGATTTGCAACATTATCCAATGTGGACACAAAAGGCAAACTCATGTCTCCAACAAAGTGTCTCTCCTTGACAAAATGATAGTGCACCTCAATGTGTGCTTTGTTTGAGCATGGAACGTGGGGTTCCTTTAACGAACTCTGATTGTCAATAAAGATGGTGGTGGCAAAAGGCTGATCAACAACCAAATCGACCAAAAGCCATCGGAGCCACACACACTCAACAATAGCCATGAAAGGTATCTTATACTTGGCCTCACAACTAGAAGTGGCCATAGTAGGTTGCGTCTTGATCAATGAAGATATGCATGATAGCATGAAGAAAAACTACTTGTGGACACACGAGTGTCATAAAATCCAACCTAGTCTAACTCAAAAAAAAAGCATATAAAGATGGCGGTAAGGATTCCCCTTCTGATAAAACAACCCAAATAGCTAAGTATCACTCAAGTAGTAAAAGTTTCATTTAACTCTCCAATGTTTGACATGCTGGCTATGTATAAGCATCCCCACATGAAAGACTCTAAATTGAATATCAAGTCCGGTTATGCATAAGTAAATCAAGCATCCAATGGCCTATTCATAGACAACAACAATTTCCAACATCATGAGGACTCAATCCTAAACCTATCTCCATGGATGTGGTGATAGGTTTGCAATCTTCAAGCCTAAAATGTTGTAAATGTGCCGATTTATTTTGTTTGGCATAAGTTTATTCTCCCATCAACGTGCATAAGTTGAATGCCAAAAGAATATTGCAAAAGATGAATTGGTGCAATGGTGATGCACCATGATGGATTCCCCTTTGTGTGAGCTTTGCAATGATGCCCTCATAGTAGAAAACTAATCTCTGAATGATGCACACAATACTCCACACAGACCTACAAAATATGTAGAAACTACACAATACACAAAGACCTTAGACACATCTTTCCTAGGTTTTACAAAATACGGTCAAACACATAGTCTCTAGCTCACTAGGCCACTATGTGTTCTATTAAAGAACATATACAAAAGATTTTTGCCATTATTTCACCTTTCACATGAACACTAACAGTAAAATCCTCCCACTAAAGGCCAATATAGACAATGTGGCTACAGGAGAAAAAATAAAGAATGATAAAGAGTACCTGAGTGTAAGCATACAAATTATATCTCCCACCTGATGGGAATGTTACACAATGTACAAGTAACTATGCAAGGTCATGAATCAAGTAATGCCCATCAAGTGACAACAATGTTAAGAGATATCATATGGTAGAGCTTTAGTCAAAGCATCTGCAATATTATCTCAAGTATGACCCTTATCAAGAATAATGCACCCAATGGCTAATCAATCCCTAATGAAGTGATACCTCACCTCAATGTTCTTGTTCTTTGCATGATAGATCAGATTCATAGCCAAAGCAATGGCATTATAACTATCACCAAACAAATGAGAGACATGCTGAGGTAAAACCATATCACAAGCAACATGAGAAGCCACAATGTTTCCTATCATGCCTCACTAGCTACAACATACTCTACTACTTTTGTAGTGGAAACAAATGTACATTCTTGAAGATAAAATCTCCAAGAAGTAGCACCTCCAACAAAGTGAAGAATCTACCCAAATGTAGACTTTTGATTGTCTACGCAACCAACATAATCAGAATCTATGTAACCAATAATGGATGCCTCTCCTCCACCCAAGCATAAACACTTGTCCTTAGTGCAACTCGAATATCTCAAAATCAGCTTGACTACTTCACAATGCTTCTTGCCATGATTGGAAATATATCTATTCACAACTCCCACTGCAAATGCAATGTCTTGTCTCATAGCTACCATAGCATACATGAGAATACTAACATTAGAATGATAAGGAATTTCTTTCATGAATTCCTTTTCCTAATTTGATTTGGGGTAACCATCCTTGTTCAATTTCACATATGTAGGTAAAGGTGTACTCAATGCCTTTCTACTCTGCATATTGAACATGTGAAGTATCTTGGATATAGACTCACTTTGAGACAAGTATATGCATCTTTTACTCCTATATGAGTAATGCACATGCCAAGAATATGTTTGACATCCCCCAAATCCTTCATAAATATGTCACCCGTCTTCTTTTTTAGCAATAACAAGTCATCTTAGGACTTCCCAACAATCAACATATCATCAACATAAAGTATTAAACATATCAAAATGCCATCTGAGAATCTCTTAGTGTAGAGACAATGATCCTCATTGCTTTGAGAATAGCCATGAGACTTCATAAAAGCATCAAACTTTTGATACCATTATCTAAGGGATTGTTTAAGTATGCATAAGTTCTTCTTTGGCTCACTGACTAGATTCTCTTTGCCAAGAACTACATAACCTTGTAGTTGTTCCATATAGATCTCATTTGTAAGATCTCCATGCAAGAAAGCAATTTTCACATCCATTTGGATGAACTCTAAGTCCTCCGTTGCAACGAATCCAAGCAACATCCATAGTGTAATCATCTTGACTACTGGAGAAGATTTCCTCAAAATCAAGACTACGTTGTTGATTGAAACTCTTTGCAGCTAGTCGTGATTTATACTTTGGAGAAGCACTATCCGATGTGAATTTTGTCTTATAACCATTTACATGGTACAAGTTTCTTGCCCTTTGGCAAAGCACCAAGTCCTAAATACCATTCTTATGAATAGAATCTAAATCACTCTTCATGGAATGCTCCCACTTGACATGACCCTTGGTCTGCATAGCCTCTTTGAAGCAAGAAAGCTCACCAGCATCTGTCAGCATTAAAAAATCCAAACCTAGAACATATCTATTAGTTGGATATGAGACACATGTAGAACGTCTCAATGGTTGTTGAATAGGCACATAAAACCTTGAGCTTAGTTCCTTTTTTTGTCTCAAGTGAAGAAAACCTTGAACATAAAACCTTGAGCTTAGTTCCTTTTTTTGTCTCAAGTGAAGAAAACTAGTTTCTTAAAGTAGGGAATACATCATCCTTCGACTTGATAGGATATACCTAGAATTTTCTAGTAGCATCATCTATGAATTTGACAAAACAAAGAGAACCACACATATCTATATGAATGAGATCTAAAGGTTGAATTGAAGATTCAATGTGCATCTTATTCACATTCCTAATTTGCTTTCCATATTGAGAATGCTCACAAAATGAAAAAAATAGAAAAAGATAACACAGGAAAGTAGCTAGAACCAAAAAGATTTTTCATTCCACTATGAGATATGTGCCCTAAAGGCCATGCCATATACAAGCCATAGGTTGTTTAGTGATGAAACAACTACTTTTTCCCCGATACAAATAAAGGATAAAGTGAACCAACTTTGCGTCCTTTTGCAATAACCATATTGCCCTTTGATATGCAAAAGGACTGAGCATAGAAAACCACTTTGTAACTAAGACCATCAAGTTGACCAATTAACATCAAATTGCATGATAACTAAGGCACACATGTACATTATGCATACTAAATTTTGAGCCATCAATGAACTGTGCAACCACATCTCCAATCCCAACAATATCACATCGGTAAGAATCAATAAGTCTCACATTACCAAAAGACTTTGCTACATAATGTAGAGAACAATTATCTATGTGGTGTCACATGGAAAGAAGCACCAAAATCCAGTAGCCACATGTAGGAAAGAGAATCAGCCATAAGGGCCTCACCAGGCATAGTACTATCAAGTGTCAACACATCAACATCATCAGCAATAGCATTAATTTCTTCTATCTTCATAAGTGAAGTAGATGGTACATGTAAATGTTTAACATGCCCATCAAAATCTTGTCCTTCACCTTTAGCATTCTTAAACACATAGCAATCTTTGTTCATATGTCCTTTCTTATGACAATAATGGCACTCAATATCCCTCTTCCTTGATTTACTTCTACTCTTATTCTTTTGGACATTCTTTTCCTTGTTCTTGCTCTTGCCATGTTGTTGATTCTTTCGTTGGTAAGAATCATGAACACTATGCATATCCACTTTGCCAACCACAGAGTTTTCATGTATCTCTTCAATCAAGAGTGCTCCACAAATTTAATCATAGACAAGCTTAGCACCAGGTGCACTATTGTTAATAGCTTTGCAAAATGTATCCCATGATGATGGCAAGGTGCATAGCAACAAGATTACTTTCATTTCATTATCCATCTCCATTTTATGAGCTTGTAATTGAGAAAATATAGCAAAAAAATCATTTAGATGCGCACCAACAATGTTTGTGTCCATGCAAAGATCATATAGCTTTCTCATCATATATAATTTATTTGATGTCATTTCTTTTTCATATGTGTTGCATAACTCCTTGCAAAGTTCCTCTACACTTTCATACTCCAATATTGTAAATTAAACATTATCTGCGAGGTATAGTCAAATGGTAGACCTAGCCCTTTCATCCAATTCATCCCAATCATCATCATCATCCATATCAGTAGGCTTCTTTGAGATTCCATTTACTTGCTTCCACTGCCTCCTCTCAGAGTCTAAGGACAAGGGTAAGAAGAAGTTCATTTGCAATTTTTGTGGATAGCCTGGACACATCAAAAAGTATTTCTTCAAGAAGAAGAACAAGGATAAGTGTAAGTCTACTCCAAAGACCGAACATCACTCTCACTGCCCAAGTGAAGATCTCTTTCTCGCAACTGGACACAAGGCACTTGTCGCATCCACTCTGAGCAAAGAATGGATTTTTGATAGTGGGGCTTCATCTCAGATGTGCAATGACAAAGATGATTTTTATGAGCTTCAAGAACAAAAAGTTCAAGTTTACCTTGGAGATAACAAGTTCATTGAGATCCAAAGATGAGGAAAAGTTCAAGTCATAAACTTAGAAGGTGAGATCAAGTCACTCAAAAATGTTCTTTATGTACCAAGACTTTGTAAGAACCTTCTCTTAGTGAAGGCCATTACAAAGTGCAACATGATGATGCAATTCGATCACAACAAAGTTCAAGTCATCGATCATGGATCTAATGAAGTGATAGCTCAAGGCTTTGAATACAAAGGTCTTTACAAGCTTTCATTTTTTTTGGCCAAACATTCCAGCTTTAGCTTATGGCATTGCAGATTTGGACACACCTCTTGCTTAGATAGATCTCTTCAAGTCATCTTGTCAAGAGTCTACCCAAGATCACACAAGTGGAGCTGAACTATCAAACATGTGCTAAGCATACATCTACCCTTTTATCTATAGAAGCATCCATTTATGCATCTAAACCCTTAGCCCTTAGTCCATGTGGATATTTGTGGACCTATGCATACACCTTCTCTTAGTGGGTCAATTTACTTCTTCTTGATAGTAGATGACTTCACTAGATACACCTAGGTTTATTCACTCAAGCATAAATAGGATGCCCTTTCCAAGTTCAAGGAGTGGACACAAATAGTTCAAGAAGACTTTCCAAGTTCTTTAAAGATCATATGATTTGATGGAGACAATAGCTCACCAAATTTCATGCAATTCTAAGACACTGGATAGAAGGCTATTGACAACGCCTTGTATAAAGTGGGTTTGATAGCAATTTTTGGAGTTTGAGGACTAGGGAAGCATGCGAACAATAGGAGGAAGAAGAAGAAGATTAGAGCACAAAAATGGGTGTATTAATAAGTGGAGCTGAACTATCAAACATGTGCTAAGCATACATCTACCCTTTTATCTATAGAAGCATCCATTTATGCATCTAAACCCTTAGCCCTTAGTCCATGTGGATATTTGTGGACCTATGCATACACCTTCTCTTAGTGGGTCAATTTACTTCTTCTTGATAGTAGATGACTTCACTAGATACACCTAGGTTTATTCACTCAAGCATAAATAGGATGCCCTTTCCAAGTTCAAGGAGTGGACACAAATAGTTCAAGAAGACTTTCCAAGTTCTTTAAAGATCATATGATTTGATGGAGACAATAGCTCACCAAATTTCATGCAATTCTAAGACACTGGATAGAAGGCTATTGACAACGCCTTGTAGAAAGTGGGTTTGATAGCAATTTTTGGAGTTTGAGGACTAGGGAAGCATGCGAACAATAGGAGGAAGAAGAAGAAGATTAGAGCACAAAAATGGGTGTATTAATAAGTGAATGAACAAAGATAAGTAGCCCATTAGACTTATAGGCTTATATACAAGCTAGGTGGAAAACCTCTAAAAGAGGGAAAAAAGTGCCATGATGCTCTCAAATGTGTTAACACATATGACTAACAAAATATGCTAATGGTATAATTGGAATATGTCCCTAGAAAATGGAATTTTGCATAGTTTTTAAGGTAGGTAGAGGGAATGGAAACTAGAAGTGAGTTGGGACACTAGTCCATTGAAATCCCCCAACATTTGGATCTCCTTGCACCCCTTGTGTTCCTTCCTTTTTTCTATCTTTGAACATGGTTTCTTGAGTGGTAACATGGGTTGACTTGAGTATGTGTACATCAACTTCCAAGGTTTTGCTAACTCCCTATATTTCCCTTCAAAACCTATCTAAGCACATTAAATTATAATTTTTTTCGATCCTTTAACTCATAAATGGTGCAGGGTTTGGATTCATCCTGATCAAGGGATGAAATGCCCACAACACCTTGTTGTGGCCGTTTCATCCATCAAATATAGCTCCATCAAATCATCATCTTGAGGAATTCTATCGACTCTCAAAATTATTATCACTACTGACTTTCCCCTAGGATTAGTGACTGGTTCCTCATTCTCCCTAGGGTTTCAAGGTTGCTTTTCATTTAGTACTTTTCCATACACATTGGACTTCACTAGAAAGTTAGTTACCATGTATAAACTACCCATCTTATCCATGTAGAATCCTACTTCAATTTAATTTTTGTTCTCAATTTGACTTGAGTGCCATGTGTAATTCAAAGCTTCAATATAGAGTGTTTGAGTCCATCCAAATAAAAGATAATGCACCATGGGAGATTTTAGAAACAAATTTATGTGAAGTACAATACTTACTTCGATAGTGGAAATAATCTCTACAATCAAGTTGGCCGTATGCATATCTTCAGATGTAGTCATTTCCTCTAACTCCAAACTCGAGCCACTTGATGAGTCAAAATAAGAAGTCTAAACACTTCTATTTGTGGTGCTCTCATTAGATGAAACCACACCTCCAACTCCTAAGCACTTGTCTTCATGTAAGTCCTCCCAAGATAACACCCTTGTCTGGACAGGTAGTTCATCTTTGACAGTTGTGTTTCCTAATCAAAACTTGTCCAAATTAAGTCATTTATAGCTTGTTAGAAAGCTCTCTTTGTCTGCTTTGATTGACTAAAGTCTCAAGTCCATTTGAGCTTTGTATTGAGAGCAGCAAGCTATCTAAGGTGCAGATGTTTGTCCAAGTGCTGGACATACAAGGGCTCACTACACACTTCCGTTGCGCATAGGAGAACTCATTCTCCACAGGAAGCACACTAACATGCACACACATGCACACACAAGGTAAGAAAAAGAGAGAGAAGCATTGGAGTTCTTTTAGATTACTCAAAAGTGCTCTTACAAGTTTGATTCTACAACAAGATAACCTCAAAAATGAGCTCTCTAGCTCTATTTATAGTTTTTGACTAGCTTTTGGCCCTATCCAGACCTAGTGTCCGGTCTAGTTAAAAATTAGGTTCTAGGGCCTATTTGGGGGCTCAAACATAGTCTAAAAAATATGAAAATTGATAGGTAGGTACTTCTAATGCTCCTCAAGCTCAAGGACTCCTTGGCTTGCACAAAATGGAGCTACAAAAAGGTGGAATGGTATTTACAATGATTGTTGACTGCTCTGTCTACTTAATCCTTCTCTTTGCTCTGACTCTCTCTGTTGGCTTCCTTGTCTCATGAGTCCTTGGGTGCCCTGACTGCTATCAACACCCCCCCTCTCTCGCATCTGTCATCCCTGACAGACCCTTGTTGCTGGGAGTGCTGGATGTAATATTCCACAACATGAGTGGCAAGCTGACGTTCTTGGATGCGTAGTCCTCTGGCCAAGTCTGTAATCATGCGATCCCAATCGATTGGTCTTGAAATTTCCGGATGTGGCAGACGTAACTAATCTGCATGGATGGATTGTTCGACTACGAATAGATGTAGCAAATGTGTTGGTCTGGGAATGAAAATTTCCGAGTGATATTCCCAGAACCCTATAGATAACATTTCTTCAAAGGTCTGCTTGAAGCATGTAGGTAAATACTTTATTCGTGCATGCCAGGCAAAGATTATGATGATCAAGGGAGTCTGGCTCATGTCGTAGACTAAATCCTTGTTACCTTGAGAGAATACAGGGGCGAAAATGTATGGAGCATGTACCTTCCGAAAGGTTTTGAAGACAATTGTCATGAGCTCGAATATTTTCATACACATTTTTGCTGCTATGTCGGGTACATTCTTTAGACATGTAGACCAGTGTCGAATTGTTGATATCATGTATGCTACGATCGGGGTCCCTCGAGGTGGAGCAAAATATGGATAGTTGACCCATGCCGAGCATTCTTTGTTGTTGCGTACCTTGATTGCAAATGCTTGCCATGATCTGCGTCAGACCATTGGGCAATAGCATGGATTATACTTGATATAGAGTGGCATGGTTGCCCAGGTGCTCATCATCTCAGGGTAATCAATTAGTAACCGTGCACGCCAATTAGGTTGGAAGATCGATCCAGCACATGCATCTTTCGGTAAGTCCTCCGACTCAAATTGAGTGGCAAATGTGGGCTCCTTCCCTGTATGCCTTTTAATCTTTGCATTATAATCATGTAGCAAGACATAGTAAGGCATGTATTGCGGCTCTGATGTTGTGATTAACCGTTGGTGGGATAGGTGCTAAAAGTAAGAAGATCGAAGAACAATTTCTTCCAGATTTGTGAGGGATTGAATTTGCACAGCGACACGATCATCGTGTGTTTGTCCCACTTTCTCAACCCTTTTGACCCAATCCGGAACTCCAATTTCTAAGGTGTCCTATCCTTCCTCTGTAACTCGACCACCGGGTGTTGGCATCAGCTCGTATGGTTCGTCATAGCTGTCATCTACGGGGATTTCCACTACTGTATCAGGTTCTGGTTCTTCAGCTGGGGAGGGTGGCCTTTCGTATGGTAAGAGACGTGCTTGGAGTTCTGCCAGCTGCTTCCAGAGGGTCTCTAATTCTTCTGTAGATTGTTGCAAGATTACCGGCTCGTGTTGAACTGTGGGGACACTGGCGATCTACTTCTTTAGATCAGCACATTCAGCCTCTAACTTTTCATATGACTCCAAAAAATTTTCGTGCTCCTCAAGTAAGATACGAATGTCGTCTGATGGGACCGCTCTATAATTGGTAGGGCTAATGGCTGCTCCTGCGGTTCCTTCCATGGCTGCTTCAAAATTGTCTTGGTTTTGTTGCTGAAGCCGTTTGTTCTCTTCTAATGCTGGTGCCATATGCTTTCTTAATAGCCCAAGATTGCGTCTGAGTGTAGCATTGGATATCATTTGCGCATGGAGCACACTTTCCAGTTCCTTGACTGCTTTGTCATCCACCATCGATATCTTTGATTCCAATTCTGTGTGAGCCTGTTGTAAAGTGATATGTTCTGCTAGGAGCGTTTGGTAATAAGCTTCTAGAGTGTTGACTCTAGCCTGTAGGCACTGAGATTCTGCCTGGAGGGCAGCAATACGATCTTCCAATTGATGGTAATCTTGTTGTAGTTGATGTGCACACTAGAGTAATGTATTAAATGTGCTATTTACATTATGAGATGCAAGGGGGAATGTTTGGAATGCAGGGGGAGTGGGAATGGGAAGGGAGGTGGTGAATGATGTGTCTGCCAAAGGCATGGTGAGTGGTGAGGTAGGGGGTAGGGGAGGGGGAGATGGTGGAATTGTGGGGAGAGGTGCTGTGGTTGGTGAAATGTCCATTGGGTCGGACAGAGTGGTGTATGCAGGAGCTACCATGTAAGTTGGTATGGTAGGTGAAGTGAGTGTGGTGTTTGTGTAGATTGATGTTGTTGCGAGCATTTGAGAAGTGTGCCTCAGAGACACTGGAGTGCGGATGTACGGTTCCATGAAAGATGGGTATTGGGGTGGTGCGGTTGGATTGAATGAGGTGTAGGCAGCAGATGGAAAGTGGGGGTCATGGAATGGGGGTACCCGTATTAGGGGATATGGAAACAAAGGATGCCTTCCGTAGGTGGGGGGGTTCCAACCACACTCGAAATTATGGGGTGACCAATTATGGGCTCGGAGGACAAAAAGGGTAAAGTGTATAGGGGATTGGTGATGGACGAGAAAAGGATGTCTTGTGAGGTTGGCTCTTGAAGGGAGAAGGATGTGGATGAGGTTGGGTTGTAAGTGAAGGTAGATGTGATGACTGCAGTTTCTTCCATGGTGGGAGGTGGTGGTGGGGGTGGAGAAGGTGGGGATGGGGGGTGCGGGGGCGAGATGGGTGATGTCTGAACAAAAGTTTCAACAGAGAGGTCAATGATGGTGGTGGGGGTAGCTGTGGTTTTGATGGTTACGTATGGTTCTGTGATGGGTATTCTGATAGTCTTACCTGCTCGTGGTAATGTGTCGACTCTGCGTTTGTCATACCTCATGGACTGGCGGACTGCTGTGTGGACAGTCTCCGGAACTCCTAACGATTTTGACACTAATTTGAGGGTGTTAATAAAATGTTGATCCAATCCGTCGTTTGCTAGCATTTCTTGCATCAAGGCTTGGCCTGATGCAAGGGAGAGTTGATGCCTTTCTTGCAGTGCTTTGATCGTATCGTATAACCTTTGTAGTTGAGCTGTGTATGCAAGTGCACCTACAAGTTCTGGCACTTCTTGTTGTTCACCTTGATGCCCATGGTCATATTCCTCCTCATCCTCCTCATATTCTTCATCTTCGTCTTCCTCTTCATCCGTTTCAACTATGGTAATAGGAACTTGGGAGGTTGTTGCCTGCGCTTGAACATCCCCTACTTGTTGTTCTTCTTCTACCTCAAGATCTACATCTCTTAACAATTGTTCGAAGTCTTCATTCGTGAGTTCTTCCAAGGGTGCACCACTGGGAAATTCAAGATTGGTTGGGACAGGGGGAAATATCAAATTAGGGCCATCGGTGCTGCGTCTTGGATGTCGTAGTGTGAATGGCCGAACCCTTCAGGGTGGTGGGGTAACGTCCGATGTTAGGGTGGCTCCACGTGGTTGAGCACAAGGTACTTGGATAGTTCCTCTCATCTTCTTGGAAGGGGGTCCAGTGGATGGCCGACCTCTAAACTGCTGTACTCGATTCCACATCAGTGCCCGTTGGATTGGGATGTCATAAGCCAAACACCTATAAATTATTCTAGTTAGAGCACAACATCCATATAAAACATGCTTCCGTGGCCATTGTTTGTGGGCTAGGTGTATCTGATCAATTATCCAATGGGGTAAGTTGATGGTGAGGCTCCGTGTCTCTACCAGATACAAACTAAACCATATCTTCTTGGGCGGCATGGTGAATCTATCTTGGGCAGGAAAAGCAAAGTGTTGCATGCACATTCGTAGATGTATTGCAATATTGGGCGTCATGGTCACCATGTCCTTGAGCTTGGTGAGGCTTCGATTCTTCATGTAATCAGGCACTAGGGTCTCCTTCTCTGTTGGAATATGCATTCCGCGCATATCTAGGGCCTCTCTCACTAAGTTGTTTGAGAGCCTAAACCTTTTGAGCTCATTTCCTTTTGTCAGAGATGGGAGCACAAATGAGCTTGCACCTTTTAGGTTCTTGCTTGGAGTCAAGGTATTGATGAGATAGTAGCATCCCATGAAGTCAGGCTTTGGGAGTCGGGCACTGAAGTATGCATCCAATCCTGCCTTCTCCCATACTGGACGTAGACCTTCTGCATTTTGTAACTTTTCGAATTCCCTTGTAAAGAAATGGTATTTACCTTGCTTCCCATTGAAGTCCAACTCTGACTCCCATAGGTATGATCCCTCTCCCAAGGGTCTTGCAACTTCACTAAACTAGTGGGAAGCTTTTCTTACGAGCATGGTATGGCCACTGGGGGGTCTGCTACTGGTATGATTTGGATGGCTTGCAACTCTTCTGGTCTTTCATTTGTCTCAGGCAAAATAGGTAAACTTTCTAAATCCACCACTTGCTGGCTCGTTCTTGCTTGAGAGCTTGTTCCTGCAGCCTCGGCCATGTTGAATAAATCGCTGCCGGCTCTGTGAGAATATATGAATAAATGTTAACATTGCAATGGACACAAAATGACACTGTGTCCCCGTTACAACATTAACTTGATGAATTGTGATGTAGTTAGTTGGTTAGTTAGTGCTCGCGTGGATGTGAGTGTGAAGTATGGTTAGCTGCTGCTGAATACCTATGAGCTAATTGGGGGGTCAGGTGCAGTGTGGATGCAGTTAGTAAGTGGAAGTGGCTTTACAAACGGGTCAGGTGGTTGATCACAAGGTTTGGGTTGCCAAACATAGTGGATGACATTCTGTTTTGATTTTCTGGAGACTCTAAAGGGCTTGATGAGAATGTCAACTTGGAAATGAGACTTTTTAGGGACCCATTTACCAGTGATTCTACTCGTGCTCATGGGTGAATATGTGTTCGTGCGTGATGTATAAGAGTGGGTATCAACTGTTCGAGTGAGTGAGGGATGTGGTCTCTGTGTAGCTATTTGAGCCCACAAGCAAGCCTTAGGCACCCAAATTTGTCATGATTGTGGGATAGCCTTCATCGACTTCTTGGGTACCCAGATAGACTTCACTTTCATAGAAGAATTTTTGGAAGGCTTCTTATTAGTGTCGTGTCGTTGATCACTAATAGGAGGTTGAGCCAGTTTTTGTGGCTTGACCGCAATAGGATGCTCGCCTTTTCGCACCCATACTTGTGTCAGTGGTTGAGACACCTTGCTTCATTCCTTCTTTTGACTTTGAGCATAGGTCATCTGCTTCTCCTACATTTGATCCACCTTTGGTTGTCGTACCCCTGTGGCTTTTGGAAAAGAAGGGAGTTCCGTCGTATCCTTGAATTCTTTGTTGAGATAATCATCCCTCTGCATCACATAGTTTTGGACAAGAACAGCATGGTCATCTTCATGTGTACTCCTGGAAGGACCAGGAGTGTGAGCCTTTCCTAGTTCCTTTAGTGCTTCATTTTCTAATTCAAGTGTAATGTGGTTCCGATTTACCCAGACCTGAAGAAGTCCACTTCTTAGGTTTAGGTTGACTGCATGATCATAGATCCAGTCTTGACCCAAGACAAGAGGCTCAGTGAGATCCTCATCTTGACACACTAGTACCTTAACTGACAACAAAACATCTTGAGTGTAGAGGGGAAGTTCCACCTCACCCATGCAAGGGGTTTCTACTCCTCCGAATCCTATGAGATATGCTTCTATAGGATTGACACTTAAGTTTAATTCTCGACAGTAAGAAAGTTTAACAACACTAGTGGCTGCACCTGAGTCAATCAAGGCCCTTACAGTCCTGGCTCTCTTTCCTTGTCCGATCTCTAAGGTCACAAAAGGACGTCAATCAATTATTCTATGAGAGCTAACACCTGAAACTTCACACATAGCCATATGATATCCTTGAGCTGCATAGGCGTCTGTCCTAGGCTGATCTCTACCCTGTCTTCTCAACTTCATCCTTCGGATACGTTCCAATGCTTCAGCCTGTGCCTCTTCTCAAATTCATTTTTCTTCTTCCTTGCGTTTCTTGGCAGTGTTGAGTCGATTTAGCATCTCTTCCGTCAGGGGTTCTTGATATATCTTGACTCTGCATCCGCTTATGTAGCTAGGAAGAACATCACCTTCCAGTGTAGCTAATTGAACTGCTCCACTTGTGGAGATCCTATTGATAATCATGGGTCCATAGCCTCTCTTCTCTAATTTCCGTGCATGTTGTTTCAAAGTGTAGACTAGGACTAGGTCTCCTGCCTTCAAACCCTTATCTTTCACATGTGCATCAAAATATGCTTTTTGCCTTTTCTTAGCTGCGTATATTCCTGCTGCAGCTCTCAGCCTTGTTTCTCCTAATCGCTCAAGGTCAAAGATTCTAGACAAGAGCTCATGGCCTGTCCACTCGTGCTCTTGTGCTACTCGCAATGTAGGTATCAAGAAGTCCAATGGTAGCACTGCGTTCTGACCAAACACCATCTGAAAGGGTGTGGCTTGGAGTACCATTTTATAGGCAACTCTGTATGCCCAAACAACATGGTGTAGCTGTTTGTCCCAATCAGAGCGTTTATTATTCACTAATTTCATCAGTACATTGCATAAAATCTTATTTGTGCTCTCAGCCTGGCCATTAGCTTGTGGGTGATAGGGGGCAGACTTCTTGTGTACTACCAAGAACTCTTGAAGAAGATTTTCAATGACTTCATTTAAAAAGTGAGTCCCTCTATCACTTACTAGCTCTATAGGTAGCCCGTATCTAGTGAACACATTCTCAAATAAGAACTTAGCATTCGTCTGAGCATCATTCTTTGTCGTAGCCTTAACCTCTACCCACTTGGTTAGATAGTCAGTGGCCACGATGATATATTCAGCATGTGAACTCTTAGCTGGGGGATTGATAGGACCTATAAAGTCTATTCCCCACTTAGAGAATGCACGTCCACCCATCATAGGTTTCAAAGGCATCTCATCTTTGCGTAGAGGATACTAAGTTCGCTGACAGACATCACACCTCTTCACATAGGTATGTGCATCCATGTGAAGGGTCGGCCACCAAAGACCTGCAAATAGTATAGCCTTGATCACCCGATCTGGTCCAAAATGTCCTCTTGCTACACCTTGGTGCGCAGTTTCCAAAATCTTGAGATATTCACTCTCATGGACACATAGTCTCAAGTAACCATCTTTACCACGCTTGTACAAATTATCACCAACAATTGAGTAGTCTAGAGCTTCTTGTTCTAAACTTCTTTGTCTGGCTAATGTCATATCTTGAGGGAATGATTTCGTCCTTAGGAAGGCTACTAATGGTTCAATCCAATCTGGTACTAGAGACACTTGGTACAGAGTAGTGTGCTCCATGGGTGGTCTAATACGACAGACTGGGCATTCCTTGCACAACCTATGAACATCTGCTTCCATAGTCGGCCAATGCACTCCAAGTCTCCTTAGTGTCTGCAAGGTTCGTTGCTTTGAGTAATGTTGCTCTAATGCACCTACATGTGCTAATTGCAACCATTTTGCGTACTCATCCTTCTTCACACAACAAGCTAGGATCCCTTGATCTGTATGTTTGTACATACTTCCTGCCATGATCTGGTATTTTTGGGCTTTTACTATCTCCCTATCCTGTGTGTTTATTGCTGGGTGGTTCGGCCCGTATGTCAATACTGGCACTAATGGCTTAGCCCACTGAGGTACAACTTCCAAATTAAATAAGTAAGCATCAGGAAGGTCATCTGATACTCCTTGTGGTGATGGGGAATCCACTCTGGTGTAATAATTCTTGTAAGAACTGATTTGCCTCGAGGGGTTTTAGGCGCTCCACCTATGTTACCTTGCTCTAGGTCACCTATGTCCATTTCTGGGATCACATTCTCGAATTCGTCTGTCCTATCTCGGTGACTGGTGACTACATATATGGTCCCTTCTTTGTCCAGGTATGCTCCATTCTCAAACTTGACGGCTAGATGTTCAATTACAATGGGTTGATCTGGGTTTTTGATATGGACCACAGATCTTCCTAGGCAGTCCTCATAGATGCTAGCACCTAATCGGTTGGTCCTAAGGTATTCCAGCTGCATCTTGTAGGGGCCTTCTACCCTTTGTAAGTATGGCACTCCTAAACTTCCTGTGGGTCTCTCTATACCATGAGACATCTCAGACTCGCTAGTTTCAGAGCTAGGGTAGTGAGAATGATAGCTCATATGCTCGGCCCAAGACCTAGCAGTATGATTGACACTAGCCTCTGAAGACCTAAGACTCTGTCTATCTCTCCCTAGGTACCTGCCTGATCTAAGGTTCATATGCCTAATTGAATAGTCCCAATTTTCCCAAGTACAACCTCATTGCTGAGTTCTTTCGTATCAGTTACTTGATTCTTTTTTAGTTGATTATTGTGTTTATGATCTTGTCTGATATCAAGTTGTCATGAATACTTGAGTTAATTTCCGCACTTTAAGTTAATCGTTCCATGTTAGGTCCTTTTCCTTTAGAGTTATCGGTCACACACAGGTTATCTCTTGACTTGAACTTGATTTCTTAGATAGTCTTTGACTTGTCTCGTGCCTCTCGTTGCCCTGACTTACTTCTAGCACTATTCGCACTTAGCCTGAGCTAGGAATTGACAGAGGGAGTAGAGAGTATTCCAACCTCACTTGCTGATCCTTTGCTCTTTAGTGCTCAAGAACCCAGTTCTCAAGCTTGCAAAAAGCCCTTGCTTTGGATGCCCTCAAGTGCTCTCAATGGACCTGTAAAAGTTCCAAGGTTAGCTCAAGACTTAGATTCAAATCACATAATAAATCACTTCCATTCATGCAATTTAGATATCAATTTGCCCTCTATCTTTATGGCAAACAATTCTAGAGATCCCTTGGTTTTGTTCCCCCTAGATATGGTCAACTTCAAAATACTATATCTAATAATCTTGGTATTAATTTTACTGTAAGTTTTGGTAGTACTCCCCACGAGCTTTCCAACAAAACAAGAATCACAGCAAACGGATTTCGTATGAGGAAGTTATGATAGTTTTACCAAAGGAGCGATTTTTCTGTCAATCGCGATCGACAGAGGTCTGCGACACAGAGACAGGACTGTGCTTTTCCGTACCTACGCGACATGCTGGAGATGATGGAACAACCAATACCTACAAGAAAACTCAAGAAACATGCAAAAATAGCGCACAACAATTTGCTCTCTCGCTCTCTCTCACAAGTGAAATAAGGGAAATGGAAGGGAGAAGGTGATATGATCAAAAACTGAAATTTTTCGCAATGATGGAGATGGAGGTGGGAGATGGTGAGGATGATGATGGTGATGATGATGATGATGTAAGAAAGAGAAAAATAAGGAAAAGTAAAGAAATTACCTACAACGCCATCGTCACAACTCTACGTCTTACCATCACACGCTCGTCCTCAAAGCTCGATCCCCGGCAACGGCGCCAAAATTTGGTGTAGCTCAGTGATGAGTAGCACCTCCTTTAATGTCAATCCGGAAAGACATGAGGATGGTATGAAGACCTCGAACAAGTGATGGCACAAGTGCGTGAGTGGGAAGCACACTAACATGCACACACATACACACACACGCGCACACAAGGTAAGACAAAGAGAGAAGCAATGGAGTTCTTTTAGATTACTCAAAAGTGCTCTTACAAGTTCAATTCTACAACAAGCTAACCTCAAAAAAGAGCTCTCTAGCTCTATTTATAGTTTTTTACTAGCTTTTGGCCCTGTCCATACCTAGTGTCCGACCTAGTTGAAAATGAGGTTCTAGGGCCTATTTGGAGGCTCAAATGGAGTCTAAAAAAATATGAAAATTGATAGGTAGGTACTTCTAATGCTCCTCAATCTCAAGGACTCCTTGGCTTGCACAAAATGGAGCTACAAAAAGGTGGAATGGTATTTACAATGATTGTTAGTGATGAGAATCACTGTTATAAAGATGTTGATTTGGAAAAAAATTGAAGGGCCTATCTGCCAAATCTACGTTGATTGCTCTGTCTACTTAATCCTTATCTTTGCTCCGACTCTCTCCGCTGGCTTCCTTGTCTCGTGAGTCCTTGGGTGCCCTGACTGCTATCAACACCTTCCTCACCTTCGCTCATGTCCCCTATTTTATCTAGAGGTATCTCTGGTACTTGTTGTTTAGAGCCTGCTTTTGGCATATTGGAATCAAGTTCTGGAACCTGATCCTTCACATGATTCCATAGCTTGGGCTTTGCTTTGAGCAGTTCTTCTACAGTGAGATGACATTGAACCTTAGTGTTCTTCACGACTTCAGTGTTTCTTGGAACCACCGAGTCTTCATTTCTTATCAATATTGTGGGAGCTCTGATCTTGAGAGATTCAGATTCCCATGGGCCTGTGAACTGTGGCAACTCTTGTAAAGAATTGGATTCAAATCCTGATTTTTTTTCCTCTTGTTGCACCACTTGGTCTCCATATATAGATGGAATGTCTTGTGGAAATTGATCATGAAGACATCAATCTCAAGAATAGGAGGGGGTTTATCCGTCTCCTTGGCCCATTTCTCTTCTTGTATTTTGTGCAAGAACTTTTGAGAGTTTTGTTGAATTGAAAGAGGTTCTCCCTCATGGAGTCCTGAACATAGACTTTCTTTGGTGGTGAGCTTTCTCTTTCAACAGTTGGTTGAGCCTGTGGAGGTAAAGAAACTTGTGGTTTATTTACCAACTGCTCTAATCTATCTAGTAAGCCCTAGAAATGCAAACCTGGTGTAATAGCATTTGTCTGATTGAATGATTGATTGGCCTCGAACATGCTTGAGCTAGTTCCATCATTTTTATGCACATTTTCATCCGTTCAATCTCTAAATCTGCTCTAGGGTAGGTCTTGTCTAGGTTTGCAAGTGTTGGCCCTTCTTGAAGTCGAGCGTGGTATGCCTTGAACATCATGTCCAAGCCTTCTGGGGTTGGATTTGCAAGAACAGATCCTGGTTGTGGTTTATTTACAGTGGTTGGTGGGTGGGGTTGAGGTTGGGGATGAGGTGGTGTGGATGGAGTTTTGACATGCAAGGTGTTTTGAGAGGCAATATCTTTTATTTTTGTTTTTGCATCTTTCAGGCTTTCTTCTAATTCAGATAACTTTTTGGTCCACTTACGATTGGCTTTCTCTCTAGTATCCTTCCATGTCCTTGTTCTTCTCTTACTAGGCTCTCCTGACTCACTTGGCTCTGATTGCTCAGCTAGTTTAGCTTTTTGTAAGGCTTGTGCCCTAGTAATTGCATGTATAGGAGCCACATTATCGCTACTGGAACTTGAATCCCCTACTAGGCCTACTACATTAACAGGTGTAACCTTTGGTGCACTAGAGGGATGTCTGGGACAATCTCTCAAGAATTGTTCTTTGCCACACTCAAGACAAACAACTTGTATTGTGATACATGTGTAATGGAAGAAGAAGCAACTAATGAAATTAAACACACACACACATGTGTACACACACACATCCAACTTCTATTCACTCATTCATGCATTTCAAGCACACACAACAACAAACATTGAAATGTCATATATCCTAGCTCTAATATCAAAACATAGTCAAATGGGTTCCTCTTGATGCTCTTGACAAGATACTTATATTACTACGATGCGTTTTTAGTCTTATAGTTGAATTTATTAATCAAAATTAGATTAATATAAGAAAAGTACAAATACAAACCCTTGAGACTCAAGAAAGGGGTTGAACAAAATAGATACACAATTGGGTATTATGCTGGATCAAGATACAAAGGGAATAGATACAATGGGCACAATGGCCACACAAGACTAGGGTAAAGTGGGTACCAAGATAATTAAAAAATGGGCACAATATGCAAGAAACAATGGGCACTGGACCGAGGACAAGAAACATACAATTTGAAATAGACCATCAAACAATATTCATGTTACTATAATGGAGACTTGGTAAATGTCATCTATGTAATTATAGTTCAGAGAAACCTCATCAGAGGTGACCTCAAAGCTTCTAGGGTAGAAGTGGGAGAAGACCATGTATTCTTCTAAAACCCTATCATGAAATCTCTTAACCTAGAGGTACAACATAATCGAAAAAAAATTTCTTCTCAAGGGCTCTAAATTGTTTTTGGAACATGATGCCAATCACCTAGGTGTGTTTGAACTTCATTTTTAGCTTATAGATGAGAGCATGACTCCTCTGTTCATCCAAGAGTGCTTTGTCACCCAACTTCTCCTTTTTTCCCAAGGAATAGATATGAGGACCTTGTTGAAGTTCTGTGGGGAGACTTGTAGAAAATCTGACCCTTTTACAAGTAGAAGTAAGTAATTAGTCAAGGCATTGAGGGGTTGAAAAATACAATGAATTTCTTCCTTGAACACCAAAGCATTTCTTTCTTTCCAAATAATATATAGAAGCCTAATTCTAATTGTATTCCACATGAGAGTATCAGTAAAAGAGTTCTCACCAAGGAGGATTTCATTCCATTGGAAGTACTTTTTCTTCTAGGGAATCCATCGAGTGTATAGCCATTTCTAATAGATAGTGGCATGATTATAGTTGACAAAGAAATGAAAAATGGTTTCATCTTGCTTGTATGATGGAAAAACAACTTGAGACTGTTGAGTCTATTGCCATACCAAATTCCTTGGTGTATAAGCAGCCAGGAAAAAAATGGTGTATTTATGGCACAAAGTGATG
This sequence comes from Ceratopteris richardii, assembly GCA_020310875.1. Classification (NCBI taxonomy): domain Eukaryota; kingdom Viridiplantae; phylum Streptophyta; class Polypodiopsida; order Polypodiales; family Pteridaceae; genus Ceratopteris; species Ceratopteris richardii. The sequence continues at coordinate 104,100,372 of CM035428.1, read as the reverse complement.
GACCAATATAGAAGTCAAAAATTGTAATTCTATAGTGTCCATGTCAGTTTATGTGTCAGATTCTGTTAAGTTTGGAAACCATAATCGACCTTGCAGTCAAAATGTTGGAGCTTGAGGTGCACAAGGAAGAAGAAGAAGCTTGAAGCACAACACAATAATGAGTGTATTACCAAGACAAGGGAAAAAACCTTTTAAAGAAGTGTCTTGGCGTTCCTAAGTGTGTTTACACACATCACCACTGAAATATATCAACAAACCCCAGTGATGTAGTGCCTTGGGGGTCCTAAGTGTGTTTACACACATCACCACTGAAATATATCAACAAACCCCAGTGATGTAGTGGACAAGGAGCTAGCACTCATGTATAAGGAAGTGCCAAGCTATGTTGAAAGAAGTGCCTTGGGGGTCCTAAGTGTGTTTACACACATCACCACTGAAATATATCAACAAACCCCAGTGATATAGTGGACAAGGAGCTAGCACTCATGTATAAGGAAGTGCCAAGCTATGTTGAAAGATCACTCCACAAAAGAAACTAAGCTGAAAGCTTTGGGAAAACTTCAAACTTCTTCGTGAAAGAACTTGGAGAAGCTTGTCAGATGTAGAAAAGTGAGTTGTGAAGTGACGAAGTTTGGTCCATCCAACCAATACATGAACAGCCCTTGAACTTATGGGGACTCAAGTAGAACTTATATGCATGTGATTGGTGCAATAAAATCCACTAGGTACTTTGGAGCATCAAGGAGAAAGAGTCGATACAAAATAGATAGGTTTGCACATTGACTAGCTCAAAAAACTTGCTATCTTTGGATGAAACAATCAACTTCAAATGCTCATAGCAACCAACATGATTACATATGAAAAGTTTCTTTTTTGAGGAATGATATAAATAGGGTTGAGTGTCTAAAATTCACAAGAGTACAAGTAATAAGCAAGATATGCTTCTAGAATGAACTTCACACTCAATAGAGATACCCCCTATTTTTCAGGGTTGCATAGAGATAGACCCTGAGGCAGTAAAATTAAGATTTCACCAAATCTACTAAACCAAATCCTTTACAAATTTGTACAGCGAACTAGAAACTAATACCTTTCCAATGAATGCTAAGTCATCCAATTTGGAGCTTTATAAAGAGATCAACAACCTGTACAAGTTCTTTGTTGTTGAAGAAGATGGTGCAGAGAAATGGAGCAAGACAATGAGGGCCAAAAGTGTACATATTGCTTCCATAGAATTTACAAGTGATTTGAAGTATTTATATAGAATCTTGAAGTGTTCCACGACTTCTACAAGTGGATTTTGAATTCAAATGAAAGTGGCATAGGTTGTTGAAGAAAATCAATTCACTTTCCTACAATCTAGGAAAAGTGAAGATCTAATTTAATCTAATTTTAGGTGATTGATTGATTTTCAAGCTCAACCACCTCAAACTCATGTAATTTGAGCTCCCCCTTTCTCTATTTACATGTGTAAAGCTCTAGGCTTTTACACTAGTAAATTACCCATAAATAAAAATAAATGAGCATAATTAAGAGAACTCTTCAATGAATATTTTTTGACATAATTCAAATGATAGCTTTTTGATGTAGATCAAATCCACCTCAAGCATAGTGTAAGCTTGATGTTCCAATAGCTCCCCCTCAAGCTAAAGTATAGTTGAGTCTTCATTTTCTAATAGGTTGAATACCTGCCATTGATTTAAATATGCAAAGCTTTACTCCATCAAGTGCCTTCATCATCTTATTTGCTACTTGCTTTTTAATTCAAACAAAAGAAGTATCAATCTCCTTTTCCATGAGCTTCTCCCTGATGAAGTCATAATGAACCTCTATGTGTTTGATTCTTGCATCAAAAATAGTGTTTGCGGCTAGATGCATGGAACTTACATTATCTCCAAATATGTGAGGTTTTGGAACTCACAAGTCCCAAATCTGTATATAATGCTTTTAATCATATTGCCTCTTGAGTTGCTATGGTCAAACCTCTATACTCTACTGCAATTGAGGATAAAGCAACTGTTGGTTGCTTCATGGAACTCCATGCCACTACCTTTGAACCTCCAATTGCTAAGTAACCAAAGGTACTTCTATCATCCTTAGATCCTACCCAATCTACATTTGAATAGATTTTGATATCAAAATCTGAGGAGTAAGGATAGAATATACCTTCATTGATTGTACCTTTGAGGTACTTGAGTACTCTCTTAGCTGCATCCATGTGTAGTCTTCTTGGTGAGTGCATGAATTGGCTTAGCACTCCTACACTATATGAGATGTATGCCCTTCTATGAGTAGCATATATCAAGCTACCTACCAAGCCTCAATACTCTTTAATGACTTCAATTTCTCACCTTCATAAACACTAAGTTTATGATTCATCTCCAAAGGTGCACTTGCAGGTTTAGTGTTCTCCATTTTGAACTTAAGAAGTAGATCTTGAATGTATCTTCTCTGAGTAAAATACATTCCTTCATTTGTGTATATGACTTGCATACCTAGGAAGAATGTGAGCTCACCTAAATCAATGATTTTGAACTCCTCTTACATGTGTCTCTTGATCCTTTGGATGCCATTTAGATAATCACCTATCATAATTATATCATCTACATATACAGATAGATAGATAACCTCATTGTGATCCCTTTTGATGAATATAGAAGGATTTGAGTTGCTAGATATGAACCCTTGATCTTGAAGGTGTGTAACCAACCTATAATTCCAAGCTCTAGGAGCTTGTTTCAATCCATGCAATGCTTTCTTAAGTCAATGAACATAAGATGCATGATTAGTTTTTTCAAAACTTAGAGGTTGTGACATGTATACCTCTTCACTTATCCAACCATTTAGAAATGCATCTTTTACATCGAGTCTCCAATTTCTTGCAGCAACTACACTTATCAATGTTCTGATTCTAGTCATCTTTGCAACTGGTGAGAATGTTTCCTCATAGTCTATGCCATTATTTTGTGAGCATCCTTTTGTAACTAATCTTGCATTATACCTACAAATTGATCCATATGAATTTCTTTTGAGTGTATATACCCATCTACAACCAATTAGCTTTTGATTGGGTGACATTGGAACCAAATCCCAAGTGTCCATCTTCTTCATTGCATCTATTTCTTCTTTCATGGCCATTTCCCAATTAGGGTTTCACTTTTCCTCCTCATAGGTTGAGGGTTCTTCTAAAATTGAGTCTTTTTCCAAGTAGATTGAATGCTTTCTAGAAAATGTGGAATCATATCCATACCTTTCTGGTTGTTTCTTATCCCTTGTTGATCTTCTAGGGGCTTACTTGGAGCATTCTCCACATTCCTCCATCTTTTCTTTGCCTCTTGATTTCCATAGTTTGCAACCCCTTTCACTTTCATCTTAGTCATCATCTGTATCACTTCTTGGATCTTGAGCCTGTGTATCATGCTTGCTTTCTAGCTGATGAGACTCAAAATTAAGATCATATCATAGAGTTACCTTTTGTTTGTATTCATCATACCAAGACTTGTGTTCTTCAAACACAACATCCCTACTTGTAGTGAATTGCTTGGTTGAAGGATTGTAGAACATGTAACCCATTTGAGTTGAGTCATACCCAATAAACAATGTCTTTGTTGCCCTTTCATATAGCTTACCTCTTATTTGTGTTGGTACATGAACATAAGCTAAAAAACCAAACACCTTGCAATGTCCAAGACTAGGTTTTCTTCCATGCCATGCTTCATAAGGAGTCATACCTTGAAGTGATTTGGATGGTAGTCTATTGACACGATACAGAATAGTTGAAATAGGCTCTGTCCATAGATAATGTGGCAACCTCTTCTCTTCAAGCATTGTTCTGGTTGATACAACCAATGTCTTATTTCTTCTTTTTTCAATTCCATTTAGTTGAGGAGAGAACCTAGTAGTCACTTCCCTCTTGATACCTTTATCCTGCAAGAAATCATCAAATTCCTTGGAGAAGTATTCTCCCCGTCCAACATATCTAAGCTTCTTGAGTGATCTACCTATATGGTTCTCCACATGTGCTAGATACTTTTTCAAGCAATCAAACACTTCATTCTTACTTTTGTTGAAGTACAGAGTAGTCCATCTACTATGCTCATCAATAAATTAGAAATAATACCTTGATCCTACCAATGAAGGTCTTGACTTGGTCCCCACACATTAGTGTGTATTAAGTCCAAAGGTTGTTGTGTATGTAGAATTTGTGGTTGAATGCTTATCTTTGTGCCTTCCCAATCTGGCATGCATCACATTTATTGATCATGTGTTGCTTTGATATGTTTGGCAGCCCTAGAACACTTTGATCCTTGCATATATCCTTCAAGGTTCTTTCATTCACATCAATAAGCCTCTTATGCCACACTTCAAGCTCATGTAGGGTTTGAGACGCAAAGTTGAATAGAGCTATATTCCTAGTTTCTCCTACTTCAAAAGTAAAGAGCCTACCATGCTTCTCACCTCTGGCTATCTTCTTGAAGCCTTGAAATGGATCTTTCACAAAAGCTCCATGTTGGGTGAACCTAACTTGCAAGCCTTTTTCAACTATTTGGCCTACACTTATTAGGTTTTTAGTGATAGTGGGTACATACAGAACCTTACTCAGAATGTTTTTCATGCCATTGGAAGCTTTGCAATTACCAATCTTCTCCACATTGTGCTTAGTATCATCCCCTGTTTGTACTTCATGTCTATGCTTTGGACTTTCCAAGTCAGATAGAAGAGCAATGTTGCTTGCAACATGGTTTGGACATCCTAAATCCATGTGGAACAAATGATCATATTCTTTACCTTCTTTGTGGATTAGATTCATTAAAAGCAATGAGTCTTCATGTGGTTGATTTTCTGAATAATTGTTGAAGTCCCTTCTATTGTGACTTCTATTGTTGTTGTTGAAGTTGTGTCCATCTCTACCTCTAGTGTTGACATATCCACCTCTTCCACTTCCTTTCAGGGTCTTTCCATTAAACCAACAATTCTGAGTGTTGTGGTTGCTATTATCACATAAGGCACAAGGTTCAACATTCTGACTTCTGGTTTTGTCATGCTTTGGTTCTTTCTTCTTCCCTTTCCACTTGCTCTTGCTTGCAATGTTGGCTTGGGAAGTCTCCTTTTCATCCTCTTCCTTCTTCTTGCCTTTCAATTTCTTGTCCTTCTTATCTACATATGGAGTAGTGGTTGAATTACCATGATAGGAGTTACCTTCCTTTATGCTATTGTTGGCCTCTTGATTGAAGAGTTGTCCAAGAAAGATCTTGAAGTCTGGAGTTTGTACATCCATGATGAGATCATAAGCCATCATTAGGGAAGAAAATGAACCCTACATGGGTCTTGTAAGAATCCCTAATTTTTAGGGATTAAGCTTAATTCTGTTCTTGTTTAAGGGGACAAATGCATTTAATAAGGCACTTTCTAGTATTCTAGAGTAGGCTTTTTTTTAGGCTTTACTAGGCTTCTCTCTTTCTTCTTCTAGGGAGAGAGAGCAAGATATTCTACTTTCCATATCATCAAACTCATGTATTTGAATATAAAAATGATTTTTTTTAAAGTCTCATTTTCAATGTATATTTAATAAAAAGGGCCCATTTTTTAATATATATGTCAAAAGTCACTTTTTTGAACTCATTTTTTAAAGTTTCTTTTAGAAAAAGTATAATTTTCAAACTTCCTCCTGTTAGTCGTCAAATAGTTATGGTTTTTAGGAGGAAGTTGGCCTTCGTGTGTCTTGGCTTGCCTTAGTTGTACTTCGCGCATGGTTAAAAAGCTGAGCCATCGGTGCTCATCAAGTTCTCTGAGTGCGTCCATTCGTGCTGTCAGCGAATCTTCCGGTAGCATCTTCTGAGTGATTGCTACATGCAGACTTGGGATGACTACTTCCATGGGTGCTATTGCTTCTAAGCCATAAGCTAGTTTGAAAGGTGTCAAGCCTGTTGTTACCTTATATGTAGTTCGGTATGCCCATAATACTACAGGTAGTAGTTGATCCCATCTTTCCGGTGCTTCCATGATCAGTTTTCGGAGGATATTTAATAGTGATTTGTTTGTACTTTCGGCCAAACCGTTGGCACGAGGTTAATACGGAGAGCTGAGTTTGTGCGTCACCTGGAATGATTGGGTGAGTACTTTCATTAATTGATTTACGAAGTGAGTACCTTGATCTGTCACCAATTCGAGTGGTAAGCCAAATCATGGGAAGACATCATTTAGTAGACATTTTGCTACTGCCACCGCTGTAGCAGACCGTAAAGCCCAAGCTTTTGCCCATCTCGTTGCATAGTCTGTACAGGTTAGTATGTATCTATTGTTACTGAAGACTGCTGGAGGTGTGATTGGACCGACAAAATCTAATCCCCATTTCTGAAATGGTTCTAATGGCATGACTGGCTGCAAGGGAAAGAAGTGTCATTGCAGTGGTTGCCCAGACCTTTGACAGTTATCACAGTGTTTGACAAATTGGGATACATCTCTGTACATCGTTGGCCACCAGAGACCTCCTTGCAGAATTTTCCGGTGAGTCAAATCTATTGCAAAATGACCACCGGAAGGAATTGAGTGGGCCAGAGTAATAACTGAATTAACTTCATGCGGTGGAATACAGCGAAGTAGGATTCCGGTGTGATCTACATAATATAATTCTCCAGCAATTAACCAAAATCGGCGGCTAAAAACTGCAATTTTCCTGCGTACTGCTCTAGAAGTCTGAGATGGAAGGCAACCTTCAGTAAGAAAGGTCAAGATCTGATCATAATATGAAAATCGGATAGGTGGGTCTGCAGAATCTTCATTAATTGGTTCTGACACATAAATCGCGGGTGTCGTGTCATCTATGCCTACCGGAGCTTCACCGGAATCTAGACGAGATAAGAAATCTGCTAAGGCATGTGCATTTCCGGGTCGGTGAATGACTTCATAATCGAATTCTTGCAAGAGTAGCACCCATCGTGCTAATCGTCCGCCTAAATGCTGCTGTCTTACTAGATAGATGAGGGCAGCATGATCCACATGAAAGGTGAATTTTTGGCCTAGTAGATAGTGTCGAAATTTTTTGATGGAGTAAATTAATCCTAGACATTCTCTGTCGGTGGTAGAATAGTTCTTTTCTGCAGGTGCAAGCCTTCTGCTGGCATAATAAACAGGGCGAAACCACTTATTTGTTTGCTGCATCAGAATACTGCCGATCGCAATATCTGAAGCGTCGACAAAAACATGGAACGGATTGTCCCAGTCCGGTGGTTGTAAGATTGGTGCCTGCGTCAATAAATACTTGAGTCGATCAAATGTGGTTTGGCATTCTTGAGTCCATTCGAACTGTCGGGGAGTTTTGGTGATTAGTTTGTTCAGTGGTACAGCCAGATGAGCAAGCCACCGTAGGTGTCTGCCATGCCACCGTACTTGACCCATGAAACGCATTACTTCTTTTGGAGTAGCGGGTACTGGGGCTTCTAAAATTGCCGAAATCTTATCTGGGTCTACTTGGATACCTTGGGCAGATACAATATGACCAAGTAGTTTGCCACACGAAACGGCAAACACGAATTTGCTTGGGTTAAGGCAGAGTCTGTACTCTCGGCACTTTTGAAAACAGCATCGTAGATGAAGCAAATGTGCCATCATCTTCCCAAAAATCGAGAAGTCATCGAGATATACTTGCATAAACGAAGTGAGATAAGGAGAGAAAATCTCCTGCATACATCGCTGAAAGGTGCTTGGTGCATTTCTTAATCCAAACCACATTACCGTATAAGCAAAGACACCCCAATTGGTAATGAAGGCAGTTTTTGGTATATCCTCTTCAGCCATTCTAACCTGATTGTAACCACTGTATCCGTCTAAGAATGAATACATTTTGTGACCTGCTACCTTATCAAGCATGGTATCCAGAAAGGGGATCGGGAAAGGATCCGGTACTGTTGCTGCGTTTAATTTCCGGTAGTCTACACAGATTCGCAGTTGCTTATTTTTCTTTGGCACGATCACAATTGGTGAAATCCATTCAGCATGTTCTACTGGTACGATGAATCCGACCTTTAATAATCTATCAAGTTCGGCTTTTACCTGTGATGCATAATTGGGATTCATCCGGTAGCTAGGCTGCTTATTCGGTTTAGCTTCAGGCTTCAACATGACTCTATGCTGATAGATGCGCGGATCTAATCCTTTCATGTCTTTGTAATCCCATGCAAAGACGTCTGAGAATTCACAAAGTAGTCGAATCAAGTCGGCTTTAAATGATTCCGGTAAGTTTTGCCTTATCTTTACAGGTCGTGGATGATCTTTGTCTCCTAGATTGTACGTGGTCAACTGGTCTTCGGGGACATAAAACTGTTGCGGTTTCTCTGTATCATCTGTTGACTCGAACAGCGATTGTAATTCATCGTCATGTGTTGAGACAGTATCTTCCTGCTTAGTTTTTTCGGTGATCGGTACAATTGTACAAGCTGAAGTGCTCCAGTTATCTATCACGGACTGTAGATCAACAGTCCCTAAGGTCATTAAATCAGCGTTATTCTTCAGAAATTCCTATTCTTCATCATCTGATAGTCCATCTAACATGTGGACTGGTTCAGCAAAATATGGTCTGGCGTGAAGTTTGCAAGGTTGTATAGCATCTAATTTTACCACATATCTACGGTTGGCATCCTTGAACGTAAGCTCTTGTGCAGGCCAGTCCTGTATTACCTTCGCATGCTTCAGCCAAGGTCAGCCGAAAAGAAGGTTGTAATCCAAAGTGGATTCCGGCAGATCTAGTATAACAAAGTTCATCTTGAAGGTCGTACCTTGTAAAGTAATGGGTACATTTCGCACAAGTCCTACGGGATGGACTCTAGATTGATCTGCCATTCTGACGAAAAATTGAACTGGTTCGATTTCGGTCCATCCTAACCTATTGCATAAGGCTATAGTCGCAATGTTAACACCAGAGCCTCCATCAATCAATACCTGCGTGATTTTATGATTCTTATACCATACTGTAATCAAGGGAACTGAATGATCAACCGTAGAATCAGGTTCCGATTGCACTGCTGCTGTTGTCGGAATACAAGAAGGTACCGGACTGAACTGTTGCTGGAACTGTTGTCGAATCCCCGATACCAATGCCAGTAGTTGGCCTAGAGGTAGGGTGATAGATGCCTTGGATAAAATTTCCCAGGCCTGTTGAGATTGGTTGTTCTGCTCCTTTGAACTTGAGGTCTCTACTGATGCAGAAGTATCTGCTGTTATGTCTACTGCTGATGATGGCTCCGCTGCTGCTTCCTTTTGTCGTGTTCCTTCCTTTGTCGATGAAGCCTGGGTCACCGGAATGGGTTCTGGAAACACTGGTGGTTCTGTTGCGGTTTAGTGACTAGCTTGATTATACATCCTATGCTGTTCTTGTATCCCAGGTTCGAATATTTCTGCTGCCGACTGTAGTTGTTTACCAGATCGGGTCTGGACTGTAGCAGTCTGTGTTTCTACCGGTGTGATTTGTACCATGTTGGCCATTGGGTTTTCTGGCTCCTTCTTCCTTTGATCATACTCAGCTGCATCTTTGCAAAATCTTCTAATGTGTCTGAATTCGCCACAAAAATGACAGCGGGGTGGTGGTAGATTGGGATTTTCCGGTGGTGGTCCGTTCTGCCAGCGGTTCGCATTATAATTGTTGTTCCTCTGTCCTCGGTAGTTCCGATATCCTTGTGGTTGATTGTTTCTCAATTGCGGAGGTACATAGTGATTTGCTGGCTGTCCATGTTCTTGAATAACAGCATTGACCGTTGCTGTTCCCTGTATTCTGGCATTGTAGACACAGTTTCCGGTGGTGTGTCCGGCAGTGTTGCAGATAGCGCAGAACGTTTGATTTAGTGCACAATTGGCACTAGTATGACCTGAATTTTTGCATGTGACGCAGTACACTTGTCTGATCATTTCTTCAGTCATAGTTTTGTTCGTTTTTAACCACTCTAGATCTTCTGTAAATCCACCGATTTTGGATTCCAATTGCAAAGCCATGGCAATGACTGCATCCAGCGTCATAGCTCCGACACATCTTATGATCATGACCTGTTTCAATTGTGGGGTTAAGCCATTGATGAACCACTGAGTGATGACATCATCCGGTAAGTTAGCATGGGCCTATGGTATCTGCCGCAAGGGTGTTCTAAACAGTGTAGCATATTCCTGGACAGTCTGATTTACCTTTTGTCGGTTGTTTTGTAAATAATCAAAGATTTCGGCGGGATTCTTCTTTAGCCTAAATCGTTGTAGAAAGGCATCTCGTACTGCGTCATAGGTACCGAAATGATTAATATCGTATTCCGTTAGCCATCTAGCTGCTTCGTTGACCAGTGTAGATTGAAAAACAATGGCCTTATATGCTTGATCCGGTGGATGGTTAAGAACTGCACAACTTATTTCGAAAGTGCATACGTGAGCGTCCGGATCATCTCCTGGGAATCCACCAAATTTCGTGTATGTTACTCCTGTTGGAGGCGGCCTTGGCTGACATAACTGTTGTTGCTGTTGTTGTCCGTTCATTGTGAGTATATTAGGCCCTCCTTCTATATCTGGAAGTTGATTGGATGAACTATCGGAGCTTGTATCGCCGGATGGTGTGCCTTCCGGTGTGCTGTTTTTACTTAGAATGCTTCGGATTTCTTCTTCGAACAGTTTTCCTTCCTTCTGGATATCCAATATCCGAAATCTTTCTTCCAAGCACGCTGGTCGGGCTGAGGATTCCGCAAAAAATGCTAAGCCTTGGCCGACAGTTGGTGTTTCTATCATCGGAATATCACCGGAATGAACTGAAATTGTGCCAGAATGCAGTGTTTTTCCGCTTTTACCGATTTCTTTTCCTAGAGTATTTCTGATCGTGGATAACCCTGAATCTTTATCCAAAATTGTTAAACTGGTTTCCAGCGGCGTCTTGGTAAATTCTGGATTTACTATATCTTTGATAGGCTGGGTCGAAGTGACACCAGAATGTACCAAAGGTGTTGATCGTTCCACCGGAATATGACCGGAATTAATTCTAACGTCCTTAACTTGCTTGACCACTGGGTCAGACCGCGTTATACCTTCTTCTACTAGGTTTGTCTTTAGCACTTTACATGCTCTAGCCTTATGGTTCTTAGGATACGTTTCGCCAGACCGCGTAACCGGCATGTATCATTGCGTCGTAACACTATTCGAGTAGTTTGCAACAATCTGGCTCTGTTGCTACTGTCAGTCAATCGAACGATAAACGTGATGTTTGATTCTAACAAACAGCTGGCACTCTAATGCTACTTTCTCACAAGTAACTGGCAATCTGGTGCCACTTTCCCACAGACGGCACCAAATGTTAGTCGTTAAACTTCCGACTTCAGACTCAAAACACTTTCAAGTTCAGACGTTCCGAATCTTTCCTAACATTAAGTTACCTCTTAGCCACGTGGGTCCTTGGGAGTGGTAGGGGTCTGTTAGACAGAGGCCCTGTGCTATTTTCCCAACTCATTACACAATCAAAATTACTCTTCGCGTCCTAGCTCAGTGCGCGACTCTGAGCAACTGATGACTGTTCGATGTACTGGAGTTAGAATTCCCAAACTAATCCTGCTATAGTGATCTGAGCAGTAATTCGGTGACTTGTGTCCAATAAAATACTCTACTTCGAAGATCATCTAATACGTACTTCTTCAGAACAGACCGGTATAACAAACACATATATATACCCTGAAGTTATGCAACTCATCGTATGCCAACCTCGAGCAACAAACTTCCTGACAACACTCGATTCGTTACAGACTTAACAATATTCTATTCGCACTCCAACCATTACAGATGCTAGTCTTCCTATGATCGGAGTCAACAGTGAACGTAGACTACTGCATCGAACTTGGTCACTTACAAAAAATGTTAACACGCGAACAGTCCTGGGCTACTTCCACAATTCCTCGTTCCGCATACTAAGTGACAAACAACACACTGCAACTCAATAACACTCAGAGACACGCTCAACCATTAACTAACAGGTTCGTAACACAAGATTCCCAATTCGTAACTCTGCACTATGGTGCGAGTAAATGACTAGGCAGAGCATAGAACAGAACAGAACAAAACAGAACAGAGTAGAGTTCACTCTTCTAAATGACATACATACTTCAAACAGTACGCCTACAATTCCCCAAAAACTGGCTCTCTGCCACTCTTTTTGCATTGCCTTATATAGAAGATTTTTTTACAAGGGTGCGCGAATCTTTAGTTACCTGCGCGTTTCCCGAAAGGTTCTTTTACATTTAAGACGGATGTCCTAGTACATTTGTCCTTATTCGGCGGTCGTCTAACACTCCAAAAGTAAACATCATCAAATCCATAACTATGCTTCCCAAAAAACTAACTTTTTTCAAATTTTGTCATTTTAGCCATACATAGTGGAAAAATACACTTTATCCCATCCAGATACAAGAAAACACATTTTCTCAACAGGACATATGCTTTACAACCCCTTCCAACTGTCATGAGGAAGGAGATAAGGAAGAGAGCTCACACACACTCTCACAATCAAAGAGAAGCACACATACGAATTGAGGCAAGGAAGAATGATCTTCTTCTTCTTCTTCAATTACATAAAAGGAATGTACAAGAATGACCTAAAAAAAATACAACAAGTGCCATATATAAAGAAAATTACATGAGGGAAATCCTAATGTCCACAAATGAGTGAGCTAGCAAGAAGCAAATGTGCCATCACTCTCAGTAGATAAATTAGTAAATCTCAATGAAGTATCCTAACATATACCGGCTTGACCACTATAAATGTCAGAGAAATGAAAAACTAATACGTATCATCTTGGATCATCACATGTTGAGCTTGATATCTCAACACTCCCCCTCAAGCTCAATTTCATATCCTCTAATCCAAGAATCTTTCAAAACTTCTTCAGGTTCTCTACTCCAAGTGCGTTAGTGAAAATATCAGCAACCTGCTCATATGTTCTCACATAGACAAGATCAATATCACCTGCTAATACCTTCTCTCTGATGAAATGATAATGTACCTCAATATGCTTTGTTCTAGCATGGAAAACATGATTTGGTGCTAACTATATGCTGCTAAGATTATCACAATAGATGGTGATAGGCTTTTGCACTTCCATACCAAAATCTGCAAGTAGCATCTCTAGCCATGATGCCTCACATGCTGCCATTGCAGCACCTCTATACTCAACCTCTGTAATTGACAACACAACAATGGGTTGCTTCTTATTGTTCCATGTAATAGCTGCACTCCCAAGTGAGAATAGAAAACCACTAGTAGACCTTCTATTTGGAATGCTACCAGCCCAATCTGCATCGGTGTATCGATGAACCTGCAAATCTACACCAGCTTCATAAAACAATGCATAATTCAAAGTAGCACTCACATAATGTAGAGTGCACCTCAAAGCATGTAAATGTGGCTTCCTGGGAACCTGCATAAATTGACTTTCAAGTCTAACATTGTAGCTTAGATCAGGCCTTGTAACAATTTTCTTGTACATAGTAGCATTTTCCAATGCTTCACCTGATGTACTATCCAACTTCAAATTTTGATTTAGTGGCATAGAAATTGGCTTACAATCAGCCATACCATATTTTTGCAGCATATTCAAGGCATATTGCCTTTGTGACATCCATATACTTGTTTCTGTATGTATAAACTCAATGCCCAAGAAGTAGCGGAGCACACCAAGATCTTTCATGTCGAATTCCTGCATAAGGAGTGGCTTTACCTCTTTAATGCTTGCTTCCTTGTCACCTCCTACAATCAAGTAATCAACATAAAATAGCCACACTTGTGATGCCATCATCACCTTTCCTTGTATATAATGAATGATCTGCATCACACATAGAAAACCCAATGGTGGTTAAGTAATCAGCAATCCTTGCATGCCATGCACGAGGATCTTGCTTAAGTCCATACAAAGCCTTTTGCAACCTGCAAACATATTCTAGGTGCTTCGAATCTTCATATCCTTGTGGCTGGTCCATATATACTTCTTCCTATAACTCACCATGTAGGAAAGCATTCTTCACATCCATCTGATGTAAAGTCCATCCGTTTGTTGTAGCTAATGCAACACTCGTTCTGAGAGTAGACATTTTAGCTACAGGGCTGAACGTTTCCTCATAATCAATGCCATATGTTTGTGCATATCCTTTTGCTACCAATCGTGCTTTGTGCCTGCTTATGCTACCATCAGCAATGTGTTTTACCTTGTAAACCCACTTGTAGCCTATGGGTTTCTTTCCTTGTGGCAATTGAACCAGCTTCCATGTTTCGTTTCCACAAAGTGCATCCATCTCCTCATCCTTAGCTTTTTACCAATCTACATTTCCAATTGCATCTTCAGAAAAAGAAGGTTCAACATCTTGTATTACCTTGGTCATGTAGGCACAATGAAGAGCCATATAACTCTCATACATCAATCGTTGCACTGAATTTTGCATCATCCCAGATCTTCTTGGTCCTAGGTCACTTCTCCTTGTATCATCTGCATGTGCCTTTCTTACTCTTGGAGTCTTCACAGAGGGCAATCCAAGGTCCTCATTGTTGGAGGAGATGGTGGATACTCACAAGAGATGAGTAGGTGTAGCTAAAACCTGCTTCACACCTGCTATAAGTGATGGCTGGAGAGTGTTGTGGGCCTCTTTAGCTAGCTAACAAGCATAAGTAATCACATATGTTGCTTGGAAGATGATGCAATAATGATAGGATCAAAACAGATAGGTTGGCATATGATCCAAGGTCTAAAACTTGCTATTTTGGTTGAGACACCTACTCAGAGTTTTGCACCATTCTCTGAGTATAGCAGCAATTGATAAAATTGTTTTTAGGGAACTTCAATTAGCTTAACAAACTACCAAGCATGAGTGGAATCATCTAAAATGATAAACTATATACAGAGAAATATGTTTAGCAAGTTAAGCATCTATCCCGACTTTTACGGGCCTTGACAATCACAAACCATTGAGCAATGATTGATTAATATCTAACGATCACGTGAAGCATTATTAATGAAACTCTATAGCTTTAAAGTAAACAGTATGCTGAAGATATCATTCTTTAAATCATGAGAAATGATCCACTATAAAGTGAGAACCAGCTTAGACAAATTCATTGTTATGATGAAGTGTGGTAGAGATATGAGAGTAAGAAGTAATGATCATGTATGCATTAAATCATGTAAAAGTACAATGTCATTGGAAATAAATCATTGCTCAATGAGTGTGTAAAGAATGAGCTATGAGGTGAACTCCTCTTCTCATTGAAAATACATGAATATGATCTGTGAACCTCGAGATACACGTGGGCATTTCATGTCCTCTTTTATAGCTTTTGTTGGAGCCTAAGATTTGAATCCAAATTCAAATCTCTACCAATAAAGTGCATCCTAAAGTATATGATTGATTCTCTCTTGAGTCAACTACCAAAAGTTATGAGATTATATGCTTCCTAACTCCTTGTGGGTTTAATGACCTTTTACAAATGTAATTTTAGAAGCAAAGTTACAAGAGGTTGTACATATGAAGCTTTCCAAGTGTAATGCTAATACATCACGCTTATGTGAAGTGATCAAGTATGTAGGCTTGGGCTTAATTGCACCAACAGCTCCCCCTCAAGCCTAACATGCTTGATCTTCATTGCTCCTTGATCTTTTGCAGCCCAATCATCGATTTAAACCTGTTCGTCTTTGTTCCATCCAATGCTTTGGTGAGTATATTTACACATTGCAAATGAGTTGATACATAGGATAATTGAATATCCTTGCTAAGAAATTTCTCCTTGACATAATGATAGTGCACTTCAATGTGCTTAGTCCTGGCATGGTACACATGATTAACAACCAAATGAAGTGAACTAGTGCTATCTCCAAAGATAATTGGAGTGTAAGAATGTATCTCCAAATCTGCATACAATTGTTTAAGCCACATAGCTTCCTGAGTTGCATTTGCCAAACCTCTATATTCTGCTTCTATAGAAGATAAGGCCATAGTTGTTTGCTTCTTGGATGACCAAGATATGAGTTTTGAACCTGCAAAAGATAGGTACCCTGAAGTGCTCCTCCTATCATCCTTGGAGCCAGCCCAATCTGCATCAGAGTACATCTTTATATCTATATCAGAAGTGAAGGGATAAAATAGTCCCTCATTCATTGTACCCTTAAGATATTTAAGCACCCTCTTTGCAACTTCCACGTGTGGCTTCCTTGGTACATGCATGAACTGACTTAATGCACTTACTACGTAAGCAATATCTACTCTTGTCAAAGTAGCATAATTAAGACAACCCACAAGTTGTTGATAGCTTGTATCATCTTCACACAGTTCACCTTCATGTGAACTTAGCTTATGGTTGATCTCCATAGGAATACGTGCAACTTTAGTGTTCTCGATCTTAAACTTTACCAACGTATCATGTATGTACTTCCTTTGTGTGATGAATATAACTGAATCTGTATACATAAGTTTTAAGCCAAGGAAGTAGGTCAATAACCCTAGATCACTTATTTTGAATTCCTTCATCAATTGAGCTTTTACCTGCTTGATACCATCAGAATCATTACCTGTTATAGTGATATCATCTACATAGACACATAAGTAGATGACCTCTGACTTATTCTTCTTAACAAATAAAGAAGAGTCTGCCTTGCTTGCCATAAAGCCTTGATCCTGCAAATAGGTAACAAGCCTATGGTTCCAAGCTCTAGGATCTTGCTTGAGACCATAGAGTGCTTTTCTGAGCTTGCATACATAACCTGCTTTTTCTTCATCTTCAAAACCTGGTGGTTGTGCCATATACACTTCCTCTGATATCCAACCATTTAAAAATGCATTCTTGACATCTAACTGATATATATCCTAATTTTTTGATGGAGCAAGACTTACCAATACCTTGATTGTTGGCATCTTTGCCACAGGTGAAAATGTTTCTTCATAATCTACTCCATATGTTTGGGCAAATCCCTTTGCCACTAACCTTGCCTTGTACCTGTTTATAGAACCATCAAAGTTCTTTTTAATTTTTTATATCCACCTTGAACCAATTACCTTCATATCTTGCTTCATGGGAACTAGATCCCATGTGTGGTTTTCCTTCAATGCTTCCACTTCTTCCTACATGGCTTCTCTCCACTCTTTCTTCTTCTTAGCCTCTTCAAATGAAGAAGAATCTTATGCCATATGATCTTTAGTAATGTACATAGAGTGCTTTGTGACTAAGGATGTGTCATATCCATACCTTATGGGCTTCTTACTTTCTCTTTGTGATCTCCTTAAGGCTTGATTGGAAGACTCGGGTAGATCCTCTAATTGCTTGTATTTGAACTTGCCTCTTGACTTCCAAGCTTTGAAATCAATATGCTCCTCATCTTCTGAGTTGATGTCCTTTGCTTGGGGTTGATCTTCTTGAGTGAGGGTTGGAAAATCATTTTCCAAGTCATATGGTAACCTGACTTTCCTGCAATCATCTTCAAACCATGAATTATTCTCATAAAAGACTACACCCCTACTAACTATGAATGCCTTGTTAGTGGGATTATAAAGTCTATATCCCTTTTGATTATGATCATACCCAATAAATATACATTTCTCAACCTTAGGGTCAAGTTTCCTTCTGATTTGTGATGGGATGTGTGCATAGGCAATGCACCCAAATATTTTGCAATGATCAAATGAGGGTTTCCTGCCATTCCATGCTTCATATTGTGTCATACCATCCAAAGATTTGGATGAAAGCCTGTTGACCAAATAGGTGTGTTGGAACTCAAGGTCAAGCACAAGCATGGAAGCACATCAGAAAGGTGGACACACACAAGAAGAAGGAGCAAGTAGGGAGCTCCAAGAAGTACATGTCAAATTTTTAGAAGAATCCCCTACAAAAATAGTAATTTCCATCACTAAAAACGATTGTAAATACCATTTTCTATTTTTGTAACTCCATTTTGTTCAAGTTGAGGAGTCCTCGATCTTGAGGAGTATTAGAAGTATCATCCTATCAATTTTCATAATTTTTAGACTTCATTTGAGCCCTCAAATAAGCCTTGGAACCTAATTTTTAACTAGGCCGGACACTAGGTCTGGACAGGGCCAAAACTAGTCAAAAAACTATAAAAAGAGCTAGAGAACTCATTTTTGAGGTTAGCTTGTTAGAGAATAGAGCTTTTGTAAGAGAAGTCTTTTGGTAATATAAGCTTTCCATTGTTCCTCTCTTTGATCTTACCTTGTGCGCGTGTGTGTATGTGTGTGCATGCTAGTGTGCTTTCACTCACGCATTTGTGCCTTCACTTGCTCATGGTCTTCATACCAGTCCTCATGTCTCCGTGGATTGACAAGTAAAGGAGGTGGTGCTTACGCTTGAGCTACACCAAATTTTGGTGCCGTTGCCGGGGAGAGAGCTTCGAGGACGAGCGTTGTGATGGTAAGATCGTAGAATTGCGATGTTGGAAGGTAAAAAATCTATCATTTCTGTTCATTTTCTGATTTTTCTTCTTCATCTTCATCATCATCATCATCTCCATCTTCTTCCATCTTCTTCTTCATAGAAATTTCTTGTTTTTTAGTGCATTTTCACCATTTTCATACCATCTTTCATGCATTATTGTGCGAGGAGGAGTTAGGAAGTGCAAGAGAGAGCAAGCGCTTGTGTTTTTTTATGATTTTGTGCACATACGGAGCTGGCCATTGCTCGACGCTCAGAAATTTGAATTTCCCGCCAAAAAACACGATTCTGATAGAAAATCGTGATTTTCATAAAATTCAAATTTTTTCAAAAAAATACGATTTTCTATTTCCTGCCTAAAAGCCTTTTGAAAAGAACATGATTCTGGGGTCATTCTCAGAATTGCGATTTTGTGGTTGTGCTCAAAATCATGATTCTCTAAATTTCTGAAAACCACGATTCTGAGGCAAAATTGCAATTTTCAAGTAAAAAACACGACTTTGATAAAACACAATTTTTAGTGGGCTCAAAATCGCGATTTTCACAAATCACAATTTCTAGCAAAACACGATTTTAGGAAAAACCCGATTCTCTGGTTGTGCTCAAAATCACGATTCTCTAACTTTCTCAAAAACACGATTCTGAAAAGACACAATTTTCAATGGGCTCAAAATCACGGTTTTCAAAAATCACGATTTTTAGCCAAAAACACGATTTTGTGAAAACACAATTCTCTGTGGCTCCAAAATCGCGATTTTCAGAACACAATTTTCAAAAACACGATTTTCGTCCAAGGTACAAAATCGCGATTTTCAAAACACGATTTTTAAAAACACGATTTTCATTCAAAATCTCGATTTTGTGATCATTATCAAAATCGCCTTTTTCACGATTCTCACTTAAAATCACCTTTTTCACGATTCTCACACAAAATTGCGTTTTTCACGATTTTCATTCAAAATCGCCTTTTTTGGGATTGTTCAAAATCGCAATTTTCATCAGTGCTCAGCATCACGATTTTGATGATTTCACAAAATCGTGATTTTTGTGGTTGCTCAGCATCGCAATTTCCATGATCCCTCAAAATCACGATTTTCTGAAGAACTCAGCATCGCGATTTTCATAAGAACTCAGCACTGCGATTTTTTGACCTCCCAAAATCGCGATTTTCATACAAAATCATGATTTTTCCATAAGTGCCTGTTTTCTTGTTTTGACCCCAGGAGCCTGATTTGACATAACTTTTTCATCAAAAGTCCATTTTTTGAGCTCTATAGCTCGTTGGTTTTTAGATAGGATAATTTGAAGTTGACCCTCAAGTGGCACTAGGAAACCAAGGGGGCTCCAAGGGATTTTGAGCAATACAAAGGGGAATTTTGGGACTAGAAGACAAAGCTTATGAACCTAAGATCTGGTAGATACCTAGGCAAGGATAAACAAAGCATTAGATCTTCTGAGGATAGTGTCAACCTAACAACTAAGTCTTGGGCACAACAACTAAGTGGTTATCCTTACATACAAAGTTCAGACACAAGTGATTCAGAAATGTCTTTTAGCATGGGGAAACGTGAAAGGGGCTCAGGAACTGCCTACCTACAAACACCAGAGGGTCCATATAAGACACAACTGGAATATATTCGGACCAACCGATTAGGTGCTCGCATCTATGAGGATGGCCTGAAGCGATCAGTGGTCCAACTCAAAAATCCAGATCAACCCATGGGACTTGAACACCCAGTAGTCAAGTTCGAAGAAGGTTCATACATTGATAAGGAAGGAACCATGTATGTGGTCACCAACCTACCAGACAGGACTAATGAGTTTGGAAATGTCATTCCTGAGAATGAGATAGGAGACCTAGAACAAGGAAATGTAGGACAAGGACCCCAGACTCCTAGAGGTAAGTTAGTTTTGACCAGAGTGATCACTCCAGATTGGATCCCTCAAGACAACAAAAGCATAGAACTATTCTTGAAAAGAGAAACAGAGGAAGCCTTTTGGAGATTCAAGCCAGATCAACCTAGCCAATTGGGCATAGTCATGATCTACGAGTTCAAGGATCCAGAGAAACCAGGAAAAGTTGTCTACTTGGATAACACATCAGAGAAAATGTTCTTGGTAACAGAACATGATAGACATGCATATACTTGGAAGAGTGAATTGATTTTCCCTCCATCAAGATCCAATGTTTCCCATGGCCTCCAAGGAGTAGGATCATCCCAAGCTCCTGAAGCCCAGAGAGAAAGAACTAGAGAGAGACCTGAGGTAAGTTTTGCACACACTGTGGGCAGAAATAGATTAGGATTTGAAAATGCAAGACCTAAAAGAGAGAGACATCAAGCACATAGGCAACAAAGGGATGAACATGATTTTCCATTGCCCAGACCTCGAGAGCACCCAAGAACCCTTAGACCCACTCAAGTGATCAAGGCAATGAAGAATTATTTTGATGGGACAGGAGATCCTTATGATCATGTGGCTGAGTTCAAGCAAGTGTTAAGAGCTGAACAGGTTGAGGATTTGTTCACCCAATACGAGGCATTTGGTTTGACTCTTAAGGGCACTGCCTTAGCTTGGTTTCAACCACTGAGTAGTCGCAACTATCACGATATAGGTCAACTGCTAGATGAATTCATTTTCCAAGAGTGGTATCAGGCATAACACATCATCCTTGATCTAGAGCTTCAAGCAGACACCCCAAGAAACAGTGCGACTAGCAGGTAGAAGGTTCAGACAGTACCTAGAAAGATGCCCTGCTCCAGAGTTACCTACACCAACCAAACAAGTGGCTTTGTTTTTAGATGGCTTACTAAGCACCAAGTTAAGATCATATGTGTACTTGAAAGAGTCTAGAAGCATAGAAGAGTGTGTGCAGAACTACATTGTAATAGAAGATAACTTGGGTGAGGAGTTAGGGCTATCCAAACTCTATAAAGACTCTGACAGTTCTACTAGTCATACCTCCAGAGCCTCCACTGAGCTCGATGAGATAGCAGAGCAAGTTGCCAAGAAGCTAGGAGTTCAAAATAGACAAATACCAAGAGTCACCTCATTGAATCGATGTTATACTTGCGAAGGCGACCACATGGCTAACGTTTGCCCAATGCTAAACCAGAATGTAAGAGAAAGGAATGCACCATACTGCACTATTGAGAGAAAATACATGAACCACACGGCTCAAGATTGTCCCTACAATAGGCAGGCTGTTAGACAAACTTATCAGCAACCTTATCCACAGGGTAGGTATTAGAACCAACACCAACAGCCATACCATAGACCACAACAGCAATATCAGGCACCATATAGGCCACAACCAGTCCTAGGAAACCAACCACCAGCTCCTGCCAATGTGATCCCAGTTAAGTATGCAATAGCAGAAGAGAATCCTAATAGAGCATTGGTGCCAGTGACCCCTTTGGTCTCAAAGAATGAACATCATGCTCAGAGTTCTGACTACTCTTATGAAGATAGTCCACATGCTTATTATATAGAGTCACCTGAACATAGTGATAGTTACTTGTATCAATATGAGGCACCACCTATGGAACAAAATTGAGAGCCAGAATACTCCAATGTCTTGTACACAAATCCTAACCCTAGGCCCCAATTGAGACAAATGAGACCACAAGCCCCTAGAGGATCATGTTTTAGGTGTCAAGGTGATCATTTCATTCGTGATTGTCCCCACCCACCATCTCCGGGGCAAGGACAGAACATCACAATACAAGCCTTTTGCCTTGAGTGCGGCAAAGACCATCTCCCGAGAGATTGTCCAAGGAACCCCTTTAGTGTGGCCAAGGTCACACCCATTAATGTGGTAGGCTTAGTGGTGGATTCAAGTGCTAGTAGCAGTAATGTGGCTCCTATACAGGCAATCACTAGGGCACAAGCCTTAAAACAGGATAAACCAATAGAACAATCAGAGTCAAGTGAATCAGGAGATCCTAGTAAGAGAAAAACAAGAACTTGGAAGGATACTAGAGAGAAGGCCAATCGCAAGTGGAATAGAAAGTTATCTGAACTAGAAGAAAGCCTAAAAGAAGCGAAAACAAAAATAGAAGACATTGCATCTCAAAGTCCCTCGCATGCCAAAACTCCATCCACACCACCTCATTCCACTCCACCACCCATTGTAAATAGACCACAACCAGGGCCTGTTCTGGCAGATCCAACCCCAGAAGGCTTGGACATGATGTTCAAGGCCTACCAGGCTCGACTTCAAGAAGGGCCAACAGCTGCAAACCTAGACAAGAGTTACCCTAGAGCGGATTTAGAGATTGAACGGATGAAAATGTGCATGAAAATGGTAGAACAAGCTCAAGCTATGCTTGAGACTAGTCAAAAGTTCAATCAGACAAACTCTGTCAAATCGGATTTGCATTTCCAGGGCTTACTAGAAAGATTAGAGCAATTGGTAAACAAACCACAAGTTTCTTTACCTCCACATGCTCAACCAGTAATTGAGAGAAGAAGCTCACCACCAATGGGAGCTTATGTTCCTAATTCCACGGATGCTGGAATACCTCCTTCAATTCGAGAGCACTCTCAAGACTTCTTGCGAGAAATACAAGAGGAGAAATGGGCCAAGGAGAAGGGTAATTCCCCTCCTATTTGTGAGATTGATGACCTTCATGATCAATTTCCCCAAGACATTCCATCTATTTATGGAGATGAAGCAGAACACCAAGAAGACAAAAGATTAGATTTTGAATCTAATACTTTAGAAGAGATGCCACAATTCACTAGCCCTTGGGAATATGAATTTCTTCAGATCAGAGCTCCCACAATATTGGTAAGAAATGAAGACTCAGTGGTTCCAAGGAACACGGATGTCATGAAGAACACTAAGCTTCAGTGTCATCTCGCCCTAGAAGAGCTGCTCAAAGCAAAACCTGAGCTCTGGAATCATGTGAAGGATCAAGTTCCAGAACTTGATTCCAAAACGCCAAAAGCAGGCTCTAAGCAAAAAGTTCCAGAAATACCTCTCAATAAAATAGGAGACATGTGTGAGGGTGAAGAAGGTAATACTTATCTTCCATCACCTACCAAGGTTACACAACCAAAGCAATCATAGATTCAAGTGCTGGTGTTGCTATTGCAACCACCTCTTTGTGGAAGCGATGGGGCAAACCCACATTAAGACCAACTAGAATGAAGCTTCAAATGGCGGACAATCATTTTGAAAGACCTCTAGGATTGCTAGAAGGGATAGCTCTAACCACTTGTGGTGTAGAGTTTGAACACACATTTGCTATATGTGACTTTGAGAGAAATAATGTCTATGAGATGATCCTAGGAAGACCTTTCCTACGACAACTGCAAATAGTAAAGGATTGGGGAACCCACTCCTTGTACTTACAACACTTAGGGGTCACCACCAAGGTCAATCTGAAGGATTACACCTTCAGAGATGTACCACCCCTACAGTGGAATCCTATCCACAAAGCGAAAGAAGATTATATCTCTATGCATTCGGAAAGTTCACCTGATCCATCCTGGTTGCATGAAGATACTCATTTGTGGATGTGCAAGGTTGCGAAGGAAGAGGAAAAATGCTTAAAGGCGAGAGAAGAAGGAACTTCTCCAGGAGATAGACCAATTAAAGGCCCAACCTATACACCGATGGTCTTTCTAGATGAGGAATTTGAGCCTCATGGTTAAGCAGAAATCTTAGCTACCATGGACATTGCAGTCAATGAAGAACAATGGACACCTCATTGTGATGAGGAGGGTTATGATATTTTAGTGTTCATGTGTCAGCCCTTGCTGGAAGAATGTGACCCTAGTGATGTCATAGAAAAAGAAGAGGAGCATGACGATGATCTAGAGTCCATTGTGATGTATAGTTGCTTTAATTCAGAGCAGCACTATCTAGAAGATGTAGGAGTGCTTACCTAAAAAGAAGAAGAACCTATCACAAGTATTAAAACAGTAAATTCAAAGGATGGAAGTGAGAGTAGTCAAAAGAAAAAGAAAAGAAAAGCAATGAAACAAGAACAGGAGGAATCATTGTTCGAGGTACCAGAAAATTTCAAGAAATATGAAGTCGACGACCCAAAAATTTTGGTACGAATGCCGAAGAGAGAGGCCATTACAAGAGAAGCATACGATAATAAAGAAAAGACTAAAAAGATTGTGGTAACCATTGAAGGGAACGAAGAGCGATGTACGTACATAGGAGATGACCTAAGTACAAAAGAAGAAGCAGAGCTTGTAGCTCTATTAAGGGAATACATGGATGTGTTTGCATGGCACTATAGAGACTTGAAGGGGGTAGATCCAAGAATATGTTCTCACACGATTCCCATGACCGCTGATGCCAAGCCCACCAAACAAAATCCCTACACATATAATGACACTTATGCAGCTAAAATAAAAGAGGAAATTGATAGGTTGATTGAAGCCGGATCTATTTACAAGATTGAGCATACTGAGTGGGTGTCCCCCATTGTAGTGGTGCCCAAGAAGAACGGGAAGTTGTGAGTGTGTATTAACCTTAGAAAAGTTAATCCCACTACGATCAGAGATAGTTATCCGCTTCCAATCACGGAACACCTATTGGAGCTTGTTGCAGGCGAGGAAGTTTATAGCTTCCTTGATGGATTTTCAGGTTACAATCAAGTAGCCATTGCCCTAGAAGATCAACACAAAACAGCTTTTGCCACAGAGTGGGGAATTTTTTCATTTCGAGTGATGCCATTTGGGCTTACAAATGCACCTGCAACATTCCAAAGGCTCATGTGTCATGTCTTCAAAGAGTTCTTGCGAAAGAGCTTAGAAGTATATGTGGATGATTTATGTGCTCATTCCCGAGAAAGAGGACACCATATCCCTGAGCTCAGACATTTTTTCAACAAGTGTAGAGAATATCAAGTGTGTCTGAATGCAGAAAAGTGTGTATTCATGGTACGACAAGGTAAAATTTTAGGTCACATTGTTTCGAAGAATGGAATATCAATGGATGAGGACAAAGCTAGAGCCATAACAGAATTGCCCAGGCCAAGGAATGTTAAAGAGGTACAAGCCTTTATGGGCTATTGTGGATATTACCGCAGGTTTATCCACATGTATGCGATCATAGCTAAACCACTTTATGGTTTGTTGACAAATTTTGAGTGGATCGATGAATGCGAGAATTCCTTCAATGAGCTGAAGAGACGTTTGTGCACAGCGCCAATATTGACCACTCCTAATTGGAATAAGCCATTCCATGTCCATGTGGATGCCTCCAATCATGCCATAGGATGTGTGCTAGCACAACCCACAGGTGAAGGGAATTTAGATTTGCCCATAGCATATGACAGCAAACAGCTCACTACAGCTGAGCGAAATTATACAACAACATAGAGAGAAGGTTTAGGCATGGTATATGTCGTGAAGAAGTTTAGGCACTATCTATTGGCCAATAAGTTCAAGTTTTTCACCGATCATCAAGCTTTGTTATATTTGGTCAATAAACCTTGCAATACAGGACGTCTAGTAAGATGGTTCCTCTTGCTAATGGAATATGACTTTGAAGTTGTTGTTAGAAAAGGTAGAACCCACCTCCGGGCAGATCACCTTTCTCGCATCACTTTAGGAGAGTCACCGCAAGGAGTGTTTGATGAACTACCTAACGCTTATCTATTCAATTTAGAAGTTGTTCCTAAATGGGCAAATAAGCTGGTACCAGTCCTAACCTTCGGACCTGCAAATAAGAATGTGAAAACATCACAAGATGAAGTTGTAAAATCAGGAAAATATCACATATTGGCAGGAAGCATGTACAAACAAGATACTGAGGCTGTATTAGCTTGTTGTGTTGAGGACGATGAACATAGTAGTTGGTTGCAACAAGCTCATGAAGGATTGCTAGGAAGTCACTACTCTAAACAACAAACATTGCAGAATCTAAAACGTTTAGGAGTGTATTGGCCTAGCATGGACAAAGAAATACACGAGTGGATTAAGAATTTCCCAATGTGCAAAGAGAGACGCCCAGTGGAGCATGCCACCCTTTATCAAGTGTCATTAATCCTGGATTGGAGCGCTCCATTGGTAGAGTTTATGAGATCGGGAACCTTACCCAAAGAGGCAAGTCTAGCAAGAAAACAAAGCATGGAGCAAGAGGCTCAAGGCTATGCCTTAGTAGGAGACAACCTATACCGAAGAGGCAAAGATGGTTACTTAAGACTGTGCGTTCATGAATCAGATTATTTAAAAGTCCTAGAAACTGCATACAGTGGTGTTGCGGGTGGACACTTTAGTCTTGATCGAGTAATCAAGACCATTCTATTCTCAGGACTTTGGTGGCCCACTCTTCATATGGATGCACATACCTATGTGAAGAAATGTGACACATGCCAACGTGCACAATATCCGGTTAGAAAAGACGAGATGCCTTTGAGGCCAATGATGGGAGGACGCGCATTCTCGAAGTGGGGCATAGACTTTGTAGGTCCTATTAACCCCTCAGCTAGAAAGTCCCATGCAGAATACATTATTGTAGTCATAGATTACCTTACCAAGTGGGTGGAAGTAAAAGCCACAACAAAGAATGATGCTCAAACAACAGCTAAGTTCTTATTTGAGAATGTGTTCACAAGATATGGACTACCAATAGAGTTAGTGAGCGATAGAGGCACACACTTCTTGAATGAAGTCATTGAAAATCTTCTCCAAGAATTCTTGGTGATACATAAAAAGTCTGCCCCCTATCATCCACAAGCTAACGGACAAGCTGAGAGCACAAACAAGATCCTATGTAATGTCTTGACCAAGCTTGTAAATAACAAATGCTCTGATTGGGATAAACAACTTCATCATACTGTTTGGGCTTACCGAGTTGCCTACAAAACGGTACTCAATGCCACCCCATTTGAGATGGTCTTTGGATAGAATGCTATGCTAGCATTAGATTTCTTAATCCCAGCTTTAAAAGTAGCACAAAAGCATGAGTGGAATGGACATGAATTGTCCTCTAGGATCTTTGACCTAGAACGCTTAGGTGAGACGAGGCTACGAGCGGCAGAAGGTATCTACGCTACAAACAAAAGGCAAAAGGCATACTTCGATTCACACATCAAGGATAAGGGACTGAAAGAGGGAGATCTAGTGTTGGTTTACACACTGAAACAACATGTCCGTAAGTTGGAAAAGTGAGGATATGGACCCATGATCATTAACATAATTTCGACTAGCAGTGCGGTTCAATTGGATACTTTAGAAGGTGATATCTTGCCAACTATATTAGTGGATGTAGAGTCAAGTTATATCAAGAACCTCTTACAGAGGATATGCTAACGAGACTCAATACTGCTAAGAAGCGGAAAGACGAAGAGTTGAGGGTCACAGAAGAAGCACAAGCAGAAGCCAGAGAGCGTATTAGGTGAAATAAGTTAAGGCGGTTAGGCCTATATGTCAACTCAAAAGCCCCAAAATATCACATGGATATGTGCCAAAAATCAGGCATAATTACTTCTCAAAGCATTGATCGACGTCCCTTTGTGACCATAGAGATAGGACAAGGAAAGAGTGCAAGAATTGTGAAAGCATTGATTGACTCAGGTGCAACAACTAGTGCAATTAGACTTTCCTACTGCCAAGACTTGTAGTTGAACATCAATCCCATAGAAGCTTATCTCATAGGATTGGGAGGTGTGGAAACCCCTTGTTTGGGCAAGGTTGAATTTCCCATCTACCTTCAAGATGTTCCAATGAAAGTCAAAATGCTAGTATGTCGAGATGAGAACCTTACGGAACCGCTTGTCTTGGGTCAAGACTGGATTTATGACCATGCACTCAACCTGAACCTTAGAAGTCAACTTCTTCAAGTTTGGGTACATGAACAATGCATTACATTAGAATTAGAGAGCTGCATGCTCACATATCATGGTACCACACACTCTCTTAGTTCCTCGAAGACTAATCTTCATGAGAAAGATATTGTATGTGTCAAAAGCTCTATGATCTAGAAGGACTCAATCATGGAAGGACAATCACAAAGGCAAGCTGACCCTCCTTCATCCTGGAAGAGTAATGCATTCACAGTAGTTCAACCTCAGAAGCAAGCACAACAATTCAAGACAAATAGAAAGACACCATTCAACAAGAAAGCAGTTTCGCGCATGAAGCAAATCTGGGTATGAAAAGGAGAGCACCTACCAACCTTGCCCCCACAAATTCCATCCAAGCAAGCCAACCAGGCCAGAAGACGAAGGCAGAAGCTTGGACAAGCTCAACCACAAGGTATCCAACAAGTTTGGGTGCCTAAGAAATTAGCTGCAGCTCAACAAGGGCGACTACAGATGTGGGTACCTAAGAAGCTCTTATATCCACAACAACCTATGTTTTCCCACATGCTAAAGGTCTCAACAAAGAAGCCACAAAGAGAAAAGGGTAAGAACTGCATACAGAGATTGAAAGAAGATCAAATCACCTCTTCAACAATAGTAAGAAGACGTGCAAAAAGGGTATGGGTTTGGAAGCCAAAAGTACAAGTAGCCTCCACCGAACCAAAGCGCCAACCACATGGGATACCACAGTTCAGGAAGCATCCAAAGAGGAAGATGCCTAAAGTGATCTCTACAGTGCCAAATGCTATTCTAAAATGGACCCCAATAAGGAGGATTACATCATTTCAAGACCCAATGGATACCTCCACCAAATCAGACATCAACATCTACAAGTAACATCGAAAGCCTCGACGAGCGACAACCATGTGCTCCTTGCACAACCCTGTCTTTTGCACCATTTAGGTTATGCATTAATATAGGGCCACATTACACGGCTGTGCATAGACACGCTTGAGAATCCCAGGCACAAAAGCACATTGACATATGTCAAATATTTTTATTGATACTAACCGTTGTCTTCTTGTTTTGTGACATTGTTTCGTTAAAAAAAAAAAAGAGAAGAAGAACAGAGAGAGAGCTTGTTCCAAGGTTTGGCTCATGGAACATGAATGAGTCATGCTTAGTTGAAGGTGGAACCATTGATTACTGGACATTTATTAGTTTCGATAGAAGTGTGTCTCGATTAGCAGAGGATATTATTGCTGCTTTATTTGGTAGATGTCAAGAACTTGATAGGAACATGGCATCCACAACTTTGTTTCCCCTTACCTTGGTAGGAGGGAAGATCTCGCCGGCCTGCAACTTGAGAGATGCTTAACTACTGTATGTTTGAGAGCATCCACGGTGGTATTTGCAAGGGGTAGTTTTGGTACCCTCCAAATCCTTGTATGTATACCGGATGAGAAGACTCCTGCTTAGGAGGAGACCGAACCAGGCACTCAGGGACCATCAACACGGACATTCATTGACTATGTTCCATCACAAATGCCGGGTGTACAACATGAAGAGATAAACATCGATCGACCCTTCACCATGGTAAGTATCTTTACTTTGGCACCACCATAACCATGATAGATTAGGAAACCTCTTCATCGGCATACCCTTGAGCACTTAGTTCAAGACCGCCAATTCTTGCACCATACTTCTTCCAATGCATTTCCCAAGTAAGCATTCATAGGGCTACATTACAAGGCCGTGCACAAGGCACATATTTTCCTCAACCCATGCACGAACACACTTACCCATCACTCAATATGGGTTATGAGTGCTTGGCATGACTACTATGAACATCAACTTTGGAAGATCTAGAGGACATCAATGGAGACCCACAACGACACAGTCATGCTGGAATCCAAGGAAGAAGCACATACCAAGGGACTACAACTTGCAAAGGCTCGCAGTGACAGATGAAGAACCGGACAACCAACCCTGCCACATCTGGAAGCCAGTCGACTTTTGTTCATACAGAAGGGACACTCCCTCTCAAAGCACTACTTGGAACAACCACTACAACAAGGGTCTGTCAGGGATGATAGACTCGAGAGGGGGGAGTGTTGGAACTTAAGGTCAAGCACAAGCATGGAAGCACATCAAAAAGGTGGACACACACAAGAAGAAGGAGCAAGTAGGGAGCTCCAAGAAGTACATGTCAAATTTTTAGAAGAATCCCCTACAAAAATAGTGATTTCCATCACTAAAAACCATTGTAAATACCATTTTCTATTTTTCTATCTCCATTTTGTTCAAGCCGAGGAGTCCTCGAGCTTGAGGATTATTAGAAGTATCATCCTATCAATTTTCATAATTTTTAGACTTCGTTTGAGCCCTCAAATAAGCCCTAGAACCTAATTTTTAACTATGCCGGACACTAGGTCTAGACAGGGCCAAAACTAGTCAAAAAACTATAAAAAGAGCTAGAGAACTTATTTTTGAGGTTAGCTTGTTAAAGAATAGAGCTTTGGTAAGAGAACTCTTTTGGTAATAGAAGCTTTCCATTGTTCCTCTCTTTGATCTTACCTTGTGCGCATGTGTGTGTATGTGTGTGCATGCTAGTGGGCTTTCACTCACGCACTTGTGCCTTCACTTGCTCATGGTCTTCATACCGGTCCTCACGTCTCCGTGGA
Organism: Ceratopteris richardii; assembly: GCA_020310875.1. Lineage (NCBI taxonomy): Eukaryota > Viridiplantae > Streptophyta > Polypodiopsida > Polypodiales > Pteridaceae > Ceratopteris > Ceratopteris richardii. Next base: position 104,069,482 of record CM035428.1, on the reverse strand, counting down.
TTGACAAGTAAAGGAGGTGGTGCTTATGCTTGAGCTATAAGGTGGTTGTTCTATGGAAGCCTCTTCCCCTTTGGTTTCTTGTATTTTTGTAGCATTCTTCTGTAGTGTGGTTATTGAGACCACATATATTGCATGGTGAGTTGTTGTAGGGTCTTCCCCTACTTTGCTTACCTCCTCTACCCCTACCTCTAGCACCTCTTCCTCTTCTTGCATAATTAGCTTGAGAGGTAGTAGCCTCTTCATCTTGTTTTTTACTTTTACCTTTATCCTTAACTTTATTCTTATCTGTATAAAGGGCAGAAGATTGGTTACCTCTTGAGTTGTCACCATTTGTGTTGAGTTTTACCTCATGGATGAAGAGTTGTCCCATAAAGGTGTTGAGATCAGGTATTTGCATATCCATGTAGAGATCTATAGCTATGGTGAAGAACTCCCACTTGTCATCAACTTTTATTCCATTGATGATCTGCCTCACAATGTGCTCTTCCTCTATCTCTTCTCCAATGCTTGCAAGCTAGTCTGCTACATCTTTCATTTTGGTTACATAATCAGCCACTCCTTTCTTTGGTTGTTTCTTGAAAGTTATGAATTCCATCCACAACTGATTCTTCCTAGCTCTTGTGTTGGAGGAGAAGTATGATGAAAGCACTTCCCAAGTCTCTTGGGAGGTCTTACAGTTTCTAACATGTGGTAACAAGAAATCAAAGATTTGAGTTTAGTAGATATGACCTTGCAAGAGCATCCTTTGCACACCATGTGGTTAGCCTCTCTTGCTCTTCCCTTGTTGGTTGATTCTTGCTCCTAAAGATTGGCATGTCTTCATCTCCTGAGATGTATCCATATCAGCTTCTCCCTTGAAGGTATGCTTGCATCCTTAGGGACCATGGTGAGTAGTTGTTCCTATCCAATTTGTCAATGAAGGATGGAAATTCATCTCCCATCTTGATTATGCTTGCTCTGATACCACTGTTGGAGGAGATGGTGGATACTCACAAGAGATGAGTAGTTGTAGCTAAAACCTACGTCACACCTATTACAAGTGATGGCTGGAGAGTGTTGTGGGCCTTTTTAGCTAGCTAACAACATAAGTAATCATGTATGTTTCTTGGAAGATGATGCACTAATGATAGGACCAAAATAGATAAGTTGGCACATGATCCAAGGTCTAAAACTTGCTATTTTGGTTGAGACACCTACTTAGAGTTTTGCACCATTCTTTGAGTACAACAACAATTGATAAAATTCCTTTTGGGGGACTTCAATTTTCTTAACAAGCTACCAATCATGAGTGGAATCATGATAAAGTATATGCAGAGAAATATGTTTAGCAAGTTAAGCATCTATCCCGACTTTTACGGGCCTTGACAGTCACAAACCAGTGAGCAATGATTGATTAATATCTAATGATCACGTGAAGCATTATTAATGAAACTTTGTATGTTTAAAGTAAACAATATGTTGAAGATATCATGCTTTAAATCATGAGAAATGATCCACTATACAGTGAGAACCAGCTCAGACAAATTCATTGTTCTGATGAAGTGTGACAGAGATATGAGAGTAAGAAGTAATGATCATGTATGAATTAAATCATGTAAAAGTACAATGTCATTGGCAATAAATCATTGCTCAATGAGTGTGGAAAGAGTGAGCTATGAGGTGAGCTCCTCTTGTTATCAGGATCTTGCTTACACACACACAGAGGTTGCAAACGCATACACACAGAAAAACAGAGACACCAAGAGATGGGTCCGAACGCAGTATTGGGTGCAATCTCCCCCCATGCACTCTGTTGCGACAGTCCACAGAGTGCATGTATTTATAGGAATGTTTGAATACGTCGAAAAGAGTGGTTACATGAGAGCGGCTTCGAAAAGCATGCGTGAAACTAAAAGTTTGTGACTTTTGTAGAAAGCCTTTCTTTTAATATCAGAAATTGCGGCCTACAATGACCCTTATTCTAACCACTATTTTTCTAACTATTTCTAACAATAGAACCTTCTACGTGGATTTATTTCCAAACTAAATTATAAATCGGATTTATTGATGTCCGCCCTAAAGTTGGATTATTGATGTCCGCCCTTTCACGCTTTCACGCCCTCACAAACCTTCAGCTACTATATCAAAAACACCAAAAACACATTAATACATTAATAAGTTAACACTCCAACAATGCATTATTCAACATATTTCATAACTCATAACATGCCCCTCAGTTGAAAAAACAAGTGACCTCAGTTGATAAAGTAAAATAAACATGGATGGCCAGTCACATGTTCCATCACTGAATGAAAATAAGCATGTTCCATGTTCAGAAAAACATGCATGGAAATGTTCATGGAGGAATTACATTAATGTGTTTGTGTATGATATGCAGAAATTAAGTGGTCATATTGAGGTGTTAATTGTGTTTTATGTATCCATTGACATTCTTCAATAGACTGATTTTTGTACTCAATACCATCCAAATATCGATGGTATTGAGTACTTGCACGTGTAGTAGTGACAACATGATCAATTATTTTCTCAAGAACCAAGATTTCAGATTGTTCTTCAATTGGAGTGAGTGGTAAAGGTCCTTTAAATGGTTTAAGTAAACTAATATGAAAAGAGTTATGTATATTCCAATGAGATGGTATATCTAATCAAAATGAATTATCATTAATTTTTTCTATAATGCGAAACGGTCTATAATAGTGTGGTGCAAGTTTAATTTTAGGATGCCGCAAAATATTTTTGAGACGTCTTTAATGATACGCAACCACACAAGATCGTTTTCCTTGAATTCCTTAGCTAATTGTTTTGTATTGATATTACTTGTGTAACACTCTTGGCTTTTCCTAATGTGCTCGTGAACATTGTGAAGTATAGAAATGTGATCTTGAGCAATAGAATCAACCATCAAAATATCGGTTTGGGTGAGTGACATGGGAGTGGGAAGCTTTTTACCATAAACAATTTCAAAAGGTGCACGAACAATAGTGGTGTGTGTGGTGTTATTGTAAGCAAATTGAAGCAATGACAACTTTTCATCCCAGTTAGTGGGACTATCTAATGAATAACAATGCAGTAAATCAAGAATAGTACTATTTGTAGCTTCACTTTGTCCATTACTTTCGGGATGAAATGCAGAGCGAAAATCTATTTTAGAACCAAAATGTTGAAATAAGGCAACCCAAAAATGATTACAAAATCTAACATCACGATCAGATAACATTACTTTAGGAAATCCATGATGTGGGAAAATGCATTTAATAATAATTTTGCAGCGTGAGGTGCAGACAAAGTTTTTCTACATGGAATGAAATATGCATATTTACTAAACCTATCAACTATTGTCCAAATCATATCATTATGTGATGAAGTGATGGGAAGACCTATGATAAAATCCATAGAAATCTGTTCCCATGGTTTGTTCGGAATGGGAAGTGGCATTAATAATCCAAATGGTTTACCATGATGATGTTTTACACGCTGACATACAATGCATTGAGAAACATAATGCACAATATCTTTTTCCATGTGTGGCCAAAAGAAGAAATCTTTGCAGGCAGAAATGGTGCTTTGTATGCCTCTATGTCCCATGTAAGATGGTTCATGCATTTCTTTGATGACAAATTCTTTAAAATCTTGAGTTATGCATAACCTATGTTGAAAATAAAGAAAACCATTCTAAAATGTATAATGTTCATTAGATAAATATGCACCATTGTTGAAGTCATGCCATGCATATGAAAAATACAAATCAAATGCATATGTGGAAACCATTTCTTGAAAAGAATGTATTTGGATGGTAGAAATATTATGCAAAACAACAGAATGTGAAGGAAATCAGCTAAGAGCATCAGCTACAACATTAGCTTTACCAGGCTGATATTGGATCACGGGTTGGAAATTTTGAATGAATGATGCCCATTTAAGATGGCAATCAGAGATTAAGGGCTGATTTAATAAATGTTTAATAGCATGTTGATCAGTTTTGATTAAGACCTTAACGCCCATAAGATAGTTTTCCAAATTCGCAAAGCATGCACAACTGCTAACAATTTTTTATCATATGTACGATGATTCTTTTATGAGGGCTTAAGCTTCCTACTCTCAAATGCAATGGGATGATCATTTTGTAGTAAAACTGCACCTATCCCTGAACCACTAGCATCAATAACAACATGAAAGGGCTGTAAAAAATCAAGTAATTGTAAAACAATTGCATGTGAAAGTGCATGTTTGAGTTTTTCAAAGGATTGTTGTTGGGTAAGTCCCCATGCAAATTTTATTTTCTTTTTCAATAACAAGGTAAGGGGCAATGCTAAATAAGAAAAATTTCAAACAAACTTCCTATAGAAACTAGCCAACCCAAGAAAAGAATGAACATCATTGACTGATTGTGGTGTAGGCCATTCTACTATAACTTTAATCTTTTTCGGATCCACATGCACACCTTCACTTGAAAGATTATGTCCTAGATATTCTATCTTACATTGAAAGAAGTAACTCTTTTCAGGATTAGCGTAGAGTGTGTTCTCTCGTAGTAAATGAAAAACTATTTTAAGATGCTTCTCATGCTCACTATCATTCTTACTATAAACAAGTATACCGTCGAAAAATACAAGAACAAAAGCTTGGAAATCAAGAAAATTGTTATCCATCATTCGTGCAAATGTAACAGGGGCATTAGTGAGTCCAAAGGGCATTACCATAAATTCATAATGGACTGTTTGAGTTCTAAATGCAGTCTTAAAAATATCACATTGCGTCATACAAATCTGATGATATCTTGATTTTAGATCAATTTTACTAAAGACACGAGCTCCTCATAATTTATCTAAAAGATCATCTATTCGAGGAATGGGGTATCTATTCTTTATTGTGATATTGTTAAGGGCTCTATAATCAATGCATATTCAATAAGTTTTATTCTTCTTCTCTACTAAGAGAACTGGTGCTCCAAATGGGGAAGAACTAGGCCTTATAAGTCCTTTCTATAGTAGGTCTTTTACTTGGTTTTCTATTTCCTTTTGGTGTAGTGGGCCATGTTTATAAGGTGCTTTATGAGGAGGAGGACTACCAGGGACTAAATCAATGCTATGGTCAAAGGATCCTCAAGATGGTGGTAGTTCAGAGGGATACTCAGACATGAAACAATCCTTATAAGTCGTCATGAAAGGTTTATGTGCATCAAGAAGTGTATAATCATTGATGACATTGACAAAGACAATGCATGAATTGAATCCTTTCCTAAATGCACGTTTTACTTGAGTATGACTAATCAATGGAAATGGCTAGAAATCATGTCGTGCAGACAAAGTAATAATTTGACCTTTAAATTCAAAGTTAAAGGTATGTGTATGGTAGCCAATGTGTAAGTTATAATGATGATGAAAAGGCATACCTAGTATAACATCGTAAGATTACAAAGGTGCAATTAAAAATGTTCGTGAATCAACATATGGGCCTATGCTAATCGTAACATCTTGCACTTCTCGTGTTACATTATAACGATTACCTTGAAATGCTTTTACTTTATACAAAGAAGGAAAAGCTTTTAATTTAAGTTCTTGTACTAATAAATGTGAAATGAATTCATGTGAACTAGCATCTTCATGTAAAATTTTAACGAGTTTGTTATTTATAGTACCTTGCATGCAAAGTAGAGAATGAAGAGAGATATCGTTACCCAAGGAACTTAAGTCCTTCTCCAATGATTCCTCTGTCCAAAGAGGAGGAATTTCTTCATTATGGGCCTCCATGTTATGTAATTGAGCTGTAGCAGGTTTCATGTTAAGAGGTCCCAATCGACACTTCATTTTTGTATGTCCAGGTTTACCACAATTCCAGCAGGTGATTCATGGTCGCTTCTGTTGGGCATCCATCACTCAAGTTTGTAGGGTAGGTGGTTTGGTAGGTTGGAGAGATGAAGCAACATGTGCAGTCGAGTAATTGGATTGCGGTGGACGAGGAAAACCAGGGTAAGATGGGGCATTAAAATTACGTTTCATGGGAAGATTTGGTTTAGCAAAAAGTGGTTGTTGACGTGGTTGTTGTAGACGAAGTGACTTGGTTATGGACAAGAATTCTTTCTCTGCATCATAGGCGAAAGATATAGCCTTGTTGAGGGCTGTAGGTCGTAAGGTGTGAAGCTTAGCTTGGATTCCCACCTCCAAACCATCTTCGTATTTCCGCTACAAGCTATCCTCCGATACATCTTCAAGCATTCGAACCAATAGTAAATTTTGCCAGAACCGCTCCGTGTAGGTAGTAACTGTATCTCCCTCCTTCCATGTAAGGGTCGTCCATGCACGTTGAACATGTAAATTATTGAGGAGGAAGAAAAGAATCCTTCACTTTATCTTGGAAAGCCTTCCACGTTGTTGGATGCTCTGTACTGTGCTGCAGGACATTCCACCAGAGTTGAGCTTTTCCTACTAAATAGTTAGTGGCAAATTTGACTTTTTCACTTTCGCATATGTTTCATCAGTATAAAAATCATCAAACTGTGAAAGTTGTGAAAGGATTAAAGGGCCATCCTTCCGGCCATCAAACCGTAAAAATTGGTAATTTTTAATGGCAATCTTGGAATGCATGCCATCCGATTGGGTAGAGACAATAGCTTTGACCACCCTCGTAAGGTTGTCTTCATCAGTTTGCATCTTTTCGAGTATTTCGTCACATTGTTGGATCTCGTTCTGAGCGCCTCGTAATTCGTGCCACAGGAGCTCTAGTTGTTGCTCGAGTGTTACCTTGGGTAGAGGTGATTCGCCAAAATCCTCCATGTTGTTCATAGGGTCCATGAGGATGTAGAGACAAAACCCTCTTGCTAGATATGAAAAAACTATTTTTGAGTTTGTTTGAGCTAAAATGTAAAAGGAATGGTTGTTCTTGGGAATTGAAAAAGTAAGAAAGAGATGAAAGTTATGTTAACTATAAGAAAAGATAAGTAGAGTGACAACACAAAGAGATAGTGTAGTGGTAAAACACTTCCCTTGTGTGGATGAGGTTGTGGGATCAAATCCTCCCACCTTAGTGAATGTGAAACTCTTTATTGCCACTCATAAATTAAAATTGGTTCGCACGTAGCCAACGGTCGCCAAGGGAGCCTTGGGTGCCAAAGATGCCAAAGTTATGCCTAAGTTCTATGCCTTAGTCGACGCCTTGGAGTAAGCCAAAGGAGTAAACGTAGGTCACTACAAACAAATTGAAGCTTGTTAATAGTGATGTAAGTGGTCCCGCCAAGACTCCATCTTTTGGAAAGCATGTATATTTTGTTACCTTCATTGATGATGCAACAATAAATAGCTAATCAAGTTAAGGATTTACTTCACAAAGGAATTATAAGGCCTAGTTCTTCTCTCTTTGGAGCACCTGTTCTTTTAGTACAGAACAAGAGCAAGACTTATAGGATGTGCATTGACTATAGAGCACTCAATAAGATCACATTAAAAAATAGATATCCTATTCCTAGGATAGATGATTTGCTAGATAAACTTCATGGAGCACGTGTCTTTAGTAAAATTGATCTTAAATCTAGGTATCATGAGATACGAATGACAAAAAATGACATTTATAAGACTGCCTTTAGAACTCAAACTGGTCACTTTGAGTTCATGGTAATGCCTTTTGGACTTACCAATGCACCTGCTACATTTGCATGCATGATGAATAACATTTTTCTTGAATACCAAGCTTTTGTTCTTGTTTTCTTTGATGATATAATTGTCTATAGTGAGAGCGACGATGGCCATGAAAAGCATTTAGCAACAGTTTTTAATTTGTTATGCAAAAAAAAACTTTATGGCAACCCTAAAAAGAGTTATTTCTTTCAAAAGAATTAGAGTATTTAGGACATATTGTTTTTAGTCAAGGTGTTCATGTAGACCCAAAGAAAATTAAAGTAATTGAAGAATGCCTCAATCTGTGAATATTGTATGCTCTTTTCTTAGGTTAGCTAGTTTTCATCAAAAGTTTGTAAAAGGCTTTTCTTATTTAGCACTTCCACTCACATTATTATTGAAGAAAAAGTTAAAATTTGCATGGGGATTAGCACAACAACAATCTTTTGAAAAACTCAAATATGCACTTCTCATGCACCTATTTTGCAATTACCCAATTTTGCACAACCTTTTCATGTAGGCACAGATGCTAGTGGTTCAAGTATAGTTGTTGTATTAATGCAAAATGACCATCCTATTGCATTTGAAAGTAGGAAATTTAAACCCTTCATAAAAGAACTATTGTACATATGATAACCAACTTTTAGCTCTTGTGCATGCTTTAAAAATTTGGAAACATTACCTTATGGGTTCGGAAGTCATAATCAAAACAGACCAACAACCTATTAAGCATTTATTAAATCAACCACTGATTTCTGAACGACACATTAAATGGGATTCATTCATACAAAATTTTCAGCCTATGATTCAATATCAACCTGGCAAAGCTAACATTGTAGTTGATGCCCTTAGTTGTTTCCCATCCCCACAAACAAATATTGTTTCTATTAATAATATTTCTACTATTCATATTCATTCATTTCATGACATGATTCCTACTATGCCTCTGATTCATATTTTTCACAAACATGGAATGCTTTCAATAATTCTACCACATTTAGTCAGGATCACTACACTTATCATAATGGATTCTTGTATTTCCAACACAAGTTATGCATTACAAAGGTTTTAAAGAATTTGTTATGAAAGAGATGCATGAACCACCATATATGGGTCATAGGGGCATACAAAGTACTATTTCTACATGTAAATAATTTTTCTTTTGGCCAAATATGGAAAAGGATATTGCACAATATGTTGATGGAGAGTGTTAATCTCCAAAAGAACAAGCTATCCTTGGTATTAGACCACCTCTAGACCAAGAATAACTTTAGACTCCACAAAACTTTGGAAACATGCTCACACATTATCAAAATTTGGCTAACTGTGAAGAAATTACTTTTCTGAAAAAGTCTGCTGCAGATTAATCACTCATTGACTAACCAATTCTGTAAAGTTTTTGATAAAACTTTGTACAACACTTCGCCTTGAGATTGCGCAACTTTACCAAGTTAAATTTCTCAAAATGATTGAGTACACACTGAGAAATGTGTGAAACACTTTACCTATGTCTGAAACAGCTTCTCTGCAATAGCGACTTTGACACTTGCAACTTCTTAACACTGGTTCTCCCAAAGTAAATCCCGTTTGATCAAGATCTTTTAGCCATAGATGGCTTACCTTCCAACTTAGATTTTGAGCCCTCACTTGTGTAAAACTTTACACTGTGGACTGAGCAATAACCATTTCTCTGAAGATAAAATCTGCGCCAGTTTTCACGACTCTTAGAACATTCTCACATATGAATGTTCCTAAACAAAATTCTCTCAGCCTGATTACAATTGGCCTCTCAAACTCTAGCCATAGATAGAGCTATGGACTTAGATATGTGCAAAAGGATTTCTCAAAAAATTAGACACAGAAGGAGCAGACAGCAAAATATCGGGTGCAAGATTTTTCGATTTTTCAGAAAAATTACATCTAAGTGAGGATGAACAAATCACTCACTCTTCATGTGTCTAATGACACTTCTTACAACTGATTTCTCTCTACCTATTCTCTATTCTTCTTCTGCTCTTTTTTGCCCCGACATTTCCAACATATTTATAGATGAATATATACAAGTGTATGACTAAAACAAAAGTATAAGTCAGCTAATGTACATATGTGTACACATCTTTGGATTTTCTGAATATGTCCTTCCTTCAACCTTCTGAATTTGTTCTTTCCTTGACTCCTTGACTTCATTCCTTCATAATCCTTCAATTGATGATTGTCATGCACCAACAGCTCCCCCTCAATCATTAATTGAGGTTCTTCTCTATCTTCTTGATTCCTGCCATATCCTTGAATCTTTGTAGCTTTGGTCCATCTAAACTTTTTGTCATCATATCTGCAAGTTGATCTTTTGTAGGAGTGTGTATGACTTCAATCTCCTTATCAATGACCTTCTCTCTTAGGAAATGATACTGTACTTCAATATGCTTAGTTCTAGCATGAAACACAGGGTTAGCTGCCAAATATAGAGAACTCATATTATCTCCACAAACAATAGGAGTACTTTGAATCACATCAAACACCTTCATGAGTGTCTTTAGCCATATTACCTCCTTTGCAGCTTCCACCATACCTTTATATTCTGCTTCTGTAGATGATAATGCAACTGTATGTTGCTTCTTAGAACACCATGAAACCAATTTGTCTCCTACATAGCACAAGTATCCATGTGTTGATCTTCTATCATCCACATTACCTGCCCAATCTGCATCACTATATATCTTCACTCTTGTATCAGAAGTAAATCCATAGTACAACCCTTCTCTGAGTGTACCCTTGATGTACCTAAGTACTCTTTGTCCTGCAATCCAATGTTCCTTTCTAGGACAATGCATAAATTGTGAAAGCACACCAACTGCATATGACAAATCAGGCCTTGTCAATGTAGCATAAATTAAGCTACCAACTAAACTTTGATAAAGTTTCATATCTCTGAACTCTTCTCCTCCAAACCTAGACAATTTATGGTTCACTTCCAATGGTGTAGGTGCAACCCTGCAATCTTCCATTTTAAACTTGGTTAGCAAATTCTTAAGATACCTTTCTTGGGTTACATATACTCCATGTTGAGTATAAGAAATCTCCATTCCCAAGAAGAATGATAGGTTTCCCAAATCACTGATTTTGAACTCTTTCTCCATCTGCTTCTTGATCATTTGTATCCCTTTATCATCTGTTCCTGTAAGTATTATGTCATCAACATAAATACACACATAAATGAATCCATCTTCACTTGCTTTGACTAGCAAGCTACTATCTGCCTTTGATGCTTGAAATCCAAAATCATTCAAGAATTTTACAAGCCTATAATTCCATGCCCTTGGGGCTTGCTTTAGTCCATACAAAGCTCTCTTGAGCTTACACACATAATTTGGACTCACTTGATCCTTGAACCCATCTGGTTGCTCCATGTACACTTCATCTGAAATGTAACCATTTAAAAAAGCATTTTTAACATCTAGTTGAGACAACTTCCAACCTTTGCAAGCAGCAATTGCTATGAGGGTTCTGATGGTTGTCATTTTTGCCACAGGACCATAAGTCTCATCATAGTCCACTCCATATGTCTGTGCATATCCTTTCACAACAAGTCTAGCTTTGTATCTAGACACACTTCCATCTGCAAATCTTTTGGTTTTATAAACCCACTTGCATCCAATAATTTTCTGACTATTAGGTTTAGGAACCAGATCCCAAGTCTGATTCTCTATCAAAGCATCATACTCCTCTTGCATGGCTTCTTCCCAATTTCTCTTGCCTTTGGCTTCATCATATGTAGATGGATCTTCATCTGCTTTTACCAAATAAGCATAATCTTTAATAGTCAAAAATGAGGTGTCATAGCTATACCTTGTAGGTTGCCATTTGTGCCTAGTTGACCTCCTAACTTCTGCACTTCTTGAAGTCTCTGGTTCATCACATTCTGGATCAAATCTTGGCCTCTCTTCAACTTCAACCTGTACTTCATTGTTCTCACTTTCATCAAGTAATTGAATCTTTGCTTTACCTTTTCTTTGATTCACTACTTCTTCATCATCTGCATGTATATTATATTTACTTGTATACCAAGTACTTTGCTCATCAAATGTAACATCCTTAGACACAATGAATTGCTTTGTGGATGGACTCCACAACCTGTATCCCATATGCTTATCATCATAGCCAATAAAAACATATTTTTCTGCCTTAGGCTCCAACTTATGTCTCAATTGAGATGGCACATATGCATATGCCAAACATCCAAATATTCTGCAATGATCCAAGGTAGGTTTCTTACCCCACCAAGCTTCATATGGTGTCATACCCTGCAAAGCTTTGCAAGGCAATCTATTAACCAGATAAGTAGCTGTATTAACAGCCTCTGCCCACAAATAATTTGGGCAATTCTTCTCTTTCATCATGGACCTTGCAAACTCAACAAGAGTCCTATTTCTTCTTTCTGCTACCCCATTTTGTTGAGGGGAGTATCTGCAAGTAACCTCTCTCTTTATACTTGCATTCCACAAGTAATCATTGAATTCATTTGAAAAATACTCTCCCCCTCCATCTGATCTTAGTCTCTTCAATCTCTGACCTGTAATCCTTTCTGCATAAGCACGATAGTGTTTAAATGTATTAAACACTTCTGACTTTTCTTTAATCACATAAATTGTGATCCACCTGGTAGCATCATCAACATAAATAACATAATATCTTGAACCATTTATACTAAAGTCCTTTGAAGGACCCCACACATTTGTATGCACCAATTCAAGTCTTTCTGAATACATAAACCCATGCTTGGAATAGGATTGCTTATGAGCTTTACCTAATTGACATGCCTCACATCTGTATGTCATGTGTTGACCTGCAATGTTAGGCAATCCAAGCACTGAATAATTATTGATCATATCTTTGATACCTCTTTCATTAAAATGTCCAAGTCTTTTGTGCCAAAGATCCAATTCTGACATCTTTTGCTCTCCATATGTGAACATAGCATGTCCAACATTTCCTTGTACCTTCAATGTGAAGAGCCTTCCTTCTTTCTTTCCTGTAACAACCTGTTTATACCCTTGACTAGGGTCTTCAACATAAACTCCATCATTGGTGAACCTTACCTCATATCCTTTTTCCACAATTTGACCTACACTGATCAAATTCTTTGGAATTGTGGGAACATAAAGAACCTTACTCAGAAGAGTGCTCCCATCATTAGCTTTGACTGAGCCAATTGACTTTACCTTATGCTTTGTATTATCACCTGTCTGAACTGTATGATTAATTGCATTATGATCTAGGTCAGTCATCAAAGCAATATTTCCACTCAAATGATTACTACATCCTGAATCAATATAGAATACTCTCATATCCTCATGTGAGGTTTCACATGTATTCATAATGAGAGTCGAATCCTCCTTCTGATCTGTGTTATTGTAGGATTGGTTTTGGAAGTTTCTTCCTCCACCTCTTCCAAAAGAGTTCCTACCACCTCTACCTCTGAAATTTCCTCTCTGAAATCTACCACCTCTTGCTCTTTGATTAAAGTTTTGATAATTGCCATTGTTTTGATTATTATGCCAACAATCATGAGAGAGATGATTGGTCTTACCACATATCCAACAAGCTCTTGTGTTATCCTTGTTGTTTCTGCCTCTTCCTCTACTTCTGCCATTTCCTTTGCCTCTCATGAAATTTGCTTGGTTTGAAGTACCTTCTTCTTCACCTGATTGTTGCTTTCCTTTGTTAGCTTTCTTCTTATCTTTGGAGTACATTGCATGACCTGCACTCTTATCAACATCTCCTTTGACATCATTCTCAAAAGTTAGCATATGACCTAACAATTGATTCAAATCAGGAGTAAAGTGATCTAGTGAAAGTTCTGTAGATAAAATGAAAGGCTTCCACTTCTCATCTCCTCTTAGCCCTGTGAGTATTTGTCTTACCAATTTGTCTTCTTCAATATCTTCATCCACTGCTCCTAGAGAATCTGCAATGTCCTTCATCTTTGTCACATAATCAGAGATTGATTGTGAGGCCTTCTTCTTAAAGGTAGTAAATTCTGCCCATAATGAAGCCTTCCTTGATTTGGTTGTGTTTTGGAAATGCTCCTCCAAAGCATTCCAAATGTCACATGCACTTTCAAGTCCTCTAATGTGAGGAAGTAGGTAGTCATTAACTGCCATGTAAATTATGCTCCTTGCTTGAGCATCCTTCTTCATCCAATTCTTTAAGTCTGCAAGCTCCTCTCTAGTTGGAACACTAGGATCTCTGAATTCTGGCTTTTCTTCATCTCCTGTGATGTATCCTATCAGATCTTTGCTCATAAGATGAGCTTCCATCCTCATAGACCAAGCTGGATAGTTCTCTCTATCCAACTTTTCAATTTGGAGACTATCTCCCATCCTTGCTTCACCTGTAGTCTCAAAACTTTAACCTTTACAGGAAATAAATGTACCTTTACTTCGAACCTTACTTCTTCTGATCCTTTTGATAGCTTCAATGTGTCTACCTTCAAGTTTTCTTCAACCTTTATCCTTCTGCACCTTCAAAGTGTAAAGATTTGTGTTTCTGCAGTAGTCGGAGTCTTCTTCACTTCAATTTTGACACAACCTGCTCTGATACCACTGATGGAGAGTGTTAATCTCCAAAAGAACAAGCTATCCTTGGTATTAGACCACCTCTAGACCAAGAATAACTTTAGACTCCACATAACTTTGGAAACATGCTCACACATTATCAAAATTTGACTAACTGTGAAGAAATTATTTTTCTGAAAAAGTCTGCTGCAGATTAATCACTCATTGACTAACCAATTCTGTAAAGTTTTTTATAAAACTTTGTACAACACTTCGCCTTGAGATTGCGCAACTTTACCAAGTTAAATTTCTCAAAATGATTGAGTACACACTGAGAAATGTGTGAAACACTTTACCTATGTCTGAAACAGCTTCTCTGCAATAGCGACTTTGACACCTGCAACTTCTTAACACTGGTTCTCCCAAAGTAAATCCCGTTTGATCAAGATCTTTTAGCCATAGATGGCTTACCTTCCAACTTAGATTTTGAGCCCTCACTTGTGTAAAACTTTACACTGTGGACTGAGCAATAACCATTTCTCTGAAGATAAAATCTGCGCCAGTTTTCATGACTCTTAGAACATTCTCACATATGAATGTTCCTAAACAAAATTCTCTCAGCCTGATTACAATTGGCCTCTCAAACTCTAGCCATAGATAGATTAGCTATGGACTTAGATATGTGCAAAAGGATTTCTCAAAAAATTAGACACAGAAGGAGCAGACAGCAAAATATCGGGCGCAAGATTTTTCGATTTTTCAGAAAAATTACATCTAAGTGAGGATGAACAAATCACTCACTCTTCATGTGTCTAATGACACTTCTTACAACTGATTTCTCTCTACCTATTCTCTATTCTTCTTTTGCTCTTTTTTGCCCCGACATTTCCAACATATTTATAGATGAATATATACAAGTGTATGACTAAAACAAAAGTATAAGTCAGCTAATGTACATATGTGTACACATCTTTGGATTTTCTGAATATGTCCTTCCTTCAACCTTCTGAATTTGTTCTTTCCTTGACTCCTTGACTTTATTCCTTCATAATCCTTCAATTGATGATTGTCATGCACCAACATATGTTTCCCGTTGCATTGTGTGTCAATGTGTGAAAAGACATCACGGTAAAGCATTTGGATTATTAATGCCAATTCCCATACCTAATGGACAATGGCAACAAATTTCTATGGATTTTATTTCTAGTCATCCTACAACTTCATCACATAATGATATGATGTGGAAAATTGTTGATAGATTTAGTAAACAAGCATATTTCATTCCTTGTAAAAAGACTCTTTTTGCACCTCAAGCTGCTAAGTTATTTATTAAATGTATTTCTTTGCATCATGGTTTTCCAAAAGTTATTTTATCAAATCGAGATGTTCATTTTTGTAATCAATTCTGGGTTGCATTATTTCAAAATTTAGGTTCTAAAATAGACTTTAGCTCTGCATTTCATCCTGAAAGTAATGGAAAAAGTGAATCTATAAATAGTACTATTTTAGATTTATTATGCTATTATTCTTTAGATAATCCAAGTAATTGGGATGATAAACTTCCTTTACTATAGTTTTCATATAATAACACAACACATACCACTACTGGACGTGCATGGTATGAAATTGTTTAGGGCAAAAAGGTTCCCACTCCCATGAATCTCACTCAAAGTGATATATTGATGGGTGATTCTTTTGCACAAGATCATATTTCTACACTTCATGAGGTTCATGACCACATTAAAAAGAGTCAAGAACGTTACATGCATAATTTTAATAAGAAACAAGTAGCTAAAAAATTTAATGAAAATGACTTTGTATGGTTAGAAATAACTGAAAGACGTTTGAAAAATATTTCACAACATCCTAAGGTCAAACTTGCACCACATTATTATGGACCTTTTCATATTATTCAAAAAATTAATGAGAATGCTTTTAGATTAGACATACCTTCTCATTGGAATATACATAATTCTTTTCTTATTAGTTTATTGAAATTCTTTAGAGGAACTCTACCACTAACTCCTATTTTAGATGATCCTCCTTTGTTAGAAGAGGATGTTGAAATTTAAATTCCAAAGAAAATAATTGATTATGATGTTACTACTACACGCACAGGTAACCAATATCATAGATATTTAGTTAAATATAAAAATAACTCACTTGAAGAATCTCAATGGATTCATAAGACATCACTAACTCTAGATTATGACCATTTGATTTTTGCTTATCATTCACAATCACATTAAATTCTAGTTTTCCAATTCCATGCATGTGTTTTTACATGGAACATTCTTATGATTGTTCAGTGATGGGACATGTCACTAGCCATCCATGTCTATTTTATTCTTATCAACTGAGGTTAGTTGCTCGTCAACTGGGAGGCATGTTATAATTTATGGAATAATGGAATGTTAAATGGATTTTAATGCCTTGAGGTTTTTAATGTGTTTTGTGTTTTGATTTAGTAGCCGAAGATTCATGAGGGTGTGAACGCACATGGACTTATTCAGATATATTTTGAAGTTATTTAGAAGAATACTTAGAAGATAGTATTTTTAGTTATTTTTGTAAAAATAATGGATCGCTTTAGAAAACAGCATTTTTGTAAAAATAGAAAATCATGATTTTGTAAATAAAGCAGATTTTTGAAAAAAGCATGCTTTTCGAAGTGTCGACCTCATGTATCCTCTATTCAAGACATAATAAGAAATACCTATAAATACACATGCTCTAATAGACCTATCCATCAGAGTATGTGGGGGAAGATTGTATCCAATCTAGTGTCAAGTCTCTTGTCTCTTTCTATTCTTTTAGTACTATTGTGTGATTTTGTTTCTGTACTATCCTATGTGTACGTGCGTCTCTAGGATCGGAAGTTCAAGAGATGTTCTAGTGTGAAGTTTATAATACATGTCAACACTATCTTTGCTAGTGATCAAGAATATAAAAAACAAGTGGAAAACTGGTTAGTGTTGAGATATCAAGCTCAACATGTGATGATCTAGGATGACACGTATCAATTTTTCATTTTTCTAACATGTATAGTGGTCAAGCTCGTATATTTCAGGGATACTTCATTGAGCTTTACTAGATTTATCTACTTCAGAGAGTGATGGCATATTTCTTTCTTGCCAGCTCACTCATTCCTCACTCATTCATAGACATTAGGATTTTCCTCATGTACTTTTCTTTATATATGGCATTTGTTGTATTCTTTTTTTTAGGCCATTCTTGTACATCCCTTTCATGTAATAGAAAAAGAAGAAGATCATTCTTCCTTGCCTCAATCTGTGTGTGCTTCTCTTTGATTGTGAGAGTGTGTGTGAGCTCTCTTCCTTATCTCCTTCCTCGTGACATGGTGTCAGAGCCAGTGTGGTTGGAGAAAGCTCGTGGAGAAGGCCGATGGTGAAGAGTACGCGAGAAGGCATGGAGAAAGCACGATTCACAAACAACCTCAGATTGCTGCAAAAAATTGGCATGAAGGTAGAAGGCCTCAAAATATTTTTGGGAGTTATCGAGATCTAGAATTTCAAGCAATTCTGTGTACTATTGATACATGAAAATTGTGTTTTTTTGAGATCGAACTGTCACGTCAAAGTGCAACAGTGTTCAAGCAAAAGTACTGCTTGTAGTGTTTTTGCAGTGTGTGGATTGCTACAGAAATGGCAAACGCAGATGGAATGAGTGAGCTTATGAGTGATAATCTGGACAAGAACAACTTCCATGCTTGGAGAATCAGAATGATGAATTTCCTGATGGGAAAAGGATACTTGAAGTACATCAGAGGAGAGAACAAAAATGCTCTGCAGTTACCAGAGAGGAATCAGACTGCATACCAGTTAAGAGCGTACTAAGAATGGAATCAAGGAGCACAAAAGGTAATGTATTGGCTATTTGTTAGCATACAAGATAGCATGATTGGGCACATACAAGATGCCAAGACTCCAAAAGAGGCTTGGAAAAATCTGGTCACATTGTATGAGACCAATACAAAGGCATGGAAATCGCAACTCAAGAACGAGCTGCATACACTGGAGAAAAAGGGCATGTTGGTAAGTGACTACACCCTGAAAATCAAAAGCATATGTGAGTCACTTGCATCTATGGGTGTGAATGTAGATGATGATGATGATAAGGTGGAAGTATGCCTTCGTGGTTTAGGAGTTGCATATAAGAAATTCAGAACTTCTATTCAGACCAGGGAAAATATCCTAAATTTTGCTGATCTAGTGTCCATGCTAATTATTGAAGAAAATAATCTTGGTGAGGACTTGAACTCCCAAGGAAAACCTAGTTCTAAGTAGGAATTCTACTTTGGTAGAGAAAGAGGTAGAGGTAAAAGCTTCAAAAGTGGAAGAGGACATAATAACCAAGACCAAGGTCAACAACAGAATCATGCAAGAGGTAGAGGCCATGTTTCGAGGCAAGGGAAGCCAAAGAGGCCGTAGAAATTTCTAAAGAAACGTTTCAGGTAATGATAGTAAAGGATGCTGGAATTGTGGTAAACCAAGACACTTTGAATGTGATTGCAAGTTGAAGAATCAAAATAATAGAAGGCAACGAAACAACTATGCATCCACAAGTGCAGATGATTATGAGAAGTTGTTCATGGTTCAACATCACATGATGAATACGATGTCTACTAATGTTTCAAAATCGAATAATAATGTCTGGTATGTTGATTCATGTGCTTCAAGTCACATGACCAGTCATGCATAATGGTTTATTACTTTGGAAAAATTGCCAGTTCCTAGATATGTCAAAACAAATGATGACACATCACACCCTATCGAGCATATAGGAAACATAGCACTGTCTATGGAGGATGGAAAGCTAAAACATCCTGCTAATGTGATGCATGTTCCAAATATAACAAAGACTCTAGTTTTTGTTGGACAAATGGTTGACCAGGGATTACAAGTCAGGTTCAATGTTGTTGGGCTATATGTAGAAGAGTACAAACACGATGGAAGATTGATTGCCAAAGGAAACAAAGTGGGTAGGATGTTCACCTTAAATGTGAAAATTCTTGAAATGAATATAGCTATGTTTGCAAAAGGTGGTGGAAGTATTGCTGATATAGAGATCTGGCACAAACAAATTGGACATGCAAACTTGTAGAGGCCAAAATTGATGGAGTCAAAGGAGATTGTCAATGGACTACCAAATTTCAAAGTTGTAGAAATGCAAAAGGTATGTGCAACATGTCAATTTGGTAAATAGTCAAGAGCATCATTTTTTCATGACAAGCATGTTAGTGAGAATGTACTAGAAATAGTACATATAGATGTTTGGGGTCTTGCAAAGACCACATCTATGGGTGGTTGGAGGTTTTATATTACTTTCATTGATGACTATACATGGAAAGTATGGGTATATTTCATGAAAGAGAAGAGTGAGGTGTTCACTCACTTCCAAAATTTTAAGGCCATGGTGGAAAAGCAGATAGGAAAGTATATTCAGACATT
Source organism: Ceratopteris richardii (assembly GCA_020310875.1). Lineage (NCBI taxonomy): Eukaryota > Viridiplantae > Streptophyta > Polypodiopsida > Polypodiales > Pteridaceae > Ceratopteris > Ceratopteris richardii. The sequence goes on along the minus strand of CM035428.1, from coordinate 104,049,847 downwards.
AAGGTCTAATGGAGGAGCTGAATACGTGTCAAATGAGTTCAGCAACCTTCTTAAAAATCATGGAATTTGATGTCAGTTTTCATGTAGGTATGCACCACAACAGAATGGCATTGTTGAATGCAAAAATATACATATTGTAGAAACAATAAGAGTTTTGATGGATAAGAAGAACATGCCTCATTGTTATTGGCCAAAAGCTATGCATACTGTTGTATACATCATGAATAGAACTCCGACAGCTATTGTATATCAAGTTACACCAAAAGAGAAGTTTACAGGTAAAAAGCCAAACTTATCACATATGAAAGTATTTGGCTGTATTTCATATGTACATGATCTAGATGAGTTGAGGACAAAGCTTGATCAAAAAGTAGAAAAATGTATCTTCATTGGGTACTCCCTTGAGCAAAAGGGGTATAAATGTTATCATACACTCACATGACAGGTGAAGGTAAGTAGAGATGTGGTATTTGATGAAATGTCAAGCTTCTATGTAGATGCCAAAGAAGGACTGTATCTTGAACCAAATGACAAAGAAAATGCTAAAAAATAAACTGCAGAATCTCAAGTTTTGAGTGGACTGGATGCATCACCAAGAAATAGTTCCAACTCAAATCCATGGAGTGGAAGATTGCGTGGAAATTTTAGTCGAGCAAATTCATCAGATACATCCAACAAAGGTAAAGAAAAGCTTTTTGTTGGTGGTAAAACATGTGTAAGTTTTGAAGACATTGATGGAGATTAAAGCGGTTCAGAAAAGAGTCTTGATGAGTGTTGGTGGAATTAACTCCAAGCCTACATACTTGATCACTTCACATAAGCTTGATGTATTAGCATTACACTTGGAAAGCTTCATATGTACAACCTCTTATAACTTTGCTTCTAAAATTACATTTGTAAAAGGTCATTAAACCCACAAGGAGTTAGGAAGCATATAATCTCATAACTTTTGGTAGTTGAGTCAAGAGAGAATCAATCCTATACTTTAGGATGCACTTTATTGGGAGAGATTTGAACTTGAATTCAAATCTTAGGCTCCAACAAAAGCTATAAAAGAGGAAATGAAATGTCCACGTGTATCTTGAGGTTCACAAGTCATATTCATGTATTTTCATTGAGAAGAGGTGTTATAACTTATGGAATATGTTGAATGATGCATTGTTGGAGTGTTAACTTATTAATGTATTAATGTGTTTTTGGTGTTTTTGATATAGCAATTGAAGGTTCGTGAGGGCATGAAAGCATGAAAGGGTGGACATCAATAAATCGGATTTATAATTTAGTTTGTAAATAAATCTACGTAGAAGGTTCTATTGTTAGAAATAGTTAGAAAAATAGTGGTTAGAATAAGGGTCATTGCAGTTTTTGATATTAAAAGAAAGGCTTTCTACGAAAGTCACCAACTTTTAGTTTCACGCATGCTTTTCAAATTCACTCTCATGTAACCACTCTTTTTGACGTAATAAAAAATTCCTATACATACATGCACTCTGTGGGCTGGTAGCACTCACATAACATAGAGTGCACATCAGAGCATCCAAATGTGGCTTCCTGGGAACTTGCATAAACTGACTTTCAAGTCCAACAGTATAGCTTAGATCAGGCCTTGTGATTGTGAGATATATAAAACTTCCCACAATTTTCCTATACATAGTAGCATTTTCCAATGCTCCACCTGATGTAGTATCCAACTTCAAATTCTGATCTAATGGCAGAGAGATTGACTTACAATCAACCATACCATACTCTTGCATCATATTCAAGGCATATTGCCTTTGCGACATCCATATACTTGTTTCTGTATGTATAAACTCAATGCCCAAGAAGTAGCACAGTACACCAAGACCTTTCATGTCAAATTCCTGCATAAGAAGTTGCTTTACCTCTTTAATGCTTCCTCCATTATCACCACCTACAATCAAGTCATCAACGTAAATAGCCACAATTGTGATGCCATCATCACCCTTCCTTGCATATAGTGAATGATCTGCATTACACATAGAAGACTCAATGGTGGTTAAGTAATCAGTAGTCCTTGCATGCCATGCAGGAGGAGCTTGCTTCAGTCCATACAAAGCCTTTTGCAACCTGCAAACATATTCTGGATGCTTTGAATCTTGGCTGGTCCATGTATAATTCTTCCCATAACTCACCATGTAAGAAAGCATTCTTCGCATCCATCTGATGCAAAATCCATCCTTTTGCTATAGCTAATGCAACAAGTGCTATGACACTAGACATTTTAGCTACAGGGCTGAATGTTTCCTCATAATCAATGCCATATGCCTGTGCATATCCTTTTGCTACCAACCATGCTTTGTACCTACTAATGCTACCATCAACATTGTGCTTTACCTTGTAAACCCACATGCAGCCAAAGGGTTTCTTTCCTTGGGGAAATGGAACCAACTTCCATGTATCATTTCCATAAAGTGCAGACATCTCCTCATCCATACCTTTTTCCCAATGTGCATTACCAATTGCATCTTCAAAACAAGAAGGTTCAGCATCTTGTATTACCTTGGTCATGTAGGCACAGTGATGAGCCATGTAACTATCATATGTCAATCGTTGCACTGAATTCCACATCCTCCCCGATCTTCTTTGTCATGGGTCACTTCTCCTTGTATCATCTGCATGTGCCTTTCTTACTCCTGGAGCACAGAGGGCAATGCAAGTTCCTCATCAAGACTCTTTTCTGAACCGCTTGAATCTCCATCAACATCTTCAAAACCTGCACATGTTTTATGACCAGCAGAAAGCTTTTCTTTACCTTTCTTGGATGTATTTGATGAATTTCCTGGACTGAAATTTCCACGCAATCTTCCACTCCATGGATTTGAGTTGGAACTATTGCTTGGTGATGCATCCGGGTCACTCAAAGCTTGAGATTCTGCACTTGATTTTTCAGCATTTTCTTTGTCATTTGGTTCAAGATTCAGTCCTTCTTTGGCATCTATATAGAAGCTTGAGATTTCATCAAATACCAAAACTTTCAGATGTGATAAGTTTGACTTTTTACCTGTAAACTTCTCTTTAGGTGTAACTTGATGTACAACAGCAGTCGGAGTTCTGTTCATGATGTATACAGCAGTATGCACAACTTCTTCCCAATAACAATGAGGCATATTCTTCTCAGCCATCAAGGCTCTTGCTATTTTTGCAATATGTCTACTTTTACATTCAGCAATGCCATTCTGTTGTGGTGTGTACCTGCATGAAAACTGACGTCGAATTCCATGACTTTTAAGAAATTTGCTGAACTCATTTGACATGTATTCACCTCCTCCATCAGATCTTAATGTCTAAATATACTTCCCCGTCTGCTTCTCCACCATAGCTTTAAAATTTTGGAAGTGACTGAACACCTCACTCTTCTCTTTTATGAAATATACCCACACTTTTCGTGTATGTTCATCAATGAAAGTGAAATAAAACCTGCAACCACCCATAGATGTGGTCTTTGCAGGACCCCAAACATTTGTATGTACTATTTCTAGTACATTCTCACTTACATGCTTGTCATGCAAAAATGATGCTCTTGACTGTTTACCAAATTGACATGCTGCACGTACCTTTTGCATTTATGCAACTTCGAAATTTGGTAGTCCATTGACAATCTCCTTGGACTGCATCAATTTCAGCCTCTGCAAATTTGCATGTCCAATCCGCTTGTACCACATCTCTATATCTGCAATAACTCCTACACCTTTTGCAAACATGGTTTCATTCATTTCAGGAATTTTCACATTTAAGGTGAACATCCTACCCATTTCGTTTCCTTTGGCAATCAATCGTCCACCCTATTTGTACTCTTCTACAAATAACCCATCAACATTGAACTTAACTTGATCCTTGGTCAACCATTTTTCCAACAAAAACCAGATTCTTTTTTATATTTGGAACATGTAGCGCATCAACAAGGTGTTTTACCTTCCCATCCTCCATAGAAAGTGCTATATTTCTTGTATGCTTGATAGGGTGTGATGTGTCATCACCTATTTCAACATATCCAGGAACCGACAATTTCTAAAAATTACTAAACCATTCCACATGATTGGTCATGTGATTTGAAGCACCTAAATCAATATACCAGACATTACCATTTGATTTTGAATCATCAACAGACATCATATTCATCATGTGATTGCTGAAGTAGTTCTTCAACATACTTTGCTTGATGCATAACAATTCCCCCTTCAGCGGATACAAACTGGATGCCAAGATAGTAGCTCAAAAGACCAAGATAAGTGACATCAAAAGTATGTTGCAAATCAGCGAGAAGAATGTCAAATTTTGCATCACATGACCCAGTCAAGAGTATGTTATCGACATAAAGAACAAGCACTCTAAGATCAACCCCATCTTTGCATACAAAGAGTTTGCTTTCAATTGGACTACATGTGAAGCCAAGAGCAATCAAGTGCTTATGAATTTTATCATACCATGCACGTGGAACTTGCTTGAGACCATACAAGGCTTTATGCAAGCAAAAAACCATATGCTCTTGCCCTTTCATGGCAAATCTAGGAGATTGCTTCACATAAACCTCTTCTTGCAAATCACCATTCAAGAAAGCTGTCTTTATGAGCAACTGATGTACTTTACAACATCGATGGGTAGCCAATGCAACCATGGTATGAATCGTAGTCATGCGTGAAGTAGGCACAAAAGTGTCCTCATAGTCAATGCCATATTGTTGCACATATCCTTTGGCAACCAGTCTAGCTTTGTAGCGATCAATGCTACCATTTGACTTTCTCTTAATCTTGTAAACCCACTTTGTACCAATGACATTTTTTCCTTTTGGCAATTCACATAACTCCCAAGTACCATTCCTATGTATGGAATCCATTTTTGATTGCATAGCCCTCATCCATTGTGGATCGTCACATGCATCTTCAGAAGTAAGTGGCACTTCATTACATGATGTTGCAATAAGAGAATAATCCACAAAATTACTTGATGCATGCTGAGAGATGTGCACTCAATTTGCTGTCCTGGAAAGTTTTTTGCAACCACTTTGGCATAATTTGTGCACTCTTGATAGACATGCGTTCATTATGTAATACATTGTCAACATGTATATCATGTGTGGGCTGAATTTCATGCTCATTTTCAGCCATATTTTGACGCAAATGTTTAGCCATATGTGGCTAGAAATTTCCAGCATTTTTGATAAGTTTTTGCTGAAAAATTTCAGCCATGTTTGGCTAGAAATTCTCTACATTTTCAGCCCTATTTGGCAGGAATTTTTTAGCCCTTTGAGCCTAGTTGGCTGCTCTACATGGCCATAGTCAAGCACATCATTTTGGAACAAAGGCATGAACACATCTTGTGAGGTAACTGTTGGCTATTTTTTGCATTCAACTAGAGGAAAAACTAAATTTTCAGCAAATACCACATCTAGACTCACAATAATTGTGTTTGTCAATGGACGGTACAACGATATCCCTTACTTTCAGTACTATAACCAACAAATATATATTTATTTGCTTTGTCATCAAGTTTGTGATGTTGTTGTGATGGCATAAGAGCATATGCCAAAGAACCAAACACACGCATATGACTAACCATAGGCTTATGACCATTCCAAGCCTCATAAGCAGTGATGAATCTCAATGCTTTTGTAGCATAGTGATTCAACACATAGTTTGCACACATAACTGCTTCCATCCAAAACTTATCAGGAAAGTGCTTTCCTTTAACCATACATCATGCCATCTCAAGAAGAGTTCTATTTTTATGCTCGATAACACCATTTTGTTGAGGTGTATATGGCACCATACATTGGTGTGAAATAACTCTTTCACAAAGAAAAACATTAAACTCATGTGACATGTATTCACCACCATGATCCATGCATAGAGTCAAGAGCTTTTGCGAAGATAAATTTTCAGCCATAGCTAAAAATGCTTTGAAGTAAGAAAATACATCATTCTTTGCTTTCATAGGATACATCCATGTATGTCGAGTAACAAAATATATATGCTTCATAGGATACACCCATGCATCATCACTGAAGGTAACAAAATATATATTCTTCCCAAAAGATGGAGTCTTGATGGGACCACATACATCACTATGAACAAGCTACAATTTTCTTGTAGTGTGTGTAAGAATATCTTTTGGAAAAGAAGCACGATGCATTTTTCCAAGAATGCAACCTTCACATGCATGCTTTTCAATGGAAGCAAGTGTTGGAAAACCAATAACCATGTCCTTCTTTTGCAAGTAAAGCAAACTATTGAAGTTCAAGTGACCAAAACGAGCATGCTAAAGATCCATTTCAGTCATGGAAGAAGTATGAGCAACTAAGGCAGCCCTCTTGTATGTATCCATGTGATACAAACCATTACATAATGTACCAGAGATCACGATAACATCACCATTGCTGAAATCATGAACCATACACTTATCATCAACAAAGTGTACATGAAGTCCAGCTTTGGCAATCAATGGAACTGAAATTAAGTTCTTCTTGATATCGGGTATATACAATGCATTTTTCAAGCCAATCACACCTCCATTTGGAGCCATAAACCCAATTTCTCCTACTCCAATGATGGGATAAGAGGCATTGTTTGCTCACACAACATGTCCTCCTTTGGGTGCATCTTTCAAAGATGCAAAAAATCTTTTGCATGTTGTTATGTGCTTTTAAGCACCACTATCAAAGAACCAATCCAAATCAGCCTCAATCACAACCATACATTAAGAATTCAAAGATGCGTCATAATGACATGTAAAAACACATGCCCAAAAATCTTGAGCCATGTTAGCTTCATCATTCGTTGCATTTGTTGAATTTTCAGCAATAGGCATTCCGGATTTAATCTTATTTTCATTGCACTTAGCAAGCTTTCTACACTCATCAATAGTATGACCAGCCTTTATTTGCATCTCTTCTTCTTTTGCAAATCAGCATCATTAGAGGAATGAGTGCAAGAGGAAGGGTGGGGCTTTGGTTTTGATGAACCCAAAGATGAACCATACTTGCTTTTCCCCTTTTGTGAGATAGCAAGTGCTTGCATTCCCTCAATCAAACCAATCCTATTCACTCTATATTTCTCTTCTTGCAAGAGAAGAGACACAACCTCATCAAATGCATACATATTGGGATTCCCTTTTGCAACCAAACAGAGTGTAGTAGCAAAGATTTGAAAAGATTCTAGTAATCCTTTTAACAATGTAGAGATGAGTGATGCAACTGGAATAATCTCATCTATGTTTGCCAACTGCTCTTTCAAATCCTTGATGCGCGTCACATACACATCCACCGACTCATTTTCAGTCATATATACATCCTCAATTTGCTTCCTCAAGTATGCAACACGTGCTTCATTATGAACAACATACAAAGATGCAAGAGTGTCCCATGCCTGTCTTGATGTAGAACATGACCGAATGTGTGGAACTATAAGACACTTCACAAAAAGCGCAATCAATGCATGAGCTTGAGCAGCTTTTCCATCCCATCTAAGCTGCTCCTATGTAGGTGGAGAAGGAGAAACCACTTTACTTGAAGAAGAAGCTCCATCTATGATAGTAGACTGTGAAGTAGAAGAACATGCGGGTCTTTGATCTACATCTGCCAGTATGTTCCAAAGTTGTTTTTAACAAGAACATGTTTCATCATGTAAGAACACATTGGATAGTTGGTCCCATCAAGCATATCTTCAGCTTGACGCATGCCAAACAAGTCATTATTGGCCTCCATTTCACTAAGGAACAAGAATGTGATAAAATCTTCACTTTGACAAAACCTGAAATGAATATTGAAATTTCAGCTCACAAACTGTCACTCTGATGGCGATTTTGACTACATGAATGGCTTCGAAATGGGGGTAAAACCCTACTGCAATCGGTGGAGATGTTTCTTTGTTTACTGAAATTCAATGTTCTATGCTCTGAAGTTGATTTGCACTATTAAAAATGCATGCAGACTGCGATGCAAAAAGCCGAAACTTGAGAAGGAGCTGAACCTACTCTGATACCACTATTGGGTGTGTGTAGAAGTGTGAGAGACACGCTTGAAGAACACATAAGGAGCATAAATGTAGCAAGACACACGGAGAAGACGGATGGATAGAATAGCTCTCTCTAATGATTATGAACAGAACTGAAGTAAGAGCTAAATAATATCCCTAAGTACAAAGTACCACCACATATGAGTGTATCAAGTATGTGGTATCATGGGGAAGAAACCTCTAACTAGCACTAGAGTAAAAAGTGCCCATGTATAGGGAAAAGGTTCACATCAAAGCTACTCGAGGAACACATAAGTGTAATATCTTTTAAGCAACTCCAAATTCCCAAATTGCATGCTGCAATTGTTTATCCCAGTCAGATCTTCCATTATTGACTATCTTGGTAAGAATTGTGCATAACATCTTATTTGAACTCTCTACTTGTCCATTAGCTTGTGGGTGACATGGTGCTGACTTTTTTATGAATCACTAAAAATTCATTCATGAGTGACTCAATGAATTCATTAATGAAGTGCGTACCTCTATCACTTATAATCTCTATAGGTATTCCAAATCTAGTGAAGATGTTTTCATATAGGAACTTTGGAGTGGTTTGGGCATCATTCTTCCTAGTGGCTTTAGCTTCTACCCACTTAGTTAAGTAGTTTGTGGATACTATGATGTACTTTGCATGAGATCCTCTTTCTAGGGAATTAATGGGTCCAATGAAGTCTATTCCCCATTTAGAGAAAGCTCTTCCACATCTCAAAGGCATCTCATCTCATCGTATTCGGTACTTGGTTCATTGGCATACATCACAGCTTCGTACGTAAGTTTCGATATCCATATGTAGTGTTGGCCACCATAAGCATGCAAAGAGAATCATTTTAGTAGTCTTCTTGATTGAGAAGTGTCGTCCAACCACTCCAACATGGGCCATTTCTAATATGGGAAAATATTCTCCTTCGTGCATACATAATCATAGTTGATTGTCTTTTCCTCATTTGAATATTGTTTACCCATGATTACATAGTCTTTGATTTGTTCTTATAGGGCTCTTTTTCTTGCTAGACTTTCGCCTTTTGGATAATTTTGTGATTTCAAAAAATCCACTGGTGGTTCACTCCACTGAGGTGCCATAGTCAAATAACATAAGCATGAATGTTCCTCAAGTGTAGATTCTTGACATAGGTGACAACTTGTCACATATTCATGTACACCTTTTTGCATGTTCGGCCAATACCCTCCTTGTTTTTTTAACTCCTACGTGGTTCCACTAACTCCTTTATGCATTCTCCATTTGTTCTTGTGGACTTGTTTGATCAAACTACTTCTTTCCTCATCCTCGACACATCTTAGAAGATTCCATTAGAATCTTTGAAGTACAAACTACCAGCCACAATGTGGAGGTTTCTTGTTTTCCAAAGTTCCTCTCCAACTGAATTGATCCTATGGTTTGGTCCATGGGTGAGTATAAGTATCAATTTCTCAGCCCACTTTGGACATACTTATAGGTTGAACAAATAAGGGTTGGCTAGCTCATCTGCTACTCCAATTGGTCTTTCTCCATGTGTCATCCTTGAAAAATGATCAACTCTTACATGAGTATGTCCCTTCTTGAATACTACCTCAAAATCAAATTCCATTAATAGTAAAAACCATCTGACTAGCCTTCTAGTATCACAAGGTCTATTGATAAAGTACAATAAAGCTTGGTGATCAATAAAGAATTTGAACTTGTTGGCTAAGAGGTAATGTCTAAATTTCTTCACCGTGTAGACATTCCTAAGCCCTCTCGTTCAATCATAGTGTAATTGCGTTCTACTTGGTTAAGTTGTCTAGTGGCATAGGCTATTGGATGATCTAATTTTTCTTTGTCTGTTGGTTTCCTTAATATGCATCTGCATCCACATGTATATGGAATGGTTTTTTCCGATTGGGAACTTTCAATATTGGTGTTGAATTCAATCTCCATTTTAGCTCATTGAATTCCTTTTTGCACTCTTTTATCCAAGTGAATGGAGTCAGCAATTTGTATAAGGGTTTGGGATTATGTCGTGCATGTGAACAAATTGGAGATAATATCCACAATGACCCATAAAGGCTTCTACTTCCTTCACATTCTTAGGTCTCAACAAATCTAGAATAACTTTGATTTTATCTTCATCAGTAGAGATTTTCTCATCATGAAGACACATTTCTCTAGATTCAAACATACTCTATATTACCTTCATTTGCCAAATAATTTTCTTAATTCAAGTATGTGGGCAATGTGTTGAGAAGATTATGTACATAAATCATCTACATAGACTTCCATTATTTTCTTGAGGAATTCTTTGAACACATGACACATTAGTCTCTGGAAAGTTGTTGAGGCATAGCCCTAAATGTTGGTTAAACAAGATGGCATAGCCCTAAATGTGTATACAACCCATTTTGTAGCAAAAGTAGTCTTATGTTGGTCTTCAATAGCAATTGCTACTTGATTATAACCTGAAAACCCATTAAGGGAGTTGTACACTTCCTTGCCTGCTACCCTTTCCAAACGAGCACATAAAGATTTAGGGTTTAGGGATTTTTACATGTATATTTTCCTGAGTACATTAATAATAAGGGTTTGGGGACTTATACAAGCATACACGCCTAAACATATTCCTAAGTGCTTGATCATATTCCATGAACTTCATTGTGCTTTGAACTAAGTCATGTGTACACACACATATTTTTTTATCACTTTTAAGGTTAAAAGGCATGTCACTTTTATCCATTCCTAAAAACATATTTGAAGATAGAATCTCATGAATGTAAGGAAAGCAAAATTCCATGACTCACATTTGAATTTAAATTCAAATGCATCCAAAAAATTAAGGAGAATATTAGGTGGATTTTATCAAACAATCATCTTCTAAAATCAAGGGAAAAAGTGTACTTATACACTAGTGGCTTCATCACAAGTAATGATAGTATTTTCACTCATTTCTTGAGTGCACAATATATCCAACTCAAAGACCTTGGACTTCTCCAACACCACCATGTACTATACTTTACTTGTAAATACATATGCATCAAGCTTTTAATCATCATCTCTATCTACTATTCATTGCTATTGTGCATAGCTCAAGTTTATCTATTTCTCTGAACTTTTGAAGTTGATTTATGGTCTCATTGACTTATTTATCAATTAGATCATGTATTTAACACTCTTATAAGTGTTTCTACAAAATATTTTAGCCATTGTAGTTTTGTGTGCAGAAATATGACCATATCGCTATGACTATGTATCTGTATCATCTACTTCTTGGAAAGTCGAGATCACACCCATGGCTTCTTAAATATCTAACTCATAGTATAGTCACTCTAAATTCTTGGGAGTGTTATCTCACTCACCTTACTATTTGAAGTTGTGCAAAAGTATTTTACTTAATTCCAAACAGGTTGTGAGCTTTGAGCATTTCTCTAGGAACCTTCTTCCATAAATAGAAGGTTTTCTCACATGTTGAATTTTTTAAAGTTATCTGTCTTGAATCAAACATTGGAGATCAATGTTCCAACGCACTATAGTCATATTATTGCATATATTGGAAGCTCAGGAAGTTGATTGGAAATTTAAAGTGAGAAATAGGTTGGTCTGGAGTAGGTTTAGCAAAGACCCTCTCATCTCCACAATCTATCATCACTCCTCACAATTGTAATAGGGAATTATCATAGTTCCCTTCTTCAATTGACAAATTGGATCAGAAAAACTACTCAACATGGTCTCTAAGGATGGATTCATATTTTCAAGGGATGAACCTTTATGGATACATCTCTAGAGATGAGCTCATGCCTATGCTAAGGACCAAAGGGCAACCAACACAAGAGGAACAAGAAAGGTTGAACATATGGTGTGCAAAGGATGCTTCAGTAAAGTCATACATTCTAAACTCGATTTGTGATTTCTTACTTCCACACATTAGGAGCTATAAGACAATTTCGAGATAAGTCATCAATGGAATCAAAGAAAATGACAAGTGGGAAGCATTCACCACTGCCATGGATTTATACATAGATACACAAGTACCAAATTTTAAAACACTCATGGGATAAATATGTGAGGAGATGGTTGGATACACTCCAAAAATGAGTTGGTGCTGCACAAATCTTGCTCTACACATGCCAATGTTACTTCAGATTACCTTAGCAGACACCTTTAGCTTCCCAAATATGCATTTGGACCCATAATGTACTTTTGAGCATCACCTTCAAATAGTTGCATCAAAACAAACTACTTCTAATGTTGAAGAGTTGCAAAGCTTCCTATTTATGGACTGCAACTTGCTCAGTATTTCATTCAGTGCTCACTCATTGATTACAATTGACTCGAGAGCTTTTAGCCATATCTAATTGGACCCCTAAGCTTGCTATTGGAAGTTATTTCACTAATTTAGGATGAGTATATGCTGAGAAATAATCTTAAGAAGTTAGGGGTGTAATCTCGATATTTTAGGAGGATGACAGACAACAGACATGGGTAGATTGTAATGAACATATCTTGTAGATCTCTGAATTAAATGACGTGAAAATTGATAGCATAGAACTAGAATGTCTAAGCTACATGTACCAAGTTGAATCAGAGTAAAAGAATAAGTATACACAGAGAACTTCTCAGAACAAATTCACTGAAAATGAGAGTATAGTTTCTTGGAAGAACTAGAATGAGCTTTGTACCTGCAAAAGATAAATATCTAAACGTGCTTCTTCTATCATCTTTTGATCCTACCCAATCTACATCAGTGAATAGCTTTACACTGAAATCAGATGTATAAGGATAATACAATCCTTCATTCATAGTTCCCTTCAGATATTTCAATATCCTCTTTGCTGCATCCATGTGAGGCTTTCTAGGAGTGTGCATAGATTGGCTAAGCACACTTACACCATAGGAGATATCATCCCTAGTTAGGGTTGCATAATTCAAGCTTCCAACTAAGCTTTTGTAGCTTGTAATGTCTTCAATAGGTTCTCCTTCATGAGCACTTAACTTGTGATTGACCTCCATGGGAGTACCTGCAACCTTAGCATCGTGCATCTTGAACTTTGCAATTACATATTTAACATACTTCCTTTGAGTAAGGAAGATCCCTTTATCTGTATAGAAAACTTCCAATCCAAGAAAATAAGTGAGCAATCCTAGGTCACTTATCTTGAATTCTTCCTTTATTTGGGCTTTGATCTTCTTGATTCCATTTGCATCATTACCTGTAAGAATAATATCATCTACATACACACATAGATATATAACTTCAGAGTTACTCTTCTTAGTGAAGAGTGAAGAATCAGCCTTGCTCATCTTGAATCCTTTGTCCTACAAAAATGTAACCAATCTATGATTCCAAGCTCTAGGAGCTTGTTTGAGACCATAGAGAGCCTTCCTGAGTTTGCACACATACTCAACGTTTACATCATCAACAAATCCAAGAGGTTGTGCCATGTATACCTCCTTTGAAATCCAACCATTTAAAAATGCATTTTTTACATCTAATTGATAGATGTTACATTTCCTTGAAGCAGTTATGCTTAAGAGAACTCTGATTGTTGGCATCTTTGCCACAGGAGAGAAAGTCTCCTCATAATCAATCCCTTGGGTTTGAGCAAACCCTTTGGCCACAAGTCTTGCTTTGTACCTGTTTATTGATCCATCAGAATTCTTTTTTATCTTATAGATTCATCTAGATCCAATGATCTTCATGGATTGGTTCTTGGGAACTAGGTCCCAAGTCTGATTTTCTTGGAGTGCTTGTATCTCTTCCTCCATTGCTTCCTTCCATTCAGGTTTCTTGTTTGCTTCTTCAAAGGTTGATGGTTCTTCTGAATTGATATCCTGAGCAATATAGATTGAGTGTTTAGTGATTAGAGAGGTGTCATATCCATACCTTTCTGGCTTCTTCTTTTCCCTAGTTGATCTTCTTATTGTTTGTTGAGAGGATTCAACTTCACATTCCCAATCTTTTCAACTGAGTGCCTTGAATCATCTCCTATCTAAACCTCATGCTTATTCCTTGGATCCTCCAAGTCAGATAGTAATGCCACATTTCTTGCTACATGATTTGAACAACCAGAATCTATATAAAATACATGCTTATCTACTTTACCTTGCCTCATGGTCATGTTCATTAAAAAAAGTGATTCTTCTTGTCCCTGCTCTTCAGTATGATTGTTGTAGTCTCTCCTTCCTCTATAGCCTCCTTGGTTATTGTAGTTGGTGTTATAGTTGTTGAAGTTGTTTGATCTTCCTCTTCCATAGCTTCCTCTATTGAAACTTCTTCCTCTCTGATTTCTAAGTTTCCTAAAACAATTCTCAGTTATGTGGTTAGTCAATCCACATATGGCACATGGAGAGGTGCTTTGGAATCTTCCCTTGCTTTGTCTACCTCCTCTGCCTCTTCCTCTTGTACCTCTACCTCTTCTTGCAAAGTTAGCTTGAGAGGTACTAGCCTCATCATCAGATTTCTTGCCTTTACCTTTACCATCCTTACTCTTGTTCTTATCAGTGTATAGGGCAGAGGATTGATTACCTTTTGATTTTTCATTGTTCTTCACAAGCTTAGTAAACAATTCTCCCATTAGAGTATTGAAGTCAGGCACCTGCATGTCCATGTATAGATCCATTGCAGTAGTGAATGCTTCCCACTTGTCATCTTCTTTGATTCCATTGGTCACTTGTCTCACAATTTTCTCCTCATCAATGACTTCTCCAATGCTTCCAATTTGATCAGATAGGTCCTTCATTTTAGTGACATAATCAGTCACATTCTGTTTGGGCATCTTCTTGAGTGTTGTGAACTCCATCCACAGTTGATTTTTTCTTGCTCTAGTGCTTGAGGAGAAGAATGCTTCAAGTGCATTCCAGATTTCTTGTGATGTCTTACAATTTCTAATATGTGGGAATAAGAAATCAGAAACTGAGTTGAGAAGGTATGACCTGGCCAATGCATCCTTTGAACACCATGTTGATAACCTTTCTTGTTCTTTTTGGGTGGGTTGCCCTTTGCTTCTAAGTATTGGCATTAACTCATCTCCATATATGTAACCATAAAGAATTCTACCTTGTAGATATGCTTCCATTCTAATAGACCAAGCAGAGTGATTACCTCGATCCAGTTTTTCAATTGATGATAGGAATCCATCTCCCATGTTGAGTTAATGATTGCTCTGATACCACTGTGAGGAGATGGTTGGATACACTCCAGAAATGAGCTGGTGCTGCACAAATCTTGCTCTACACCTGCCAATGTTACTTTAGATTACCTTATTAGAAACTTTTAGCTTCCCAAATATGCATTTGGACCCATAATGTACTTTGGAGCATCACCTTCAAATAGTTGCATCAAAATAGACTACTTGTAATGTTGAAGAGTTGCAAAACTTGCTATTTATGGACTGTAACCTGCTCAACATTTCATTCAGTGCTCACTCACTGATTAAAATTGACCCAAAATCTTTTAACCATATCTAATTGGACCCCTAAGCTTGCTATAGGAAGTTATTTCACTAATTTATGATGAGTATATGTTGAGAAATTATCTTAAGAAGTTAGGGGTGTAATCTCGACATTTTAGGAGGATGATAGACAGCAGACATATGTAGATTGTAATGAACATATCCCGCAGATCTCTAAACTAAATGATGTGAAAACTGATAGCATAGATACAGAATGTCTAAGGTACATGTACCAAGTCGAATCACAGTAAAAGAATAAGTATACGTAGAGAACTTCTCAAAACAAATTCATTGAAAATGAGAGTATAACAACAGGTAATAGTGAACATGAGATAGTTGCATAATCTGAATCAAATGTATATTGTATTGAATGTATGATACAAGGAGATGTTGTAGGCTTAGTTATACATGTGTGGAACAAGTGTGCCCACAATCTTGAAGCTCAATGTGTCCTTGATCTGCTCACTTTTCGCAACTAAAATTCATGAGTTTTTATAGATGAATTCAAATTTGAATTTGGAATCTGCCACCAAAAAGTGATCCTATCTTTTAGGCTCCTAATTAATTTGATTCCAATCACTTGGTTGTTGTGAATTACAACTCGTAAAGCTACAAGATTCTCTCAAGCTTTGTCTTTTACATTTATCTTGAGTTAAACTCAAGATATTTACAAGAGGTGTTCACATGTGATTAATGAACATTCAAGCTCAAGATATGAAATAAACCTTTGAGATTTTGGTTAAGCATCAAGGCTTGCCAAATGTTCCAACAAAATCTTCACTCATGAACCAAGCGTATGAAGAATGGTGAGACACAAAAATTTTATCAATCCTCTTCCCTTTACACAAATATAAGTAGAAGTAAAGATGTCAAAGGAAAATGCAAGAAATCTAATGAGGAAACAAGTACCTCCCAAGCTAACTTTGCATGTAGAGGTAGAAGTTCAAGAGGAAGAAGCATAGGTGGTAGAAAAAGTAGGGGGAGATCTCAAGGATCCTCATGTTATGCCATATGTGGATTAACCAATCACATTACTGAGCATTGCTTCAAGAACCCAAGGAATCAGAGAGGAAGAGGATATAACAATAGAGGATATGGAGCTCCTAGAGGCACATACAAAAACCCTTCTGGATATAACAACAACTATCAAGGTGGCTACAAAGGAAGAAGAGACTACAACAACTACCGTGATGATCAATCTCAAAAGGATTCACTTTTTCTCATGAATATGAAAATGAAAGGAGGTAAATCAGATGAGCATGTGTTCTATATTGATTTTGGATGTTCAAATCATGAAGCAGGGAATGTATCACTACTTTCATATTCGAAAGACCCCAACAACATGCATTAGGCTCAAACAAGAGACAACACATGAAACTTTATGGATAAGATTGTAAATGTAAAGACATCCAATTGTAACATAAATTTGTTGATCAAAGCTCTATGTACTTAGCATTACTAAGAACTTGATAACTGTAGGATAAATTGTGGAAAAAATATTGAATGTGAGGTTCACAAAGTATGGAGCTTATGTAGAGGATCCATACCAAGGATTCAAGAAGATAATGAAAGGAGAAAAGATATGTGGATTCTTCACCTTTGAGATTGTCTCACATTGGAGAGAGAGCCTTAAAACAAATCAATAGAGATCAAAGTGTACTTGGAATACCTGACATTTGAAAGCAATATACAAATGTAGTTCATTTCAATTTGGCAAATCTCACAAGCAACCATTCACAAAGAAGGGGTACATACATGGAGACATTTTGGAGCTATTCCACACTAATGTTGGGGAGCAAGCAAGGAACCATATATCTCAGGTTCAAGGTATTATGTTTCTTTCCTTGATGATTATAGCAAATGGCTCATATTTTAATTCATGAAGCATAAAGATGAAGTATTTACATGTTTCAAGAAGTGCCTCGCACTAGTAGAAAAACAAGCAAGTAGACCCTTGAAGAGATTAAGGTTTAATGGAGGGGGATAATACTTCTTCACGAGTTTGATATTTACTTGCAAGAATGGGCAATAAAAAGAGAGATAACTACTGGAGATACACCTTAGCAAAATGGCATAGTAGAAAGGAGAAATAGGAACATTGTGGAAGTAGCTAGGCCAATGCTAAATGAAAAGAAGTTTCTCACTTATTTATGCGTAGAGCCAATATCTACTGCCACCTATCTCATAAAAAAGTTACCCTCAAGGTCTTTAGAATGATTGTCTCCTTATGGAGCTTGAAATCTAAGAAAATCAAGCCTAGATCATTGCAAGATATTTGGGTGCATTGGATGCACATATATACCATTACAAATCATAGCTAAACTTGATCCAAAGGCAAAGAAATGTGTCTTTATAGTTCATTCCCTAAATCAAAAAGGGTATAGCCTATATAACCCTAGCACCCAGGGATTCATGGGGAGTTGAGATGTAGTGTTGGATGAAAATAAGTCTTGGTTTGAAGATGATTGTAAGACAATCAAATTGCCTTATGACTTGGGGGATGATTTTCTAACACTCTCAAGCAAAGTACACATACAATTGAAGAGTCAAGTGATTCAGATTATCATCAAAAGAGACTTAGGAGGGAGATCAATTCATGGAACTCCAAAGGTAAAGCAAAGTTGCAAGAGTTGAGAGATATAACAGAGTCATCTCAGCAAACTATTAGAAAATCTTCAAGGGAGAAGAAGAAGCTCGAAAGTTATGGATATGACACCTCATTGCTTTATAAGTACTCTATTTACATAGCTTAAGACTTTAGTTATAAAGATTCCTCATCTTATGAGAAAGACAAGAAGAAAAAAAATGGAAGCATGCCATGGAAGAAGAAATTGAAGATTTGCATGAAAACAATACTTGGGACTTAGTTCCCTTGGAATCTACCATGAAGTTCATTGGATGCACATTGATATATAACGTAAACAATAATTATGATGGAACCATCAATAAGTACAAGGCTATGCTAGTCGCCAAGGGGTATGCTCATACCTAAGGCATTGATTGTGAGGAGACTTTTTCTCTTGTGGCAAAGCTGCTTATAATCAGAGTACTCATGAGTATTGTAGCTGCCAAGAATTGGAAGATATATCAAATGGATGTGAAGAATGCATTCCTAAATGGATGGATCTTAGAAGAGGTATACATGGCTCAAATCCCTATTTCTGAGGACTCACATTTTCTTAAATATGTTTTAGATAAAGGAGAGACTTATATGGGCTAAAGCAAGCACCAAGAGAACCTACTTCCAAGATAAACAATTTTTGGTGAGCGAGGAAGATCCTTCCCTATTCATTAAGAGATCACATGGAGAACTCATATACCTCTGTGTATATTTGGATGAAATTATATTAACAATTAATGATGTTGAAGGTATTAGAAGAATTAAATGGCAAATGAAAGAAGAGGTCAAGATCAGTGACCTAGGGAAGCTCACTTACTTCCTTGGATTGTAGGTAGTTTATGCAGACATCATATAGAAGAATTGCATCAAAGACATGTTAGCAGGTTCAAAAATGGAAAATGCTAAGGTTGCAGTTACACATATGTAAGTAAACTCAAAGCGAAGTTCTCATGAAGGTGAGCTCATTGAAGATATGACAAGCTGTCAAAGCTTGCTGGCAAGTCTTGACTATGCTACTTTGACTAGAATATTAGTTATAGTGTGGGTGTCTTGAGCCAGTTCATGCATACACCTAGGAAGCCACATATGGAGGTAGGAAAAAGGATTCTTGAGTACCTAAATGGAACAATTAATGAAGGCCTATTCTATTCATATACCTCTGATATAGATGTTAAGATTTTCTCTAATGCAAATTGGTTAGGATCACGAAATGATAGGATAAGTATCTCCGGTTATCTTTCATTTCTAGATTCAAATCTCATTTCTTGGTCATCAAAGAAGAAACCCATTGATGCTCTTTCATCGATAGAGGATTAGCCAATGCTACTCAAGAAGCAATGTGCATCAAGACACTATACTCTGTCTTAGGAGTAAAATAATCCTTCCTCACATATTTGCTAATAATGTGAGTTATTTGCATCTTGTAGTTAATCTTATTTATCATGCTAGGACCAAACACATTGAGGTGCATAATCACTATGTTAGGAGAATATTACAAGCAAGTAAATTGAGCTTTTTATGTCTCAACTAAACAACAATTTGCAGACATGATGACTAAATATTTGGATGGAGTGAAGCTCAACAAGTTCAAATCTATGATTAGATTTCAAAACATTACAAAGAATTGAAGGTCTAGCATATTAGGCAGGAAGGGAAGGTGTTGTTGCATTTGGAAAACCTAAGTTCTTGACCTTATTCCATGACCTTCAATGCACTTTGAGTTAAGTCATGTGTATACACATATTTTTTTTTATCAATAATAAGGTTAAAATGAATCTCACTTTTATCCATTTGTAAAAGAATATTTGAAGAGAGAATCTCATGAATGTAAGGAAAGACAAAGTCCATGACTCCCATTTGAATTTGAATTCAATTGAACTCCTAAAAGGAGAGAGAATATTGGGTGGAGTTTATCAAACATTCATCTCCTAAAATCAAGGGAAAAGTGTACTTATACACTTGTGGCTTAGTCATGGGTAATACTAGTCTTTTCACTGATTTCTTGAGTGCACGTTGTGTCCAAATTAAAGCCCTTGGAGCTCTCTAAGACCTTCATGTATGATGTGTTTGATGAGAATGATTTTTCGTTTGTAAGTGAATGCAGCAAAGTCAAATTGCCATATGACTTGGAAGAGGAATTTCCAAGCCTCATCAAGGAGGAGCCAGCACAAATTGAAGACATCAAATAAGATGATGAAGACACCATCAACTTAGAAGAATTCAAAGCATGGAAATCAAAGGACAAAGCCAAAATGAAGAGGTTGGAAGACTTACCTGAATCATCCAACCAAGCTCTAAGGAGATCACAAAGGGAGAGCAAGAAGCTGTTGGAGTTAAATGTCTGCGGAAGCACGCCAACAACACAAGGAAGAAGAAGAAGCTTGGAGAATAACACATAGTACTGAATGTATTACTAGGGAATGTACAAAGATAAGTAGCCCGTTAGGGCAATAGGTGTATATACAAGCTGGGGGAAAAAACCTCCTAAAGAGGGAAAAAATTTCCCCGATGGTCCTAGAGTGCTCACACACATCACTACCTAAATATATCAACAAATCCCCCCTGGGAGTGATGCGGTGAACAAGGAGCTATCTTGTATAACCTCATCAGCAGAAATCAAATGTTCCTTAAATGTCCATAAAATCACCTTCATTCATGTGATCACTCTCCAACTGTTTTCGGAGGTAAGCAACACGATCCTCATTCCTAGCTTGGTATAATGTGGTAAGTGTATTCCAAGCATCCTTAGCTCTTTTGCAAGAGCGAATGTGAGGAATAATGGCACGTTTGATAGAAAAAGCTATCAATGCATGTGCCTCTGCATCTCTATCGTCCCAACGAATTTGCTTTGTAGTAGGTGCAGCAGAAACCGCAACACGAATAGGAATATGTAGAATATCATCATCTTCAACACCTTTTGCATCAGCTTCAGTACCTGCATTTGTAACAGTTGCAGGTGTGATAGGATGTTTTTCAACATCCTGCACAATGTTCCACATTCCTTTTGCAACCAATACATGTCGCATCATATAAGCCCATAATGGGTAGTTGGTACCATCCAACTTATCCTCAACATCCAACATACGGAATACATCACTGCTTTCAGCCATGGCCGGTGACTAAAATACATTGATGCAGAAAAGTGACTGTATCTCAAAAAGTTGAACAAAACTGCCCAGATGAATTCTACTAGACCTGTAGCAGACTTCGAGGTGCTTATAGTGGCGAACCAAAATTGTTATATACCTTTGGCACAAAAAGATGAAATAGCCTACACAAGCGCTGGGATAGTGCGTTCAGAGGACAAAACGAGCTCAGATAGCGATTTTGGCACCACAAAGCAAAGCTTTTTTGATCTCAGAAACTCGCTGAGTATGCTCACCAAAATTTGTATGATTCTAAGAATTCAACCAGAGAGGTGTCGACGACACCCTAGATGAAGCGGCAACCTGCTCTGATACCAATTCTTGGAGTTAGATGTCTGCGAAAGCACGCGAACAACACAAGGAAGAAGAAGAAGCTTGGAGAACAACACACAATACTGAATGTATTACTAGGGAATGTACAAAGATTAGTAGCATGTTAGGGCAATAGGCATATATACAAGTCGGGGAAGAAAACCTCCTAAAGAGGGAAAAAAGTGCCCCGGCGGTCCTAGAGTGTTCACACATATCACTACCTAAATATATCAACATATACTTCATTAGTTACTAAGCATTCCATTTATCTTGCTAAAAACATTTATCACTTGAAGAGCCTTCTTCATATGAAGAAGCAAAGACCAAGGTAGAATGGAAGGAAGCTATGGATGAAGAAATAGAAGCACTCCAAGAGAATGATACTTGGGAGCTAGTACCCAAGAAGGCATCAATGAAGGTAATTGGCTCTAGATGGATTTACAAAATCAAGGGAAACTCATATGGATCCATAAACAGGTATAAATCTAGACTTGTGGCTAAGGTTTTTGCACAAACCCAAGGAGTTGATTATGAAGAGACTTTCTCACCTATGGCTAAAATGCCAACTATCAGAGTATTGGTAAGTGTGGTTGCATCTAGGAATTGGAATATGTATCAATTGGATGTGAAAAATGCTTTCCTTAATGGATGGATTTTAGAGGAGGTTTATATGGCTCAATCTCCTAGTTATGAAGACCCAAGCAAGGTAAATTATGTGTGCAAATTAAATAAATCTCTTTATGGTTTGAAGCAGGCACATAGGGCATGGAACCATAGGCTAACTACATGCCTTCAAGATCAAAGATTCATAATGAGCAAAGCAGATTCTTCTCTGTTTGTCAAGAGAAGCAATTCAGAGATGGTATATTTATGTGTGTATGTTGATTACATCATACT
Source organism: Ceratopteris richardii (assembly GCA_020310875.1). Classification (NCBI taxonomy): domain Eukaryota; kingdom Viridiplantae; phylum Streptophyta; class Polypodiopsida; order Polypodiales; family Pteridaceae; genus Ceratopteris; species Ceratopteris richardii. The sequence goes on along the minus strand of CM035428.1, from coordinate 104,027,423 downwards.
TACAGGTAGTGATGCCAATGACATCAAACAAATCAAGACCTTGATGATGCAGGAGTTCAAAATCAGTGACCTAGGGCTTCTGAAGTATTTTTTTGCACTTGAATTCGTCTACACAAACTTTGGAATTTACATTACTCAAAGGAAGTATGTGCAGGACATGTTGAAGAAGTTCCACTTGGAGAATGCAAAGGTAGGCAGCACCCCTATGGAGGTAAATCATAAATTAAGTGCTCATGAAGGTGATTTGCTTGAAGACATTGCAGGATATCAAAGCATAGTTGGAAGTCTAAACTATGCAACCTTGAAAAGGATTGATATAGCTTATGGAGTAAGTGTTGTAAGTCAATTCATTCATAAACCTAGAGCACCTCACTTGGAAGCTCTCAAGAGGATTTTGAAGTATCTCAAGGGTACTCAAAATCAATGTTTATACTTTCCATACACATCAGATTTGGACATCAAACTATACTCAGATGCAGATTGGGCAGGATGTAAGGATGACAAGAGGAGTACCTCTGGTTATCTTTCTTTTGTAGGTGATAAATCCATTTCATGGTCTTCCAAGAAGCAACCTACTGTTGCTCTATCTTCAACAGAGGCTGACTACAAGGGATTAGCCAATGCTACTCAAGAAACAATTTGGATTAGATTTCTATATTCGAATTTGGGACTTCACATTCACTCACCTATGATCTTTGGTGACAACACAAGTTCCTTGCATCTTGCAGCCAATCCCATTTATCATGCAAGAACCAAGCATATAGAAGTACACTATCACTATGTTAGGGAGAAGTTATTGAGCAAGGAGATTCAATTGGCATATGTGTCCACAAATATGCAATGTGCAAATTTATTGACCAAAGCACTTTATGGTACTAAACTTTGCAGGTTCAAAACTATGATTGGATTGCAGGGCATTCAAGAAGACTCTTAAAGAAGTACAAGCCAAGAAGTTTGGCTTGAGGGGGAGCTATTGGTGCAAGTAATCCAAGCCTTCACATTTGGCTAAACATTGAAGAAGATAGGTACAAGCATGTGATGAGTCACATGAACCATTGCTTGTAAAACTCGTTCATTTACTTCTTGTAAAAGATAAATTCTTGAAAGAATATTGTAATCCCATTCATTTTGTGGAGTTTGGAGAGCTAAAAGCTATGAATCTCATTTGGCAGAACCACTCTCCTAACTTAGAGGAGTACTTTTAGGTGGAGATCTATTTGAATTTCAAATTCAAACTTGAAGAAAGCCATTATATAAGAGACTTGTAATCTCGCGGCTTAGGGGCCCCTTCTTGAGCTTATTGTTGATCAATTGAAGATGTTGAGTGGCTTACACCATAGCCTACTCTTCTCACTGTTGGTGTAAATCACAAGCCTACACATTTGGCTTGAAAGATATCTTGAAGACTCTACATATGTGAAAAAGCATAGGAACCATTGCTAGTGGTTAATTACCACTTTATCTCATTGTAAAAGTCAAATTGACTTGGAATCTTTTTGTAATCACCTACCAAAAGAGTCGTGGAAAAAAGTAGCTCTTTGATTGAAGGAATATCTCCTAGGATATAGGAGCTTGTGTTGGAGTTAGACGTCTGCGGAAGCACGCGAACAGCACAAGGAAGAAGAAGAAGCTTGGAGCACAACACACAAGACTGAATGTATTACTAGAGAATGTACAAAGATAAGTAGCCCATTAGGGCAATAGGCGTATATACAAGCCGGGGGAAAAAAACCTCCTAAAGAGGGAAAAAAGTGCCCCGGCAGTCCTAGAGTGTTCACACACATCACTACCTAAATATATCAACAAATCCCCCCTGGGAGTGATGCGGTGAACAAGGAGCTGGCACTCATGTATAAGGAAGTGCCAAGCTATGTGGAAATCACTCCACAAAAGGAAGTAAGCCCAAAGCTTTGCGGAAAACTTCAAACTTCTCCCTAGGCAGAGCCTTCGTGAAAAGGTCTGCAATGTTCTCCTGCGTGGGCACATATGCCAAGCTGATCTCCCCAGCAGAGAACCTCTCCCTGACATAGTGATAATGCACCTCAATGTGCTTAGTGCGAGCATGGAACACAGGGTTCCTCGCAACTGCCAATGCGCTCTGACTGTCAGTGAAGATGGTGGTGGCAGAAGACTGGCCAACACCCAAATCAGCCATAAGGCGTCTGAGCCACACACACTCAACAGTCGCTGTGAAAGCTGCCCTATACTCAGCCTCACAACTGGAAGTGGCCACAGTAGGCTGCTTCTTGCTCAACCAAGATATACATGAGCTACCAAGCATGAAGCAAAAACCACTGGTGGACACACGAGTGTCATAGCAACCAGCCCAATCTGAGTCAGAAAAAGCATGCAAATCTGGCGGTAGTGATCCCCCCTTGGGATAAAACAACCCAAGTAGCCGAGTACCACTCAAGTAGCGAAAGATGCGCTTAACCGCTTTCCAATGCGTGACTCCTGGGCAATGCATGAACCTGCTCATCTGTGAGACAGCAAATTGAATATCTGGCCGAGTAATGCATAAGTAAATCAAGCATCCAACAGCCTACTGATAGAGAACAACATCAAATGCATCTCCAGCATCATGAAGACTCAATCGTAAACCTGTCTCCATAGGAGTGGCAATAGGCTTACAGTCTTCAAGGCCAAAACGCTGCAATAATGTGTCAATATATTTCGTTTGACACAAAGCCATTCCACCATCAACGTGCATAAACTGAATGCCCAAATAGTGATGCAAATGCCCCAAATCAGACATCTCAAATGAGGCATGCAAATCAGCCTTAAAATCAGCAATATGTGTCTCAATAGGACCAGTGAGCAGCATGTCATCAACATAGACAACAATGATCAGAAGCACATCATTAGCACGCTTAACATATAAGGTGCTTTCAGTTGGACTGTTCTCAAAACCATGTGCAATCAGATAGGCATGTATCTTCTCATACCAAGCACGTGGTGCTTGCTTTAAACCATATAACGCCTTCTTTAACCTGCACACCTGGTTTTCATGCCCTTTCTGCACAAAGCCACGGGGCTGAAAAACATACACTTCTTCATGCAAGTCACCATTCAGAAATGTTGTTTTAATGTCCAATTGATGTACATTCCAACCATGATGGGCTGCAAGTGCACAAATGCTCCGAACAGTAGTCATACGGCATGTAGGTGCAAAGGTCTCATCAAAATCAATGCCTCTTTCCTGCGCATAACCCTTTGCAACAAGCCTAGCCTTATACCTGTCAACTGTACCATCAGGTTTACGCTTCAGCTTGTATACCCACTTAGTGCCAATGGCCTTCTTGCCAGGAGGCAAGTCACATAAAGACCATGTACCATTCTTCATTATAGCATCATATTCAGATTGCATAGCAGCCATCCAATTTTCTAAATTTTGTGCTTCATCAAAAGAAACAGGCTCATTCTCATCACAGAGACTAGATGCAGCCATAGCATAGCAATCTGATGCAAAGGAGGCACTATGAGAGCCTGAACGAGTACGATATGACAAAGGTGCATCTAATTTGCTGTCACGCAAAGTCTGCACCAGCCATTTTGGCATAGTTTTTGCCTGCTCAATATCAGCTCTCTCATCAACAAGTGCATCATGTAAATCTGCATCAGAAATGGAATGATCTGCATCATCATATGAAACCTGCAAAGGCTGAGAAGTTGCCTCATTAGGACCAGCACTAGCCTGTCCACCTGTAAAAAGAGGCATCAAAGTATCATACATGTCTTTGGAGCTAACAGATGTCTCCTTAGTACATGAAAGCAATGGCTGAATAGCATCTTCCACAAAGACAACATCACGGCTAACCAGAATGCGTTTAGTTTGTGGATGATATAGACGATAGCCTTTACTTTCAGAACTGTACCCAACAAAAATACATTTTACTGCCTTATCATCCAATTTTCTGCGATGTTGTTCAGGCACTAATGCATATGCCAAACAACCAAAAACACGCAGATGAGCAACAGATGGCTTGCGGTCATGCCAAGCCTCATATGGAGTGATAGACTGCAATGCTTTAGTGGGACACCTGTTCAGTACATATGCTGCACACATGACAGCCTCAAGCCAAAAACTATGTGGTAAAGCCTGACTTTTGACCATGCACCTCGCCATCTCCATGAGTGACCTGTTCTTTCGTTCAGCAACTCCATTCTGTTGAGGTGTATACGACACTGTACACTGGTGTTTTATCCCACGTTCAGCTAGAAATGCATTAAAATCTGAAGACATATATTCCCCCCCTCGATCAGAACGGAGGGTGCCCATTTTACATGCTGACAGATTTTCAGCCAAAACCAAAAACTGTTTGAAGCACATGAACACTTCGGACTTTGCTTTGAGTGGATATACCCATGCATGCCTGGAAAAATCATCAATAAAAGTCACGAAGTAAAGGTAATTTCCAAAAGAGGGTGTCTGCATAGGACCACAGACATCACTATGTACAAGCTGTAATTTCTGCGTAGCCCGAACTGAACCATCTTTTGGAAAGGAAGAACGCTGCATTTTGCCCAAAATACAGCCTTCACAAACATGTTTTCCAGGTGCCTCAAGTTTGGGCAAAGAGGACACCATTTCAGATTTCTGCAGGCGTAACAAACTAGCAAAATTCAGATGACCAAAGCGTGCATGCCAAAGCTTTGCATCTGACATAGCCTGAGAATCATGAACTGCACATGCCGAATCATTCACAGATCTTTCATAGTCTATGAGCTTGTACAACCCACGACATAAAATGCCAGAAGCAATAATCACATCGCCATTTGAGAGATCATGGACTGTACACCTGTCATCAACAAATTTCACAACCAAGCCAATCTTGGCTAATGCAGAAACTGATAACAGATTCTTTTTGATCCCTGGCACAAATAAAGCATCTGACAAAGTGAAAGAACTACCATCAGCAGTAGTCAGAATGATCTTACCAACTCCCATAACAGGATAAGAGGAGTTATTGGCGCATGTGACAGTATTCCCTGTAGGAGCAGGCTCAAGTGAAGAGAAGAAACTGCGCTGCGAGGTAATATGTTTGGTCGCCCCACTGTCAAAGTACCAAACATCTGAGTCTACTGCAGACATGCACTGATCATGAGAAGATGGGTCAAAACTGCAGACAGTAGTAAACGCCCATTCTTCTTCCTGCACAAGATTTGCAGACTCTGTTTTTGGTGTAGAGGCCTCTGCAACAACCATTCCAGCCTCTTTCTTCTTTGCCTCTTTAGCAGCCAGTTTTGGACAGTTCTTTATAATATGATCATTTCCTTTACAGTACTTGCAGAACAATTTCTGCTTTTCTGATTTCTTTTCATCTTTATCCTGGTTCTTCGATTGTGCAGCATTTGCAGATTTCTGCTTACTAGTAGAAGAGCTCCATTTTCCTTTGCCCTTCTGACTAGCCAGGAAAGCTTGATCTGCAACATGCATAATGGACCTGTTCTGCCTGGACTGATCTTCCTGCAACAGAACAGAGACTAATTCCTCAAATGACAAGGCATTCAGATTGCCTTTCATCATCAACCGAAGAGTAGAGGCAAAACTCTGATATGAATCAGGAAGACCATTCAGAACGGTCTGCACAAGTGAGCTATCTGGTATAACCTCATCAGCAGAAATCAATTGTTCCTTCAGGTCTTTGATCTTTGTAAGAAAACTGTCCATAGAATCACCTTCATTCATGTGCTCACTCTCCAACTGTTTTCGGAGGTAAGCAACACGAGCCTCATTCCTAGCCTGGTACAAAGTGGTAAGTGTATCCCAAGCATCCTTTGCTGTTCTGCAAGAGCGAATGTGAGGAATAATGGCACGTTTGACAGACAAAGCTATCAATGCATGTGCCTGGGTATCTCTGCCATCCCAACGAATCTGTTCTGCAGTAGGTGCAACAGAAACAGCAGCACGAACAGGAATCTGTGGAATATCATCTTCGACACCATCTTCATCAGCTCCAACACCTGTATTTGTAGTACCTGTCGTTACAGGTGTAACAGGACGTCTTTCAACACCCTGCACAATGTTCCACAATCCTTTTGCAACCAGTACATGTCGCATCATATAAGCCCATAATGGGTAGTTGGTACCATCCAACTTATCCTCAACAGCCAACATACGGAATACATCACTGCTTTCAGCCATGGCTGGTGACTAAAATACCTTGATGCAGAAAATTGACTGTATCTAAAAAAGTTGAACGGAACTGCCCAAACGAGTTCTGCTAGACCTGTAGCAGACTTCGAGACGCTTAAACTGGCGAACAGAAACTGGTATATACCTTTGGCACAAAAGGACAAAATAGCCTGCACAAGCGCTGCGATAGTGCGTTCGGAGGCCGAAACGAGCTCAGATCGCGATTTTGGCACCACATAGCAAAGCTGTTTTGATCTCGGAAACACCCTGAGTATGCTCACCAAATTTCGTGCGAATCTGAGACTACAAACGGAGGAGTGTCGACGGCGCCCTAGAAGAAGCGACGACCTGCTCTGATACCAATTGTTGGAGTTAGACGTCTGCGGAAGCACGCGAACAGCACAAGGAAGAAGAAGAAGCTTGGAGCACAACACACAAGACTGAATGTATTACTAGAGAATGTACAAAGATAAGTAGCCCATTAGGGCAATAGGCGTATATACAAGCCGGGGGAAAAAAACCTCCTAAAGAGGGAAAAAAGTGCCCCGGCAGTCCTAGAGTGTTCACACACATCACTACCTAAATATATCAACAGCTTGATCGTAGGGAGCCAAAAGTTTGAATTTGAGTTCAAATTTTTACTCATTCCTATAAAAATGGACATGGAAAAGTCGCATGCAGAACTCATCATTTCCGAGCTTCTCATTAGTGATTCTGAGTGTATGTGAGGCCTACACTCTAGCCCACACCTATCTACACCATTAGGCAATGATCTTCATGCCAATGGATTTGTATACAAGTGTTCATTAATACATACATTCACATTGTTCATTTCTGAGTACTCTGTCATATTACTCAAAAGTCTGTCAACTTGTCAAGTGCATATCTCAGTCAAATCTTCACCAAATTCAGTGATTCAAAGCTTGTTGGATTCAGCTTGAAGTTATCTACATGCTGCTAAAGTTTGAAGAGATTCTATTTAGCTATTTCAGAGAAATCTGCATCGAGGTGATCATTGGTCAATTTCTGCTACAGTCCTAAAAAATCAGGGGTATAGCTTAACTTGCTAAATTGATTTCTCTTAGCATAGTTTATCTTTTTACATCATTCTACTTGGAATAGTTAGCTTACTAAGCTAATTAGATACCCCTAAAATGAATTTTTCCAATTCCTACTGTGATGGTCATACTGAGCAAAATACCCAGCAGGTCTCAAGACATAAATAGAAGGTTTTCTTGAGTTTGTGAGCTTCAAAGTTATCTGTTTTGGTTCAATCATTGCATACATCATTTCCAAAGTACATAGGTAAATTTATGGTGTCATTGGAAAGCTAAGGAGGTCTACTTATCAAGTCTGAAGCAAAAGAGGGCTGATATAAAGAAGGTTTTAGCAGTACCTACTCAGTCTCTTGGAGTATCCATCCATCTTTCCCAACAGTGGTATCAGAGCAAACTAAGGTAAAATGGGAGGTGGTTTTCCTTCATTTATTGATAAATTGGACAGGAACAACTATCAAGCATGGTCTCTAAGGATGAAGACCTACTTCCAAGGAAGGAGTCTCTATGGATACATCTCAGGAGATGAGGAATTGCCCTCATTCAAAACAAGAGGATTACCAACCAAGGAAGAACATGAAAAGCTCAACACATGGTGTGCTAAGGATGCATTGGCAAGGTCTTATTTACTCAACTCCATCTCTGATTTTCTTTTACCACATATTAGAAATTGTAAGACATCCCAAGGGACTTGGGAAACCTTGTCATCATATTTTTCCTCCAACACAAGGGCTAGGAAAAATCAGTTGTGGATTGAATTCACAACATTAAGGAAGCAACCTAAGCAAGTTGTTTCAGAATTTGTGACCAAGATTAAAGATGTAGCAGATCAGTTAGCAAGCATAAGAGAAGAGATTGAAGAAGAGCAGATTGTAAGGCAAGTGATCAATGGGATCAAGGCTGATGACAAATGGGAAAGCTTCACCACTTCCATGGACCTTTACATGGACATGCAAATACCAGATCTAACAACTCTCATGGGACAATTGTTTACACAAGAAGCAAAGCTCAACAAGAATGGAGATACTTCCAAAGGTAATAACTCTTCTGCCCTATACACTGATAAGAAGTCTAAAGATAAAGGCAAGAGCAAGAAGGTGGAAGATGAAGGCTCTACCTCTCAAGCAAACTATGCAAGAAGAGGTAGATCATCAAGAGGAAGGGGCAGAGGAGGTAAGCAAGGAAGGGGGAGATCCTATAACTCCTCACCATGCAACATTTGTGGTTTATCAAATCATACTATAGATGAGTGTTTCAGGAATTACAAGAATCAGAGAGGAAGAGGATACCAAAGAGGTGGATACTCACAGTCTAGAGGAAGATTCAACAATCACCAAGGCTACAACAACAACTACAACAACAACTACAACAATAATTACAATGGCAATTACCAAGGAGGATTCAAATCCAGAAAGCACTACAACAACTACACAAAGGAGCAGGATGACTCTCTTCTGATCATGAACATGACTTCAAAACCAGGTACAAATGATGACCACCTATTCTACATTGACTCAGGGTGCTCAAATCATGTGGCTGGCAATGTAGCACTACTCTCTGATCTTGAGGAACCAAAAGGTAAGCATCAAGTCCAAACAGGTGATGACACAAAGCATTCTGTAGTTAAAGTTGGAAATGTTAAGACTTGTGATGGAAATCAGAATTTGTTGAGCAGGGTACTCTATGTACCAACCATTACCAAAAATTTGATGAGTGTTGGACAGATTGTGGAGAAAGGTTTGCAGGTTAGATTCAACCAATATGGAGCATTTGTGGAGGATCCAAGCCATGGATTCAAGAGGATAGCTAAAGGAGAAAAATCAGGTAGACTATTCACATTTGAGTTAGAAGACACAAAGAATATTGCACTATACAGTTATAAAGATCAAACACTTTCAGAACTTGAGATTTGGCACAAAAGATTAGGACATATAGGTGAAAGAACCTTGAAGCAATTATGCAGGGATCAATGTGTGCTTGGAATACCTAATGTATCCAAGCAACACATGATTTATAAGTGTGGTGCTTGTCAATTTGGGAAGTCTCACAGGTTACCCTTCTCAAGGAAAGGATACATACATGAAGACTACCTAGAGCTTGTCCACACAGATGTATGGGGACCAAGCAAAGACCCCTCAGTCTCAGGTTCAAGGTACTATGTATCTTTTATTGATGATTATAGCAGATGGACTGTATTGTACTTCATGAAGCACAAGGATGAGGTGTTTAATTGCTTTAAAAAATATCTTACATTAGTTGAAAACCAGACATGAAGGAATTTGAAGAGGCTAAGGTCAGATGGAGGAGGTGAGTACTTCTCCAATGAGTTTGAAAACTTCTTGCAGGACAGAGGCATCAAAAGAGAAATAACCACAAGGTATTCTCCTGAACAGAATGGGGTAGCTGAAAGAAGAAATAGGTTAATTGTTGAGACAACTAGATCTATGTTGAATGAGAAAAAATTATCTAACTATCTATGGGCAGAGAGTGTTTCTACTGCCACTTACCTCATAAACAGGTTACCATATAAGTCTCTTGATGGCATGACACCCTATGAAGCATGGCATGGTAAGAGACCCTCACTAGACCATTGCAGGATATTTGGATGTGTAGCATATGTACACATTCCTTCTCAGATAAGAGGTAAGCTAGACCCAAAGGCTGAAAAATGCATCTTTATTGGGCATGATCTAAATAAAAAAGGTTACAGATTTTATAACCCTACCAATAAGGGATTTATGGTAAGCAGAGATGTTGTCTTTGATGAAAATGATTCTTGGTATGAGAATGAATGCAGGAAGGTTAAGTTACCCTATAATTTGGAAGATGAGTTCCCAACTCTTGCAAAGGAGAAACCTACTCAGAATGAAGACTCAAGTTCAGATGATGAAGACACTATCAACCTTGAAGAGTTCAAGGCATGGAAGTCCAAGGGCAAAATGAAGATGAAGAAGCTTGAAGACATACCTGAATCCTCAACTCAATCAATCAGAAGATCACAAAGAGAAAGCAAAAAACCAATCAGATATGGGTATGATACATCTCTTGTTACTAAACATTCTGTTTATCTTGCCAAAGATCTGTCAAATGAAGAACCAGGATCATATGAAGAAGCCATAACCAAATCAGAATGGAAAGAAGCTATGGATGAGGAGATTGAAGCACTCAAGGAGAGTGACACATGGGAGTTAGTACCTAAGAAGGACTCCATGAAGGTAATAGGATCCAGATGGATCTATAAGCTTAAAAGAAATTCTGATGGCACAATTAATAGGTACAAAGCCAGATTGGTAGCCAAGGGTTTTGCACAAACCCAAGGCATTGACTATGAAGAGATATTTTCTCCTGTGGCCAAGATGCCAACAATCAGAGTGTTGGTTAGTGTGGCTGCATCAAAAAATTGGTATATGTACCAATTGGATGTCAAGAATGCTTTCTTGAATGGATGGATTTCAGAGGAGGTATATATGTCACAACCTCCTGGCTATGAGGACCCTAAGAAGGTAACATTTGTTTGCAAATTGAAAAAGGATTTATATGGATTGAAGCAGGCACCTAGGGCATGGAATTACAGGTTAACTACATACCTTCAAGACCAAGGTTTTGTCATGAGCAAGGCAGATACTTCTCTGTTCATCAAGAGAAGTAATTCAGAGGTAATATACCTTTGTGTTTATGTTGATGACATCATCATTACAGGTAATGATGTCAATGGAATCAGATATATCAAGAGTCAAATGATGAAGGAGTTCAAGATCAATGATCTTGGTCTATTGAAGTACTTTCTTGGACTTGAGTTAGTCTACACTAACTCAGGGATATATATTACTCAGAAAAAGTATATGCAGGACATGTTAAAGAAGTTTCATTTACAGGATGCCAAAGTAGCAAGCACTCCAATGGAGGTAAACCTAAAACTAAGTGCCCATGAAGGTGATGAAGTAAATGACATTACAGGTTATCAAAGTATGGTGGGTAGCTTGAACTATGCTACCTTAACAAGGATAGATATTGCATATGGAGTGAGTGTGCTAAGTCAATTTATGCACAAGCCAAGGATACCTCACCTAGAAGTTGCCGAGAGAATCTTAAAGTATCTCAAGGGTACACAGAACCATGGTTTGTATTTTCCTTACACTTCAGATATTGATATCAGGATCTACTCAGATGTAGATTGGTCAGGATGCAAGGATGATAGGAGGAGCACTTCTGGATACATTTCTTTTGCAGGTGCAAACCAATTTCATGGTCTGCAAAAAAGAAACCAACTGTTGCATTGTCTTCTACAGAGGCAGAGTATAGAGGGCTGGCTAATGCCACACAAGAAGCCATCTGGATTAAGCTTTTGTATACAGAATTGAGATTATATAATAGGTCTCTAATTATCTTTGGAGATAATACAAGTTCTCTTCACCTTGTAGCTAATCCTATTTATCATGCTAGGACCAAACATATAGAGGTTCATTACCATTATGTGAGAGAGAAATTGATAAGCAAAGACATTCAACTAACCTATGTATCAACAAACATGCAATGTGCAGATTTGTTGACTAAAGCTTTGGATGGAAACAAACTTTGCAGGTTCAAAGCAATGATTGGATTGCAAGATATACTTGAAAATTGAAGATGAAGACCAAGCCAAAATGTTTGGCTTGAGGGGGAGCTGTTGGTGTAAATCCCAAGCTTACACATTTGGCTTGAAAGATATCTTGAAGACTCTACATATGTGAAGAAGCATAGGAACCATTGCTAGTGGTTAATTACCACTTTATCTCATTGTAAAAGTCAAATTGACTTGGAATCTTTTTGTAATCACCTACCAAAAGAGTCGTGGAAAAATGTAGCTCTTTGATTGAAGGAATATCTCCTAGGATATAGGAGCTTGATCATAGGGAGCCAAATGTTTGAATTTGAGTTCAAATTTTTACTCATTCCTATAAAAATGGACATGGAAAAGTCGCGGGCAGAACTCATAATTTTCGAGCTTCTCATTAGTGATTCTGAGTGTGTGTGAGGCCTACACTCTAGCCCACACCTATCTACACCATTAGGAAATGATCTTCATGCCAATGGATTTGTATACAAGTGTTCATTAATACATACATTCACATTGTTCATTTCTGAGTACTCTGTCAAATTACTCAAAAGTCTGTCAACTTGTCAAGTGCGTATCTCAGTCAAATATTCACCAAATTCAGTGATTCAAAGCTTGTTGGATTCAGCTTGAAGTTATCTACATGCTGCTAAAGTTTGAAGAGATTCTATTTAGCCATTTCAGAGAAATCTGCGTTGAGGTGATCACTGGTCAATTTCTGCTACAGTCCTAAAAAATCAGGGGTATAGCTTAACTTGCTAAATTGATTTCTCTTAGCATAGTTTATCTTTTTACATCATTCCACTTGGAATAGTTAGCTTACTAAGCTAATTAGATACCCCTAAAAGGAATTTTTCCAATTCCTACTGTGCTGGTCATACTGAGCAAAATACCCAGCAGGTATCAAGACATAAATAGAAGGTTTTCTTGAGTTTGTAAGCTTCAAAGTTATCTGTTTTGGTTCAATCATTGCATACATCATTTCCAAAGTACATAGGTCATTTTATGGTGTCATTGGAAAGCTAAGGAGGTCTACTTATCAAGTCTGAAGCAAAAGAGGGCTGGTATAAAGCAGGTTTTAGCAGTACCTACTCAGTCTCTTGGAGTATCCATCCATCTTTCCCAACACTCACTATCATTTGGCATCATCTCTATGTCAATGATCATGTACAACATTGTTCTATAATACATTACATCATTGATTATCTCTGTTCATCTCTCTGCTATGTCTACTCAGAACAGTGTACTTGTGATGACCATATCTCCGTGATTGCTCAATCATTTTTTATGTTCTATAGCTTTTTCAAACCAGCTCAAAGTCCACTATAAGCTGTCAAATTTTGAAGGCATTCGATTCAGCCAATTTGGAGAAATTAATGTCGAAGCGCTCTCTGGTCATTCTCTATGTAGCTCCTAAAAAGTCGGGGGTAAGCATCTACTTGCTAAAGTGATTGCTCAATGTATGGTTTATCATTTTACATGATTCCACTTGGAATCATTAGCTATCTAAGCTAGTTAGATACCCTCAAAAGGAATTTTTCTAATTGCTACTCTACTATAAGCACTAAGCAAAATATCTAGCAAGTGTCAAGGCCAAAATAGCAAGTTTTTTATCACTAGCTATTTGCAAAGTTATCTATTTTGATCTAATTGTTTGAAGCATCATTTCAAAAGTACATAGGCACTTATTTAGTGTCACTTGCAAGATAAGAGGTCCTACTACATAACCCTGAAGTGAAATAGGGCAAGTATAACAAAGGTTTTGGCAGTACCACCTCACTTCCTTGAGGTATCCATCCATCTCTTCCAACATCCTGGGACTCAAAGCATAGTGTATTTATACAATTTCTACTTGATGACTATTGGAGATTCCACTTAAAAAGTGATCCTAACTTTTAGGGAGTGATTTAGAATTTTAATTGAAAATAATCCGTGACTTTTGGCTCCCACTAAGCTCACTCGATTCTCTCCATCTTATCACTTTTACCTTTGATTGAGAGGAAATAAGGATTTAACCTTTGAAGCCTACAAAGTATATGCTACAATGGATATACATTTATGCCTCATAAATTAAGAGAAGTCAAATGCGCATTTAGCCAAGCACTTAGGCTTGCTCCATGCACCAACATGCATCACCTTCAATAACTATATTTGTAGGTGTAAGAGGATGTTTTTCAACACCCTACACAATATTCCACAACCCTTTTGCTACCAATACATGACACATCATGTATGTCCACAATGGGTAATTAGTACCATCCAACTTATCCTCAACAACCAACATAAAAAATACATTATTGCTTTAAGCCATGGCTAGTGAGTAAATACATTGATGTAGAAAGTTGATTGTATATTAAAAATTGAATAGAAATGCCCTGTTGAGCTCCACCGAACCTATAGCAGACTTTGAGGTGCTTGTACCGGTTAGCCAAAACATGTAAATATGTCAAATGTGTTGACACCAGCATCATCAAAAATAACATTAATTTCTTCAATCTTCTTGGTTGAAGTAGATGGTGCAGGTAACTGTTTAATATGCCCATCAACATTTTACCCTTTACCTTTAGCATTCTTTAACACATAAAAATCTTTCTTCATGTTTCCTTTCTTATGAAAATAATGGCATTCCATATCCTTCTTCCTTGATTTACCTCTTCCCTTATTTTGTTGACCATTCTTTCCCTTGTTCTTGCTCCTGCCACGCTGTTGATTCTTTCCTTGGTAAGAATCACGAACATTATATGCATCTCCACTTTGAGTGCCAACCATAGATTTTCTACAAATCTCCTCACTCAAGAGTGCTCCACATATCTCATCAGAAACCATTTTACCATCAGGTGCACTATTGCTAATAGTTGTGCAAAACGTATCCCATGATGATGGCAAGGTGCATAGCAACAAGACTGCTTTCATTTCATTATCCATGTCCATTTTCTAAGCTTGTAACTAGGAGAATATAACATCAAACTCATTTAGATGAGCAACAAAACTGTTTATATCCCTCATGCGAAGATCATATAACTTTTTCATTAGATACACTTTGTTTGATGCTGCTTCTTTTTCATATGTATTGGATAACTTCTTCCAAAGCTCCTTTGCACTTTTATAGTCCAATACTATAAAGTAAACATTATCTTCTAGGTGTAATCGAATGGTGGACCTCGACATTTTATCTAACTCATCCCAATCATCTTCATCCATGTGTAGATCAATGTCTTGATCTATATGCTCGATGTGGTGTGTCCTCTTAAGTGCAATATGCACTATGGGTTGCAATTTGAAGACTCAATGGGGAAGAAAAATAGCATATACAATGACACAATGAACTAATAGAAGAGAAAGAAGTTGAAATTAGGAGTACAAACAACTCAAAACAGGATTAGGAGACATAAGCATACACCTGCATTCTCAATGCTGGACTTCGACTCTAAACATACATGCTCAAGACTCTGGTCTTCCAACTAGCTGCCCAAGAGAAGATTGGCCAATCACTGCTTGCCCACTACTCACTCAGAGTGCCAAGCTAGCTGATTCTGATTCTATCGAGTGGAGCACTAGTGGTAAGCTAAGAGCTCTACACACACAAAGACAAGGCAAAGCTTCAGCTCTGCATTCCTTCCTCAAGTCTCTCTGAGCTTCTCCTAGCTTCTCCCCCTCTTTGTTGAAGGAGAGGTCTACTTATATAGTTTTCCTGGAAGTGAAGGGTAGCAAAAGGGGACAAAATTAGTTTCTTCTTTAGCAGGCTCTCTGACACTTTTGACAATTTTGGTACTCTGGAAGCTTCCTTCTTGGTCCACTTTTCCTGCACCGTCACTATCTTCCAAATTCTTGTATTCGGTGCCGTCCACCGTCCATGAGTTCTCCGCATGCAAGTGGCTGAAAATTTAGACTATATGGAGATCTGGGAAATTTAGTCACTTTTTCAAGCGAAAAAGTAGACTAAGTCAAAAGTACATCCTTTTCTTAAAAATTAGACTACTTTTGAAGTAAGTAGACTAACTTCATAAAATTGGTGAACTTTTGAGTAAGGCGACTAACTTGTAAAATTGACTAAAAAAATTGACTAACTTGTCAACTTAGGAAAATTAGACAACTTAGAGATTTAGACGACTTGGGAACTTGGGAAAATCAACTAATTGGTCAACTTAGGAAAATTAGACAATTGGGAGAATTAGACGACTTGGGAAAATAGGTGAAATGGGAATTTAGACAACTTGGGAAAATAAGTGAAATGGGAATTTAGGCAACTTGGGAAAATAGGTGAAATGGGAAAATAGGCAACTTGGGAAAATAGGTGAAATGGGAATTAGGAAACTTGGGAAAATAGGTGAAATGGGAAAATAGGCAACTTGGGAAAATAGGTGAAATGGGAGTTAGACAACTTGGGAAAATAGGTGAAATGGGAAAATAGGCAACTTGGGAAAATAGGTGAAATGGGAATTTGGGAACTTAGGAAAATAGGTGAAATGGGAAATTTCACCTTCTTCATGAGCTGGATCCTCTTCCACCATTTTCTCGCTCTTCATTTCTTCTGCTTCTCCTTTTGTTCGAAATCAAGGTAACTTGCTTTGTGCTTGGCTTCTGCATCTTGAAAAGCAAAACAAAAAATACATTATTTTTTTGGGTGTATCAGAATACCCCACTACACCATGTCGGTAGGCTCTTTGAGATTCCATTTACTGTCTTCCATTGTCTCCTCTAAATCAGCACATCTTTAATCTCATTCTTTTATAGAGAAACGTTTGAGCCATCAAATTTTTTAATCTTAAAATGTTCGTTGCTCTACAATTATAGCTCCTCCTCGAAACACTACCACTAGAATGTGATCCACCAGACATGCTGGAGACCTCTGGTGCCATGATGATAAAGAATTGAATAGAATGATAATGGAGCTAGAGGAGTCCAAAAAACACAAAAGCTCAAAAAAGGATAACCAAGTGTTAGATTCTGGGAAAAATTCAGTAGAGTCTTCCTAGAAAAATGAATTAATGGCCAATAATGACCAACCAAAAGGATAATGTGAGAATAAATGCACTCACACCAATAATTGTATCAAGGAGTAAATCGACCACTATATAGTTGACCAAACCAAAAAATCTGGAAAAAAGTTTCTAGAGTATCCTATGCAAAATGAGCATATGAACAATGTCGAAATCTCATAAAACTCTAAGTACTGACATGTTTATCTACATTGTGAATCATCAACTCTGCATACAATCAGTTACCCAAAAGAAGCCAACTATGCTTATCAAGCACCTATAAACACTATCATACATCTCCTATGGCGAGACTGGGTAACTCTTCCACCTTCATCACCAAAGAGACCCCAACATCCGGGTGTCTCCCAATTAAGAAAACCTCACCACAACCCTCTTTATCAAATGTAAAAGGCTTTATGCAAAAATGTAACCACTATATCAATGACCACATGGATGTACATAAGCGGTACCCACAGAAGCGTACATTGTGTGTATGTGCTCAATATATGCAGTAAAATGGCAATGGAAGGCTGAATTTCAATACTCAAACATTGTCCAAAAATACCTGCAAGTGTCTGTCAACTCTGTTCTTTAGGCTCAAAAACTTACATAGACATGTGGTGGTTGCTCTCACCATAACTAAAACCTTTCAAGAACCCTGTAGATTAACTAGTGTGGCTGAAAATAGAACCCCAAAAGGTGAACTTTCAGTGTTGAAAAAGTACAAAGAACACTTTCTTGATGTTCTTGGGCCTCTGAGAAAAGAACTATGCACGAAAACGCTCCAAAATGGATCCAAAAAACACCCCAAAAATGCTTCAGAGATATGCTATCAAAGCAAAGAATGAAGCTTTTGAGGGCCCAAAACTTGTTCAAGATAATGTGAACCTTATTCTTTCCCCTTCTTCAAGCACCACAAGAGTGTAGTTTAGTGGCAAGATATTGCCACAATTAAGCGTGGAGGGGGGACAGTATAGGGATGGCTGACCTCCCAAGAAGTACGGGGAACCTTCGTCTTCCTTGATCATTGAGGTCCTCCCTTGTGCGTAGCCAACAGTGCCAACTACGACTTCGGTTACTCGGATGAACAGGTATGCCAAGTTCTATGCCTTGGTTGCTGCCTTAGTCATAAGACTTAGGTGGGTGGGCAGGTGCTCACTTCGCTCGCACAAAAGGAAAAAAGCTTTTGCATCAAAATGCTCTGATACCAATGAAGTATTTGGATGACGATGCACCACAGTGTGCTCTCCTTATCAAGAGCTCCACGTCAATATCCTCAGAGTAGAAAATCGAGCTCCAGGAACCGCACGGATACTCCGCACAGAGACTACAGAATATGAAGAAAACGTAGTATAGAGGGAGCACGAACAGAGACTTCTTAGGCGTTACAAATGCGATCGAACATATAGTCTATGACTAACCAGACCACTATATGTTTTATTAAGGAACATATAAAAAAGTTTTCACTGGCCATATGACCTTTCACATGGACACTAACGGTAACATTCACCAATGGTATCAAAGCTTATGAGAAATGAGAAACCTTCACCGTAGCCAAGGATCTCTACATGGAAATGCAAGTACCTGATTTCAACACACTCATGGGGCAACTCCTGACACATGAATCCAATCTCATGAAGAATGGTGCGAACCACAAAGGTAGCCAATCCTCTGCCCTCTATAGAGATAAGATCAAAGGCAAGGACAACAAAGGAAACGATAGAAATATGATGATGAAGGGAGTATCTATCAAGCTAATTTTGTAGGTAGAGGTAGAAATTCAAGAGGAACGGGTAGAGGAGGTAGACAAAGTAGGGGGAGATCTCAAACCTCATCACCCTGTGCCACATGTTGTCTATCAAATCATATCACAAAGAATTGCTTTAAGAATCCAAGGAATCGAAGAGGAATACGATACAATAGAGGAGGCTATGGAACTTCAAGAGGCAGATACAAAAACTCTTATGGATACAACAACAATTCCTACACCAAAAACTATCAAGGACGATACAAAGGAAGGAGAGACTAAAACAATTACATAAATGAGAGGATTCACTTCTAATTATGAACATGGCAATGAAGGAAGTTATTTTGATTATCATGTATTCTACATAGATTTTGGATGCTCAAGCCATGTGGCAGGAAATGTAGCTCTACTCTCAAACTTGGAAGATCGGCACATACAGATCTTTCCTCAAAAGGTTCCTACTACCATCAGATGTTTTGACATTTCCAACTTGCTTGATTGAGTGTTTACTATCATCACCTATTTGTACTTCATGCTTCCCCTTGGGTTCTTCAAGCTCATATAATAGAGCTATATTTCCTGCCATATGATTGGAACAACTTGATTCAATGTAGAAAAGATGCTCATCATCTTTACCTTGCTTAGATGTCATGTTCATGATGAGTAGAGAGTCTTCTTGATCATCATTATAGTTGTTGAAATCCCTTCTTCCTCTGAATCCTCCTTGATAGTTGTTATTCTTGTATCCTTGCTTGTAATTATGGTTGTGGTTGCCTCGACCATTGTTGTACCTGCCTCTAGATTGTCCATAGCTTCCTCTATGGAAGCATCTTCCCCTTTGGTTCCTTGTGTTTTGTAGCATTCTTCTGTAGTGTGGTTGTTGAGACTACCTATGTTGCATGGTGAGTTGTTGTGAGATCTTCCCCTACCTTTTTTTCCTTCTCTGTCCCTTCCTTTAGCACCCCTTTCTCTTCTTGCATAATTAGCTTGAGAGGTACTAGCCTCTTCATCCTGTTTCTTACTTTTATCTTTATCCTTAGCTTTATTCTTATCTGTATAAAGGGCAGAGATTGGTAACCTCTTGAATTGTCACCATTTTGTTGAGCTTTGTCTCATGGGTGAAGAGTTTTCCCATCAAGGTGTTGAGATCAGGTATTTGCATATCCATGTAGAGATCCATTACTGTGGTGAAGGATTCCCACTTGTCATCAGCCTTAATTCCATTGATGATCTGCCTCACTATGTGCTCTTCCTCTATCTCTTCCCTAATGCTTGCAAGTTGATCTGCTACATCTTTCATTTTGGTTACATAATCAGCCAATCCTTGCTTTGGTTGTTTCTTGAGGGTTGTGAATTCCATCCACAAATGATTTTTCCTAGCTCTTGTGTTTGAGGAGAAGTATGATGAAAGCACATCAAAAGTCTCTTGGGAGGTCTTTCAATTTCTAACATGCGGTAACAAGAAATCGGAGATTTAGTAGATATGACCTGGCAAGAGCATCCTTTGCACACCATGTGGTTAGCTTTTCTTGCTCTTCCCTTGTTGGTTGGTTCTTGCTCCTAAAGGTTGGCATGTCTTCATCTCTTGAGATGTATCCATGTAAGCTTCTCCCTTGAAGGTATGCTTGCATCCTTAGGGACCATGCTGAGTAGTTTTTCCTATCCAATTTGTCAATGAAGGATGGAAATTGATCTCCCATCTTGATTGAACTTGTTCTAATACCTCTATTGGAGGAGATGGTGGATACTCACAAGAGATGAGTTGGTGCAGCTCAAACCTGCTTCACACCTGCTATAAGTGATGGTTGGAGAGTGTTGTGGTCCTCTTTAGCTCGCTAATAAGCATAAATAATCACATATGTTACTTGGAAGATGATCCACTAATGATAGGATCAAAACAAATAGGTAGATATATGATCCAAGGTCCAAAACTTGCTATTTTGGTTGATATACCTACTTAGAGTTTTGAACCGTTCTCTGAGTACAGTAGCAATTGATAAAATTACTTTTGGGGAACTTCAATTAGCTTAACAAGCTACCAATCATGAGTGATATCATTTAAAATGATAGACTATATGTAGAGAAATATGTTTAGCAAATTGATCATGCATCCCGATATTTACGGACATTGACAATCATAGACCAGTGAGTAGAGATTGATTAATATCTGATGATTGCAAGAATTATTAGTTATGAAACTTTGTAGGATTAAAATAGACGGTATGCTGAAGCTATAATGCTTTGAATAAGAGGAAATGATCAACTATACAGTGAGAATAAGCTCTAACAAGTTCATTGTTCTGATGGAGTATGACAGAGATATGAGAGTAAGAAGTAATGATCATGTATGTATTAAATCATGTAAAAGTACAATGTCATTGACAATAAATCATTGCTCAATGAGTGAGGAAAGAGTGAGCTATGAGGTGAGCTCCTCTTCTCAATGAAAGTACATGGAAAATGATCTCAAAACCTCGAGATACATGCTGGCCTTCCATAACCTCTTTCTATAGTTTTTGTTGGAGCCAAAGATTCGAATTTGAATTCAAATGTCTACCTAAAAGTGAATCCTATAGGATTGATTCTCTCTTGACTTATCTACCAAGTGATACGAGATTATATGCTTCCTAAATCCAAATGGATTTATTCCACTTTTACAAATGTAATTATGAAGAAAAATTACAAGAGGTTGTACATATGAGGCCTTCCAAGTGTTATGTCAATACATCAAGCTTATGTGAGGTGATCAAGTATTTAGGCTTAAGCTTAATTTCACTAGCACTTTATGATGAGAATGAGCCTATTTCTTTTGACAAAGCATAGAATTCAAAAAATTGGATTGCTACTATGTGATCATTATGATGCTATTATGAAGAATGGTACTTGGGCTTTATGTGATTTTCCTCCATGCAAAAAGACCATTGGCACTAAATAGGTATACAAGTTGAAATGTAAGAAAGATGGAATAGTCGACAGGTATAAGGTTAGGCTTGTTGCCAAGGTTATGATCAAGAGAGAGGCATTGATTTTGATGAGACCTTTGGGAGCGCCAAATGACCACTGATCCTAACATTTCTGCATTTCCAGCTAGTCATGGCTAGAATGTATATTAATTCGACATTAGAATTGTATTTCTGAATGGTGATTTACATGAAGAAGTGTATGTTTTATAGCCTTGTGGTTTTGTGTAGAAAGGGCATGAAAGCAAAGTATGCATCTTAAAAAAGTCTTTATATGGTTTGAAAAAAGCACCATGTGCTTGATATGAGAAGATACATGCCTACTTTCTAGCACATGATTTATAGAACAATCCAATTGGGAACATCTTATATATAAACTGTGCAAATGACGTACTTCTTATCATTGTTGTATATGTTGATGGCATGCCACTCATTGGTACTAATAAGAAGATATTGTTCAATTTGATGTTGATTTTCATGCCTCTTTTGAGATGTCATATTTGGGGCATTCGCATAATTATTTAGGCTTTCAGTTTATTCAAGTTGATGGGGGAACAACTTTGTGTCTAAAAATATTTATTGAAACACTATTGCATCAAATTGGCCTTGAAGATGGCAAATCTATTGCTACTCCCATGGAAATAGGTTTACAGTTAAGTCTTCATGATGCTAGAGATGCATTTGATGGTTTTCTCTATCACTAGGTTGTTAGATCCTTAATTTACTTATCCATAACTCAACTTGATATTTATTTTTTTATATCTTAGATGAGTAGGTTTATCCATTGCCCAAGTGTCAAACATTGGCAGGCAATTAAGCACATCTTTTGTTACTTGAGTGTTACTCAACTACTTGGATTGTTTTATCTCAAGGGGGATCATTACTGCCAGATTTGCATGCTTTTTTTGACTCAAAATGGACTTATTGTTGTGCCACTCATGTTTCCACTAGTGGTTTTTGCTTCATGTTTGGTAGCTCATGCATATCTTGGTTGAGTAAAAAGCCGCATACTATGGCCACCACCAGTTTTGATGTTGAGTATATGTAAGCTTTCATAGCGATTGTTGAGTGTATGTCGCTCAAACACTTTTTGGCTCATTTGGGCATTAGTCAGTCTTCTGCCACCACCATTTTCACTAACGATCATCATGCACTGGCAATTGCAAGAAACTATATGTTCCATGATCGAATGCACAAAGCACATTGAGGTGCACTATCATTATGTTAGGGAGAGGTTCTTTGATAGAGGGATCAGCTTCGCTTATGTTCCCACACAAGATAATGTTGTATACCTTTCGCAAAGGATCTACCTATGGAGAAATTTGAAGCTTTTTGCAAAGCTTTGGGCATACTTCATTTTGTGGATTGATTTCTTTCCACATAGCTTGGCACTTCCTTATACATGAGTGAGCGGCTTGTGCACTGCATCACTCTTAGGGAGGATTTGTAGATATATTTTGGTAGTGATGTGTGTGAACACATTTAAGATTGTCGGGATAATTTTTTCCCTTTTTATGAGGTTTTTTTTTTTTTTTGGATTGTATAAACGCCTATAACCCTAATAGGTCACTTATCTTTGTACGTACACTTGGAAATACATTTAGTATTCTGTTGTGATCCAAACTTCTTCTTCTTTTTTGTGTTGGAAATATGGAGAGTTTGGTTTTATATTTTATTGACTGAAATATATGAATCATATGGAAGAGGTTTAGTGAATTCAAGCAACATAGAAACAATTAATGATCCAAACAAAATGAGAGTAGTCAACTAAGAACATGTTGAAATGAACAATGAAAAAGGGAATGGAGGAATGGAAGACATGATTGATGCGTTGTTTTATGATATTACTAATGTAGATAAACATAAATTTGAACATTATCATCATGAACATAGATACTAAAATGTCAAAAGATGTATTACGAGCATTGGATCTTTATCCATTGTATAAAGATGCAAATATCTATGTTCTTCGAACATGTTTTTCACTTATGAATTCACAGCGAGTGTATGGGTGGTCAAATGCAAGTAATACTACTCTCTTTAGATTATTAGGAAGGAATGTATTACCAATAGGAAGTGAAATGCCACTATCTATAATGGATGCAAAAAGAATTATTCACATCAGTGGATGTGGAATATAACAAGATCCATGTGTGTCCTAATGATTGTATTTTGTATAGAGAGAAATTCATAGATGATCAAGATTTTTTTTAATATACTACAAACAAGATTCACTTGGAGAATCTATGTTGTAAAAGTGCTATGTCATTTTCCTATAGTGCTTATAATAAGGAATACGTTTTGATGTTCATTTATACTAGGTTTGATGCAATTCCATACATCAAACAAACATACATATGGTATATGTGGTGTGCCTATAGAATCTAGGATATGGAAACATATTGAGCAAAAATGGCCTAAATTTAAAATTAAGCCTTGAAATTTGCAATTGGGCTTAGCTATGAATGGAGTGAATCCTTATGGTTTAAAAGTTCTTCATGGAGTACATGTCATGTTTGTTTAGTAAATTATAACATTTTGCCATGGTTCTTGATCAAGGGATATGTTATCACGAATTGTACTTAAGAGATATAAAGTGAAGATTATGGATGTTTACTTGGAACCTTTGATTAAAGAGCTTCAAGAATTACGGCAAGGAATTGATGTTGTGGATGTAACACAAGTGTATTCACAAAGAAGTATTAAAATATAAGGTATTTTGATGTGGGCCATCAATTAGTCTGTATGTGGAGAATGCCTAGGATTATGAATTTCTGAATATGCATGTCCAATATCTAGTAGTTCATTAGATGATTGATGATCTAAATCTTTGAGTAAGCAAGATGCTACTCATTATCTTCCAAATGGGCATCCTTTACATAATGGAAAGCTTTTCCAAGTGGAAAATGCTTATCTACATGTATGCGATTTCTATAGTACGTGGGATCAAAGTAAAGGTTCACCTATTTTGAGAATGAATAGACTATCTATTTCACATTCACTTCCATATTGTGTTCAACCAATCATGTGATAGATCCCATGCATGTTTAAAAAAATATAGGGTAGATGCTTTGGAGAACAATCATAGCTCAAAGAGTTACCATAAACAAGGAGAGGATTTAAAATTCATTGGTGAATGGGCACACTTATGATGTTCTATGGATGGTAATAATTCCATGATCGCCATAGATTTTGCATAAAGAAGCATTACAAAGTGTGAAATCAATCATTTTCTCATTTAGAACTCCAACTAGATGTATGCGATTAAAGAAAATTGTCTTCACTCAAGCAAAATAGTTAGTTTCCATGAAAACTCATGATTGGCACAAGTTTCTTTAATTCATATAATCAATTGCTATCAAGGGGGATTCGACAATTGAGTCAGAGTATCATATACAAATTGAGTGACTTGATCAGATGGATTTTTTCTAAAGAGATAGATGAATGATCCATTGTAAAGGCTTGTCTCATTTTGATTGAAATTGTATGCCTTGTAGAGAAATATCTACCCATCAATTTCTTTACCATTTAGGTACACTTGCATTTGCATACAGTGGATAAAGTTGCAATTGCAAGAGTTGTGCATAAAAGATGGATATTCTTCTCAAAGCATTTTATGAAGAGGGTTAAAAGGATTTGTGTGTTACAGAGCTTGACTAGAAGGAAGTATAGAAGAAGGTTGGTTGATATAAGAGAAATTAGTAATATAGTTGCATTACTTGATTTTCCAACCAATGAATGACTTCAAGAAGCCATTTCTAAAGCTTGTGCATCATATCAAGTCAAATTTGAGGATGAAGAAGAGGTACTTTTGGGTTGCAATTGGAGGTATCATAGATACAATGCACTATGATCATATGGAAAACATTTTTTAATCAAGCAAACTGATAAAGGTTATACCTCTATGATTGTAGTGTACTTGTGAGCTTCATACAAGCAAGGAGAGGAAGTGTATGAGATACAAATGATCACACTCTAATTTAGATTATTGTTTTATGATCAAAGATATCTTAAAGATTTACTTTAGGTGGTTTGATATGCCATTTTTTTATATCATATGGTTTAAAGTGATCTTCATTGACCAAAATGAAACTATATGAAAAGATCCCAATGGTTTCGTACAAATGGATTCAACAAAATTTTGGTCAATGAGTGACACATTTGCATTTCTTGAATAATGTGAACAAATAGTTTCTTTGAGAGAGAATGTTGATAAAAAAATTCTTTATACATACAAGTGGATCCATGAAAGAAATAAATATTTGAGGATCAAGATATACCAAAAATTGTACCTGAATTAGATCTAATGCCTCCTTAAGTACATGAATGAAATTATAGAAATTTCTCTTGAACAAGCACACGAGAATACTCTTGCAGCCTAGGAAGGGGGTACTATAGCACATGATGATATTTGGTGCCTATGGAGAATGATAATAAACTTTTGAGATTGGACTTGGATCTGGATTGAGAAGTGAAAAGTGATCTATATGTTGATCTATTCACATGATGTAGTATGTGAATTATTCTTAATTCTTTAACTAGTTTTACTTGAAAGTTATTTATTTTATATTAATTATACTAATGTCTATGTTTTCCATAGCATGGCGGATGATACGCCATGATATGGAAGTGATACAAAGTTCCAAGAAATCGTGTCTCAATTAACTCATACATAGATGCAGATGGTCTCATAAATGTTTATGGCATCCACACTTTCAACTCTTGTGGGATAAGGGGGGTCCCATGGGTACTATGCCCTTCCTTGTACAGTTGCAATTTCAAAGTTAAAGCGTGGAGGAGTAGGCCTCGGCCAAACCTGCATTAAAAAAAAGAACTCCTCAAATTGCTCACCTATCGGGAAGACCACACTTGTGGCTATTGCATCTACATAGTATCAAGAAACTTTTTGGGTTTATTCAAGTTATACACGTTCATGTTGTGCAAACCTATGCATACGCATACCTCCATAAGTTTGCATAGGCACAGGGGAATGTTTTTTTGTACTTTTTTTGAACTACCAATGCATGTACCAATGTTTATATTGATGCATGCCTTTTCATCCCTTATTCAATTAGAAACTATTATTTTAGTGCATTATGTATCGGCAAGCATATGGATTGTTATTACAACCACTATATTAGCTATCCATGCCAATATTGTATGCTGATGGAATGCGTGAATACCCACATGCCTTTAGACATGTATCGCAACACCCATATGTTTACCAATGCCTAAAGAATGTTGATTCTATTAATGTGGTTGCCTTCCTAAAGGGTAGATTTCAGGCTTCGACAAGATCATAAATAGGTTCTTCAAAGCCTTTAAAGGAATGTTTGTGTGACCTCTCAACTTGGTATGGAAAGAGGCTATTAGTTTTGGAGCCCTTTCAAGATGCCTGCATGAAGATGTGGTTAAAATAATTCACAAATATGACTTGGTAACTAGATACCAATATCCATGCACTAGATATGGTACAAGATTATTGCCAAATCTCTTGCTAATCATATCTCCAATCACCTTCAACATCGGATTCACAAAGTCCAAAAAGGCTTTATCAAGGGTATGTTGATCTTGGAAGCCATTATTGATATTTGTGAAAAGAGGCCTTTTTCTCGTATGCATTTAAGAATTGGGCATCTAGCTCGCAAGAGAAGATAGGCAAGGTGTATTTTTATCCCTTACTTTAATAAAACAAAATTATTAACCTAGCCAACTACGCTTCCAAGTTAAGCCTTTCTACTCCAAGGCATACATAATCTAATAATCATATAGTAGACCAAGGAATAAATTAAGACCACCTTCCTCACTGAAAAAAACATAAATATGGGCAAAGTTCCCTAAGTATATCATACTACGAATATAAATATTTTGGTGAATTATGATGATAACTTCCATTTGAGACATAAAAATTTTGGTAAAGTTTGATGAAAACTTCCATTATACATATGAAAAACTAGGTGAATTTTCCGATAACCTCCCTTAAACCTATACAAATTCATTATTCTCAAAAAAAAATTATTACAAGAATATACACATGAATCTAGCATATGAAACAAGGAAAGAACTCAAAAGATAAATTTCATCAAGTTACAATGTCTCAATAAAAGTCCTCATAAGTTATCTTTATAGTATTTGTGATTTGGAAAGAAAAGATGACCATGAGTTGTGGGCATGTTCTTTCGTTCGTGACAATAGCACACCAGATGCCAAGATTGCTCAAAGGAATCAGACTCTCAAATCCAATTCTTTTGTTTGGAATAGTGGATGAGTCGACTTATCTAATCCTACTATGCACTCCGAGACTCCTTTGCTTCTCCTCGATCACTTCTTTTCCTTCACTTTTTTCCTTCACTTTTTCTCTCGTTCCCTTTCTCTTTTTCTCTCACATTATTTATCTTTCCTTTTCACACACAACACACTCCAGCCATATACATTCATCCTCAACACACATCTGCCCACATTCATTCCACCACATGCACACACACTCTCTCTTTCTCGCACACACACATACTCTAGCATATCCACACATACACACACTTTTTCTCTCACATGCACAATCCAACCCTTTTTTTTTTTTTTTTACTTATACTTCTCACTCCAACCCACTCCTTCCACTTATTTTTTACCTCTTCCCTACTCTCTTTCCCTCTCTTCTTCGCTCACTCCTCTCCTCTCTTCCCTTCACTCTTCACTCAATACTATCCTCCTTTCTGTTCACTTCAGCCTCCTTCACCTCTCTTTCCACTCTTTTGTCTTTCTCCACTTACTCTCAATCCTCTCTTCTTCTCTTTCAGCCTTCACTTTCAGCCCTTTCACTTCAATCTTTCTCTCCTCTCAGCCCTTTCTTCTTTTTCACTCTTTCCCTCCTTCCGTTCTTCACTTTTCTCAATTCCTCTCTTCCTGTCCTTTCCCTTTTTCACTCTCTCCTTTCTCACCACTTACCTTTCTTCCTCTCTTCTCACTTCAGCTTAACCCTCTTACTTCTTTTGATATTTACTTCTTCCTCTCTCTTTCTTTTTGCTCTCTTTTTCTCCTCACTCCCCCTTTTTCTTCAGTCTCTTCTCTTCCGTTTCTCCTCCCTTTTCTACTCCCTTCACTTCAGCCTAAGCTCTTCATCTTCCACCCTCTTTTTTGTTTTCCTCTTCTTTACCACCACCTCTTCTTCCTCTTCCCCTCTTCTTTCTCTTACACTCACACCTGCCTTTCTCTTCTCCACTCCACTCTCCTCTCTTCGTCTTTTCTACTTCTCACCTCCTTTCCCTACTATCTTCTTTTACTGCGACTCTTTTTGTACTCTCCTCTCTTTTCACCTTTCTCTCTTCCTCTTCTCCTCTTTCCTTCACTTTCCTCTTTTTTCACTCTCCTCCTTTTTCACTCTCCTCTTAAGCTTCTTTTCTACTTCTCACCTCCTTTCCCTACTATCTTCTTTTACTGCGACTCTTTTTGTACTCTCCTCTCTTTTCACCTTTCTCTCTTCCTCTTCTCCTCTTTCCTTCACTTTCCTCCTTTTTCACTCTCCTCCTTTTTCACTCTCCTCTTAAGCTTCAGCTATCTTTCTCTATTCCTCACCTTCTTCTTCCTATTCTTCTCTTCCCTTTTCTCCTCTTCACTCTCCTCTCAAACTCCAGCAGTCTTCCTCTCCTTCTTCCTACTTCTCTTCCCTTTTCTGCTCACTTCAGCCCCACTCTTCACTTCTTCTCTACCTTCTTTCTTCACCTCTCTTCTTCTTCCTCTTCTCCTCACATTCCTCCTCTCTTCACTTCAGCCTAAGCTCTTCAACTTCCACTCTCTTTTTTTCCTCTTCTTTATCACCTCTTTTTCCTCTTTCCTTGTCCGTTTCTTCTTTGCTTCTCACTTCAACTCAGCCCTCTTACTTCTCTCGATATTACTTCCTCTCCTTTCTTCTATGTTCCTTTTTGCTCTCTTTTTCTCCTCACTTCCCCTCTTCTTCACTCTCTTCTCTTTTTTTTTCTCCTTGCTTTTCTACTCTCTCCACTTCAGCCTAAGCTCTTCATCTTCCACTCTCTTTTTTTCCCTCTTCTTTACCACCACCTCTTTTTCCTCTTCTCATCTGCTTCCTCTTACACTCTTACCTTCCTTTCTCTTCTCTCTCTCTCTCTCTCTCTCTCTCTCTCTCTCTCTCTCTCTCTCTCTCTCCTACTTCTCACCTCTTTTCCCTATTCTGTTCTTTCACTCAAGTTCTCTTTTTACTCTCCTCTCTTTTCACCTTTCTCTCTTCCTCTCCTTCTTCTTCCTTCACTCTCCTTCCACTCCTCTCCTTTTCACTCTCCTCTCAAACTTCAGCACTCTTACTCTCTTCCTCTCCTTCTTCCTACTCTTCTCTTCCCTTTCCTCCTCTTCACTCTCCTCTTATTTCAGTGCTCTTCCTCTCCTTCTTCCTACTCTTCTCTTCCCTTTTCTTCTCACTTAGCCCCATTCTTCACTTTTTCTCTACCTTCTTTGTCCTGTTCTCTCCTCACTTCAACCCCACTCTTCACTTCTTCTCTACCTTCTTTCTTCACCTCTCTTCTTCTTCCTCTTCTCCTCGCTTTTCTACTCTCTTCACTTTAGCCTAAGCTCTTCAGCTTCCAATCTCTTGTTTTTCCTCTTCGCCTGTCTTTTCTTCCTCTCTTCTCACTTTAGTTCAACCCTCTTCTCTCATTATTTACTTCTTCCTCTCCTTCCCTCTCTCTTCTTTTCTGCTCTCTTTTTCCCCTCCTTCCTACTCTTTTCTTCCCTTTTCTCCTCTTCACTCTGCTCTCAAAATTGAGCACTCTTCCTCTCCTTCTTCCTACCCTTCTCTTCTGT
Source organism: Ceratopteris richardii (assembly GCA_020310875.1). NCBI lineage: Eukaryota > Viridiplantae > Streptophyta > Polypodiopsida > Polypodiales > Pteridaceae > Ceratopteris > Ceratopteris richardii. Next base: position 103,997,144 of record CM035428.1, on the reverse strand, counting down.
TTTCTCCCCACGTCAAACCCACTATTCACTTCTTCTCTACCTTCTTCATCCTCTTCCCTCATCACTTCAGTCTCACTCTTCACTTCTTATCTACCTTCTTTTTTTACCTCTCTTTTTCTTCCTGTTCTCCTCACTTTTCTACTCTCATCACATAAGCTTAAGCTCTTTATCTTCCACTCTGTTGTTTCCTCTTCTTTACCACCTACTTTTCCTCTTCCCTTGTTCTTCCTCTTATCACTCACACCTTCCTTCCTCTTGTCCACTCCACTCACCTCTTTTTCTACTTTCATCTCTTTTCCCTACTCTCTGCTTTTACTCCAGCTCTCTATTTACTCTCCTCTCTTTTTATCTTCCTCTCTTCCTCTCCTTCTTCTTCGCTCTCATTCCATTGCTCTCCCTCTCTCTCTCTCTCTCTCTCTCTCTCTCTCTCTCTCTCTCTCTCTCTCTCTCTCTCTCAATTTACTTCTTCCTCTCCTTCCCTCTCTCTTCTTTTTTGCTCTCTTTTTCTCCTCACTTCCTCCTCCTTCCTACTCTTTTCTTCCCTTTTCTCCTCTTCACTCTCCTCTCAAAATTTAGCACTTCCTCTCCTTCTTCCTACCCTTCTCTTCTGTTTTCTCCTCACTTCAACCCCACTATTCACTTCTTCTCTACCTTCTTCATCTTCTTTTCTCATCACTTCAGTCTCACTCTTCACTTCTTATCTACCTTCTTTTTCTTCTTGTTCTCCTTGCTTTTCTACTCTCATCACATAAGCCTAAGCTCTTTATCTTCCACTCTGTTTTTTCCTCTTCTTTACCACCTACTTTTCCACTTCCCTTGTTCTTCCTCTTCTCCACTCCACTCTCCTCTTTTCCCTACTCTCCTCTTTTACTCCAGCTCTCTATTTACTCTCCTCTCTTTTTACCTTTCTCTCTTCCTCTCCTTCTTCGCTCTCATTCCATTGCTCTCCTTCTCTCTCTCTCTCTCTCTCTCTCTCTCTCTCTCTCTCTCTCTCTCTCTCTCTCTCTCTCTCTCTCTCTCTCTCTCTCTCTCTCTCTCTCTCTCTCTCTCTCTCTCTCTCTCTCAATATTTACTTCTTCCTCTCCTTCCCTCTCTCTCTTCTTTTTTGCTCTCTTTTTCTCCTCACTTCCTCCTCCTTCCTACCCTTTTCTTCCCTTTTCTCCTCTTCACTCTCCTCTCAAAATTGAGCACACTTCCTCTCCTTCTTCCTACCCTTCTCTTCTGTTTTCTCCCCACTTCAACCTCACTATTCACTTCTTCTCTACCTTCTTCATCCTCTTCCCTCATCACTTCAGTCTCACTCTTCACTTCTTTTCTACCTTCTTTTTTTATCTCTCTTTTTCTTCCTATTCTCCTCGCTTTTCTACTCTCATCACATAAGCCTAAGATCTTTATCTTCCACTCTATTTTTTTCCTCTTCTTTTCCACCTACTTTTCCTCTTTCCTTGTTCTTCCTCTTATCACTCACACCTTCCTTCCTTGGACGACCCATTGACTAGGGATTCACAGCCTATGAGATAGCACAGCCGGAGGTGCACATTGCAGTCTGGAACTGCAATGGATCTTTGTGGATATATCTAGGGGGCCTCGAGGAGGTGATGGAGAGCAGAGACATTATCTTTTTGACAAAGACACACGAGAGCCCGGAGAGGAGTCTACCGAGGATTGAGGGTTATATGTGGGAGTCAGCTCACCGTCAACAGATGCGACAGCACACCACACGAGGATCGGAAGGAGTAGCCGTGCTCTATAGACACTCATTACAGCATAGGGTACAGGTAGTAGCTAGAGACCCAGAGGCACGTTTCATGTGGATACACCTACACCTATCAGAGGAGAGAGTAGCATATTCCTTCGTCTGCTATATTGCACCCATCGGCTCGCGCTTCACACATAGTAGTCATATGGTGATAGGGCCATACACCCCATCACCATATGACTGCCTCAGTGACACCATTATGGAGTATACCGGGATGAGCGAAGTTTTTCTCGTATGAGACTTCAATGCCCGCACTTAGAGCCACTAGTGTGATATCTACGACTTTGACGACCCTGAGATGCTCCGCACTATGGAGGACATGTCTACACTCAGAGCCTCAGCCGACACCGCCACACCCATCTCATACGGCCGACACCTACTCCAGATGGGAGGAGCACACTGTCTCATTATCTATAATGGGATGGCGACCTGGCCCACATCAGGTGGTCTCACCTGCATTCCACCCATGACACTGCATGGAGGAAGTGTAGTAGACTATGTTATCGGATCCCCGGAGGCGGCACGTCTCATCATCTCATTCACCATCCCACCCATACCGATTGGAGCTGACCACACATATCTCGCCCTATCCATATGCGGCTCACCATGCATATCCCACCCCGCCACCACACAGCCACATGCCCATACCACCATTCACTTTAGACATGAGCTATAGCACATATCTATAGCTCCCATGTTCGAGAGCGCATCTACTCCCTTGACCCCTCTGTCCCATTGGACACCCTCACTGCCCACTTCTCCTCGATCCTCCACACATGCTACTCTGAGCTTCCCATATACCACCCACAGCACTGCACATACGACATGGATGGGGCATACATCCTAGAATGGATGGTACGATGAGGAGTCTAGACAACTATACCGACATCTCAGAGCACATAGTATCTTGGGATCCATCACGAAGAGGGAGGCACGACGACAGATGCGAGCTCTCACACGCCAGAAGCGGCGAGCTTTTGGTGAACGACAGGAGGCAGAGTTGTTTGACCTTCTCATGAGTAGGGATTGCACCACCGCGTGGAGGGCCCTACGTCAACCACCCCACCTATACCCATAGGAGATCCTTAGACTTGGAACACCTACGCCCAGAGGTTATATGACGTCCGAGGACAACCCCCCATTGCCGATCCCTCCCACACCGCATCCTGTGATATCCACCCTATTCACGGCAGGCATGGTACGGAAGGCCATCCATAGGCTACAGCATGGCCGTTTAGCATCCCACACGGGACTACAGGGCGAGCACTTTATATACGCAGTCGATGTAGTTTCCCACTTGATCGCCCACCTCTTCAACCGTGCTTTGGTTGAGGGATTACCTGACTCGTGGACTATGCATACCATTGTGCCTATCCATAAGTCTGGCAATATGATGGATCCGGGGAACTACAGGACTATTATGATAGGCCACATCCTGGCCAAGATCTATGGGGCATTACTAGAGGCAGAGCTCAGTACACACTCTGAGGAAGCCGGGATCAGAGCACCCAGCCAAGTAGGCTTCCACAGCACTTTCTCCACCATCAACCAAATCTTCATACTTCGCTGCTTGATTGAGAGCGCGAAGGCGAGGAAGTGGACAATATAATGTTGCTCTGTGGATTTCCGCAAAGCCTTCGACATGGTCCCTCGAGAGAGACTACTATGGAGACTCTAGGAGTTACACCTACCATCAAACATGCTATGGGCCATCCATGCTTTGGGTAGGGTGTGCTTCCCCGATGGCCTATCAAACAGCCTTGTTAGCACCAGACAGCCTTGTTAGCACCATTAGTGTGAAACAACGTTGCCCTCTCTCACCCACTCTCTTCGGTCTATATATCGACGAGATCGTGGAGTATATACAACGAGCAGGAGGGCTAGGAGGAGACCTCGGAGGTATGCTAGTACACATCCTATTATATGTTGATGACATTGTCTTGCTTTCAGAGTCACAAGAGGGGCTGCAGTCACATTTACAGGCACTCGATACCTTCTGCATGGAGAGAGGACTCACAGTGAACCTTGGCAGAACCAAGGTCATGATCTTCCACACCTCCGGGACAGTACGCCATCGCGCCTCTTTCACCGCAACCGGAGGACAGATAGAGGTAGTGGACTCCTACGTCTACTTAGGTATCACCTTCTCTGGGAGCACATGGGTATTCTCCATGGCATAGGAAGAGAGAGATAGATTGATGTGAGGCTACGCGGCGCTTGCTGGATTGGAGAGACTCTACTTTCAGGCACATTTTCAGGAGCCCCGGACTAAGGGGTGGCTCTTTGATACTCTAGTGGCACCCGCATTGATGTACACAACAGAAGTATGGGCACCAGGGATCACAGAGGCGATGAGGACACGGATTGAGAGGCCCCATGTCACCATGATCTCACGCTTGCTCCGTAGCAAGCCCTCCGTTCCACATGACATTATACGAGCTGAGCTTGGCACACCACCGATGCTAGTGGAGGCCCTCTTTCAGCTTGCGACCTTTATTCTGAGAGTCAGAGAACTCACCACCACTTGACTCACCATGCTTGCATTTGAGAGCTCTAGACATTTGGCAGAGACATGGCATGAGAGAGTATGGTATGCACAGACCTATCGATGGTTGGAAGACCATGGCATGAGCATTACCAATCTCCCCCCTTTTCAGTATGACCTCTCTTCCCCCTACATTACCCTCTCTCGTTCGGAGAGAAACAGGATCATCCGTCAGGACCTACTATAGATACACGTCAGGGAGACATGGGTAGCACCACGAGAGCCTCTTCCCACAAAGAGGCAATACTACAGAGAGCACTTCCTGATAGTGACAGCGGATGGTTTCATTCAGAGACCACGATACATGGATACATACATGGCACCAGCAGAGAGAGTGACCATTGGGCAGCCCGAGATTGAGGTTGGGCAAGCGACACATACCTCGAGAGACGAGAGATTATGCAGGATATGCCGAGAGGAGGTGGAGGACGAGGAGCACTACACATGTAGATATCAGGCATATGAGGATATCAGAGACCGTTACCCACAACTCTTCAAGGGGCCCAGAGAGATCAGGGCTTTATTGGAGACTGAGGATCAGCGCCCTCTCGGTCGATTCCTAGTGGAACTCCAGCGCCGCCGTACCTCACTTCTCCGGCACATGGAGATACTCCCGGCCCCGAGACTCATATTACAGATTATTTCAGACTCAAAGCTACTCGAGGACCCAGCTCGACGCGGGGTGTCACATTATAGAGAGCAGAGGAGCTTAGACATAAGCGCCGATGACCGAGACCCCCACTCTGGAGAGCCCGTCCCCACCAGAGAGAGATTCAGGCGATTCACACACACCATGACATGGAGATACGGAGACGTCAGCAGCGCACCCCTGCCGATCGAGACGTGCAGAGCATTCTGAGGATCGCCACGACGCCTTACCCACCGATGCATTATATCCTACACCCACTCCAAGCATTTAGAGGGGTATGACACCACCGAGCCTCCCTTCCCTATGCATATCATATTTGTATCTCACCTATTGAGCATATAGAGTGCATACCCACAACACCCCACACCCTCGATGTGAGTTATTATCCACTCCTTTTATACTCTGTTTTGTACTCACACTTTGTTTTCCTTTTGGAACCACATTGGATTGGATCATACTGATGTATATGTTTTGTCTCATAGGCCGATTTTGGCCTCTAATAGATGTTAAAAAGTCTAAGTCTCTCTCTCTCTCTCTCTCTCTCTCTCTCTCTCTCTCTCTCTCTCTCTCTCTCTCTCTCTCTCTCTCTCTCTCTCTCTCTCTTCTCCTCTCAAAACTTTAGCACTCTGTCTCTCTTCCTCTCCTTCTTCCTCTTATCTTCCCTTTCCTCCTAACTTTCTCACGTCTCTTTTCTTTTCTCTCTTTACTCTTCTACACTCCTTCGATCCTCTCTCTCTCTCTCTCTCTCTCTCTCTCTCTCTCTCTCTCTCTCTCTCTCTCTCTCTCTCACACACACACACACCCCTACACTCTTCTCCTCTTTTCCTCTTATCACTCACACCTTCCGTCCTCTTCACCACTGCACTCTCCTCTCTTCCTCTTTTTGTACTTATCACCTCTTTTCTCTACTCTCTTCATTTACTCTAGCTCTCTATTTACTCTCCTCTCAAAACTCAGCATGACATGATGATGACCAAAAAATCAGACCTCTTATATAAACACCAGTTTAGCACAGCAAGCAAAAGATTAAAATTTTAGAGTACATTCATGAGCTTCATCAACCACTACACACTAGAACCAGTTGAAAACCTCATCAACAAGGCATAACTACAAAAGGACATCATCTGTCATGAACATAGTTTTTGGAAGTTTTGTGTGTTCATTGTGATGCACACATAAGTGAGCCAACAAGAGGATCATGTGTTATGCATCCTCTAGATTCCTTTTCCATACACTAAAAGGGTGTCATGGCCATAACCTTTTGAGGTTGGGTGCAGACCAGAGAAGCTAAAGATAAATCCTAAAGCTCCTAGAGAAAGGCTAAAAAAATACAAAAAATACTAAAAAACCAATAAATTCAGTAAAAATCCTATAGAATCATAACATTTAAAAGATGTTTAAACGATAGATTAAACCATAAAGAATTCTAAGATATGCTAATAAGAGTTTAGAATTCTAAAAAATTTAAAGAAATATTTAAATATCCTAAAACCAAAAAAAAAAAACTTAAAATTCTAAAAAGTCCCTAAAGAGCCTAGAAATTTATTAAAAACTCTAATGAATTCCTGGAGAATGCTAAAAAAATATTAAAAAAATCAATAAATTCAATAAAATAAATCCTAAAATTTAAAAGATGCTTAAGATGATAGATTAAACCATAAAGAATTCTAAGATTTGTTGATAAGTATTTAGAATTTTAAAAAATTTAGAGATATATTTAAAAAATCCTAAAACCAGAAAATAAACCTTAAACCTTAAAATTCTAAAAAAAAACTTAATGAGCCTAGAGAATTATTAAAAACCCTAGTGAAATCTTAACAAAATCAAGACACTTTTAAATCCGAACAAACATTAAGGAGATTTAAGAAACCTTAGACATCCACAACGATCAAGAAGATATTTCAGCATAGATGGCGATTACAAGAGGATTTGTACCATCTTTCCACGCCATGCATGACCTCCCTATGACGACCCTCACCAGAGATGATATTGAGGAGATTGCATGCTGACAGATGCTCAATTACCTCCGAGATGGAGGATCATAGCTCATGACATTAAATTATTCATTGTATTGCCCAACATCAGCCTCTTCCCAGGACCTTGTATCTTTGCATTGAACAAAGAGTCTCTAGTCCACGCACAGCCCTACCACACATCCAATACTCTACTTACTTTTTCTTAGTTTCTTAGTTTCTTTTTTCAGCTCTACCACACATCCAATACTCTACTTACTTTTCCTTAGTTTCTTAGTATCTTTTTTCAGTATTTCTATCTTAGACAGCTTCCGTCCTCTTCACCACTGCACTCTCCTCTCTTCCTCTTTTTGTACTTATCACCTCTTTTCTCTACTCTCTTCTTTTACTCTAGCTCTCTATTTACTCTCCTCTCAAAACTCAGCATGACATGATGATGACCAAAAAATCAGACCTCTTATGTAAACACCAGTTTAGCACAGCAAGCAAAAGATTAAAATTTTAGAGTACATTCATGAGCTTCATCAACCACTACACACTAGAACCAGTTGAAAACCTCATCCACAAGGCATAACTACAAAAGGACATCATCTGTCATGAACATAGTTTTTGGAAGTTATGTGTGTTCATTGTGATGCACACATAAGTGAGCCAACAAGAGGATCATGTGTTATGCATCCTCTAGATTCCTTTTCCATACACTAAAAGGGTGTCATGGCCATAACCTTTTGAGGTTGGGTGCAGACCAGAGAAGCTAAAGATAAATCCTAACGCTCCTAGAGAAACGCTAAAAAAATACTAAAAATACTAAAAAATCAATAAATTCAGTAAAAATCCTATAAAATCATCACATTTAAAAGATGTTTAAGACGATAGATTAAACCATAAAGAATTCTAAGATATGCTAATAAGAGTTTAGAATTCAAAAAAATTTAGAGAAATATTTAAATTTCCTAAAACCAAAAAAAAAAACTTAAAATTTCTAAAAAGTCCCTAAAGAGCCTAGAAATTTATTAAAAACTCTAATGAATTCCTAGAGAATGCTAAAAAAATACTAAAAAAATAAATAAATTCAATAAAAATCCTAAAATTTAAAAGATGCTTAAGATGATAGATTTAACCATAAGAATTCTAAGATATGTTGATAAGTATTTAGAATTTTAAAAAATTTAGAGATACATTTAAAAAAATCCTAAAACCAGAAAATAAACCTTAAACCTTAAAATTCTTAAAAAAAACTTAATGAGCCTAGAGAATTATTAAAAACCCTAGTGAAATCTTAACAAAATCAAAACACTTTTAAATCCGAACAAACATTAAGGAGATTTAAGAAACCTTAGACATCCACAACGATCAAGAAGATATTTCAGCATAGATGGCGATTACAAGAGGATTTGTACCATCTTTGCACGCCATGCATGACCTCCCTATGAGGACCCTCACCAGAGATGATATTGAGGAGATTCCATGCTGATAGATGCTCAATTACCTCCGAGATGGAGGACCATAGCTTATGACATTAAATTATTCATTGTATTGCCCAACATCAGCCTCTTCCCAGGACCTTGTATCTTTGCATTCACCAAAGAGTCTCTAGTCCACGCACAGCTCTACCACACATCCAATACTCTACTTACTTTTTCTTAGCTTCTTAGTTTCTTTTTTCAGCTCTACCACACATCCAATACTCTACTTACTTTTCCTTAGTTTCTTAGTTTCTTTTTTCAGTATTTCTATCTCAGACATTGAATCAGATTCAATACTTTGTATATTGTAACATTTTAGCTTAATATGTCATCTCAGCCTTTAATAAACATAAACATATCATGTCATTCTCTCTCTCTCTCTCTCTCTCTCTCTCTCTCTCTCTCTCTCTCTCTCTCTCTCTCTCTCTCTCTCTCTCTCTCTCTCTCTCTCTCTCTCTCTCTCTCTCTCTCTCTCTCTCTCTCTCTCTCTCTCTCTCTCTCTCTCTCTCTCTCTCTCTCTCTCTCTCTCTCTCTCTCTCTCTCTCTCTCTCTCTCTCTCTCTCTCTCTCTCTCTCTCTCTCTCTCTCTCTCTCTCTCTCTCTCTCTCTCTCTCTCACACACACACACCCCCCCTACACTCTTCCCTCTTTTCGTCTTATCACTCACACCTTCCGTCCTCTTCACCACTGCACTCTCCTCTCTTCCTCTTTTTGTACTTATCACCTCTTTTCTCTACTCTCTTCTTTTACTCTAGCTCTCTATTTACTCTCCTCTCAAAACTCAGCATGACATGATGATGACCAAAAAATCAGACCTCTTATAAAAACACCAGTTTAGCACAGCAAGCAAAAGATTAAAATTTTAGAGTACATTCATGAGCTTCATCAACCACTACACACTAGAACCAGTTGAAAACCTCATCCACAAGGCATAACTACAAAAGGACATCATCTGTCATGAACATAGTTTTTGGAAGTTTTGTGTGTTCATTGTGATGCACACATAAGTGAGCCAACAAGAGGATCATGTGTTATGCATCCTCTAGATTCCTTCTCCATACACTAGAAGGGTGTCATGGCCATAACCTTTTGAGGTTGGGTGCAGACCAGAGAAGCTAAAGATAAATCCTAAAGCTCCTAGAGAAACGCTAAAAGAATACTAAAAATACTAAAAAATCAATAAATTCAGTAAAAATCCTATAAAATCATAAAATTTGAAAGATGTTTAAGACAATAGATTAAACCATAAATAATTCTAAGATATGCTAATAAGAGTTTAGAATTCTAAAAAATTTAGAGAAATATTTAAATATCCTAAGACCCAAAAAAAAAACTTAAAATTTCTTAAAAGTCCCTAAAGAGCCTAGAAATTTATTAAAAACTCTAATGAATTCCTAGAGAATGCTAAAAAAATACTAAAAAAATAAATAAATTCAATAAAAATGCTAAAATTTAAAAGATGCTTAAGATGATAGATTAAACCATAAAGAATTCTAAGATATGTTGATAAGTATTTAGAATTTTAAAAAATTTAGAGATAGATTTAAAAAATCCTAAAACTAGAAAAAAAACCTTAAACCTTAAATTCTAAAAAAAATCTTAATGAGCCTAGAGATTTATTAAAAACCCTAGTGAAATCTTAACAAAATCAAAACAATTTTAAATCCGAACACACATTAAGGAGATTTAAGAAACCTTAGACATCCACAACGATCAAGAAGATATTTCAGCATAGATGGCGATTACAAGAGGATTTGTACCATATTTGCACACCATGCATGACCTCCCTATGAGGACCCTCACCAGAGATGATATTGAGGAGATTCCATGCTGACAGATGCTCAATTACCTCCGAGATGGAGGATCATAGCTCATGACATAAAATTATTCATTGTATTGCCCAACATCAGCCTCTTCCCAGGACCTTGTATCTTTGCATTGACCAAAGAGTCTCTAGTCCACGCACAGCCCTACCACACATCCAATACTCTACTTACTTTTTCTTAGTTTCTTAGTTTCGTTTTTCAGCTCTACTTAGTTTTCCTTAGTTTCTTAGTTTCATAGCTCATGACATAAAATTATTCATTGTATTGCCCGACATCAGCCTCTTCCCAGGACCTTGTATCTTTGCATTGACCAAAGAGTCTCTAGTCCACGCACAGCCCTACCACACATCCAATACTCTACTTAGTTTTCCTTAGTTTCTTAGTTTCTTTTTTCAGTATTTCTATCTCAGACATTGAATCAGATTCAATACTTTGTAAATTGTAACATTTTTGTTTTATATGTCATCTCAGCCTTTAACAAACATAAACATATCATGTCATTCTCTCTCTCTCTCTCTCTCTCTCTCTCTCTCTCTCTCTCTCTCTCTCTCTCTCTCTCTCTCTCTCTCTCTCTCTCTCTCTCTCTCTCTCTCTCTCTCTCTCTCTCTCTCTCTCTCTCTCTCTCTCTCTCTCTCTCTCTCTCTCTCTCTCTCTCTCTCTCTCTCTCTCTCTCTCTCTCTCTCTCTCTCTCTCTCTCTCTCTCTCTCTCTCTCTCTCTCTCTCTCTCTCTCTCTCTCTCTCTCTCTCTCTCTCTCTCTCTCTCTCTCACACACACACCCCGCTACACTCTTCTCCTCTTTTCCTCTTATCACTCACACCTTCCGTCCTCTTCACCATTGCACTCTCCTCTCTTCCTCTTTTTGTACTTATCACCTCTTTTTGTACTTATCACCTCTTTTCTATACTTTCTTCGTTTACTCTAGCTCTCTATTTACTCTCCTCTCAAAACTCAGCATGACATGATGATGACCAAAAAATCAGACCTCTTATATAAACAGCAGTTTAGCACAGCAAGCAAAATATTAAAATTTTAGACTACATTCATGAGCTTCATCAACCACTACACACTAGAACCAGTTGAAAACCTCATCCACAAGGCATAACTACAAAAGGACATCATCTGTCATGAACATAGTTTTTGGAAGTTATGTGTGTTCATTGTGATGCACACATAAGTGAGCCAACAAGAGGATCATGTGTTATGCATCCTCTAGATTCCTTTTCCATACACTAAAAGGGTGTCATGGCCATAACCTTTTGAGGTTGGGTGCAGACCAGAAAGCTAAAGATAAATCCTAAAGCTCCTAGAGAAACGCTAAAAAAATACTAAAAATACTAAAAAATCAATAAATTCAGTAAAAATCCTATAAAATCATAACATTTAAAAGACGTTTAAGACGATAGATTAAACCATAAAGAATTCTAAGATATGCTAATAAGAGTTTAGAATTCTAAAAAATTTAGAGAAATATTTAAATGTCCTAAAACCAAAAAAAAAAAACTTAAAATTTCTAAAAAGTCCCTAAAGAGCCTAGAAATTTATCAAAAACTCTAATGAATTCCTAGAGAATGCTAAAAAAATACTAAAAAAATAAATAAATTCAATAAAAGTCCTAAAATTTAAAAGATGCTTAAGATGATAGATTAAACCATAAAGAATTCTAAGATATGTTGATAAGTATTTAGAATTTTAAAAAATTTAGAGATATATTTAAAAAATCCTAAAACCAGAAAAAAAAACCTTAAACCTTAAAATTCTAAAAAAAAACTTAATGAGCCTAGAGAATTACTAAAAACCCTAGTGAAATCTTAACAAAATCAAAACACTTTTAAATCCGAACAAACATTAAGGAGATTTAAGAAACCTTAGACATCCACAACGATCAAGAAGATATTTCAGCATAGATGGCGATTACAAGAAGATTTGTACCATCTTTGCACGCCATGAATGACCTCCCTACGAGGACCCTCACCAGAGATGCTATTGAGGAGATTCCATGCTGACAGATGCTCAATTACCTCCGAGATGGAGGATCATAGTTTTTCTTAGTTTCTTTTTTCAGTATTTCTATCTCAGACATTGAATCAGATTCACTACTTCGTAAATTGTAACATTTTTGTTTAATATGTCATCTCAGCCTTTAACAAACATAAACATATCATGTCATTCTCTCTCTCTCTCTCTCTCTCTCTCTCTCTCTCTCTCTCTCTCTCTCTCTCTCTCTCTCTCTCTCTCTCTCTCTCTCTCTCTCTCTCTCTCTCTCTCTCTCTCTCTCTCTCTCTCTCACACACACACACACACACACACACATAAACATGCACACACACATTCCAAGTGTCACACACATACACATATATCACACATGCCATGGAGCCTGAAAGTAAACTCCTAACAGCTGATGCTCTTGATGTAAAGGGACGTAAAAATTCAGTTGTAAGAGGTTGTGATGAGAACGAGCGTGCACTCATTTCTTCTTACCTCTAACATTTAAGGAACAGGATAAAATTTCATGAGCCTTGTAGTGGCCATTATATGTATATACAAAGGCATTAGTATGAAACTGGTTAGTATGTAATATTTATAAAATTAATGTCTGAACCAGTCATGGATAGGCTGCTTAGGGCTTTGCTGAATGCAAATGTAATAGGTCTCACACATTCGATACTGCTTATGACAAAGAAAACAGCTAAGCAGATCATAATGAACTTTTCACCTACGAAAAGTCTAGCAACTGGGCCATAGTGAACTTCCAAATGCAATGTCTCTACATTACATTTTGGTTGTCCATAATCTCATCAGCTCGAGCTTTTTGCCCTGATATTAAGAAAAGCTACCATCTGCTAAGCTCGTAGCCTTTAAGAAAGAGCAGCCTTCTGAGGAATCTCATATCTCTAGAATTTGTATCAGTCGTCCTCATGGAAGGTCCTAGTCAAGCACTGCTCTACCTACTCTCATATAGAAACAATTTAATTGGCTGCAACAATATGCATATCTATCAGTCAATCGGAGTGAAATAGCTGATAGCTACAGAAATGGAACATGAAAACGGAGAAGGCCCATCACAGGGGTCTTAAGAACCTTCACCATGCCAAAATGTTTCCATTGTATTTACAACACAGATGAACATGGTTAAAGGTAGGTTGATGCATCTACAAAGCACTGGTTGATTCTTTGCTTGTGTGTGTGTGTGGGTGTGTGTGTGTGTGTGTGTGTGTGTGTGAGAGAGAGAGAGAGAGAGATTTTATACCTAAGTGTGTGTGTTTGTGTGTGTGTGTGTGTGTGTGTGAGAGAGAGAGAGAGAGAGACTTTATATCTAAGTGCTTTGATATCCCTTTGTTGTATCATTCTACAAAAAATAAATATTTAGTATCAATAGTCATCCACAATAAAAGCAAGAAGAAGGCATTCCAGGCTTTGAAATGTGATACAATCACTGAATCCTAAAAATAAAGCTCACCTGCAACTCACATCCAAGGGTGAGTCTTTCATTTTTTGCAAACTACAAGCACATAACTATCTACTGGGTCTTAGGACACCCGAGAAAAAGAAAGATTCCTCCTTCCAGTGGGATTACCCATAATCATTGGGATGAACCATACTATTTCCAACAGGTTAAGGTGGGATTATCCTTAATCATTGGAAAGTTTCTCACGGTGATGGATATACTGTATAAAGTACTCGACCAGATACCTTGTTGATAGAATCCAAAGCTTGCTGCATAGATTTTGGAAGACCCCTGATGTACTACATTAGAAATAGGAGCATCATGAATCACTAGAAGTTGTTAAGATGAAATATAAGATTGTTAGCCAGCTACTTGTTGCTGGTATCTGCTCTTTTTGTATCATTCTAGATATACACATTGGAAAGCTGCTAACAAATGTGTAGATATCTGAATAAGGGCTACTTTTCCAAAAAGAACGCACTCCACTGTGCAGTTACAGAGTATGCAAGCCAACACGACAACAACAAACCACATACACTAAGTACAATAAGCCATCCCAAAAGCATCAAACTACAATACCATTAATTCATTGACAAAATGTCTGTCCACATTAAGATAAATTAACATCGGAATGAATCATTAATAGAAGGATAGGAGTTTAAGGCATTATGCTAACATCCCTTAAATTCTGCAGCACTGTTACCCAGACCCAAGCAAGAAAGAAAAATTATGGTAAGCAGACAACAGGTCAAACTGAAATATAGAGGGGAATCCTCTGCATACATTCATGAATGCTACTCCCATCCGCTTTGGATGCCAAAGATACACATATGACACAACTCAGATACTATCATGATATATGACTGGCAGAAATCAAATATTGACCTGAACATAATGGATCTACATAAACACCACATTCAATGCCCATTTACAGAAAATGCAGTTGTATGACTAATATCCCCCTGAAAAGTGGACAATTATATGTCGCATTTAGAGCACTTTGAGCATGCGCTCATGCAACATCATTGCGTGCAACTGTCATCATTCGGCAGTTGTAGTTCAAGTGGAAACAAAGCTGTACACTATAAACAATAACCCAGGATGACAATGATTATGTCACAACCTGATTACTTCTGCATCTAAAATAAGCTCTTCTTTCAGAACGCTTAGCTCACACCTTGATGCCTAATTGTGTTCAAAATTTCATCCATCCATTGTATGATATCTTCTGCAATTTCCTCTCTCTTGGGCTCAAAAAGCAGGTCATGGCAGTAGCCTTCATAAAGCTTAAATTTCTTGTGTTTTGAGGCTGCACAATGATAAAAATCTTGCAATGCAGATGGATCGTCACTTTATCACAAGTTCCATTAATCACTAGAACAGGGAATGTGACCCTTTTTTTCCACAAAAAGATCCTTTCATTAGTTAACAAAGAGCACCCATAGGGCTTACAATCCAACAAGCAAGTGACAAGGGGGACAACTCACCCCAACGGTCCATCAAAAGAACTACGATGAAACTAGCTCCTAGGAGAGGAAATGTTTTCGGGGGGGGGGGGGGGGGGGGGGGGGGAGGAGAGCCAAGCAAGTGGCCGGTAACTCCAATGGATCTATCACCCTAGTGAACGGTAAAGAAGGGACCCTTCTTCCAGAGGTGAAGAAAGGGGAGCCGCCTCTAGGACGTGCCATAGGCCTTCTCCCATAACTCAATCAAGTGCCAATAGCAATGCTACTATGGGCCACCAACCACTGAAAGAGGATAACCCCTCGAGACTCTTGGGCTCTCCAAATCCAATGCGAGAAGGACAAGAGGAACTCATGTGTGAGCCCACCATGCCGCCAAGACTCAGCCCCAGCCAGAGTAGCAAGGCTACCATCTCTACAAGATCATAAGAAGTTCCTTATTAGCTTGCGAATTTGGCTAATATAGGAGCTCAAAAAGGTCTAGAAAGAGGTGACATACCACATTGTAGCGAGAACCTGGTTAGCCACCACAACCCTCCCAACTAAAGATAAACTGGAAGTGCTCCAATGCAAAAGCTTGGTCAAGAGGAGAGGAGAGATTTGAGATCAAGACCAACCTAGCACCGTGTCCAACTCCCCTTCCAGGAGGGATCCACTAGAACTACTCATAGGAGCTCCAGCCAAGGAGAGCATCCGAACCAACCCAAAATCCGAAGGACTTGTGCCAGTTGATTTTGGCACCAGAAGCATCACATAATCGTGCCAAAGCATGCTAAAAGCTATTCATATTGGCCTCTTTACCTTGCAACTAAATGATCATGTCATGAGCAAACTGAGCATCCAAAAGCATCTCATCCCTAACTTAGAGATGAATACCTTGAAGTCGAGTATCCTCCACAGCCAAGAATGCGCTCATGGCCTCAGCAAAGAAGAAAAACGACATAGGGGCTAATAGAGAGCCCTTCGGCACCGACCGCGAAATGCTAAACCTCTCCCCCCTACCACCCTCCATTGGACTATGGGCCAATCGGTATAAGGAGACAACCCCCTTATCCAGCGATCAAGAAAGCGCATACAGAGCATAGTGTCCTCGAGAAAAGCCCAATAAACTCAATCATAGGCTTTCTCAAAATCTAATAGAAGCAGAGCAAGAGGCTCATCCCGCATCCAGGCAAGGGAAAAAGCTTTCGAGAAAATGAAGCTATTGTCAAGGATACTATGATCCTTGACAAAACGAGTCTGAGTTGGATGACTCAAGGACTCAAGGAGAAGTTGGAGTCTCGAACTTAGAGCCTTCGCAAGGATTTTGTAGGTCAAGTTGAGAAGAGTAATCGGACTACAGCGTCTAGTATCATACAACTGCCCACCCTTCTTAGGGATCAGGAAAATCAAACCCTTACTGAGCACCTAAGGAACGTGTCCCCCCTCCATGAACTCCTAGAACGCAAGATAGATCCCATCCCCAAGGAGCCCCCAGTACCTGATAAAGAAACTGGGGGAAAGACCATCATCGGGACAGTTGTCCCTAGCCAAATCATGCAATGCATCAAAGAGCTCAGTATTAATAAAAGGGGCCAGAAGCATGGCCTACAAGCTACATCTCACCAATCACTGATCACTGCACATGCTCCAATACACACCTCTTGCTCTCTTGCCAAGTCTTCAATGGAGTCTTCTGAGACATAAGAGTACAGTAGAGAGAGTCTACTCAGACATTAGAGTACAGTAGAGCTAAGTGGCAATCTTATGCAGCTCCCTGAGCTCAAAAAGCCTAGGACCCATCAATTTGACATAGCTGTCTCATCCCACCTTGTGACTGGCAGAAGCGAACCACCAAGACGAACTCTCCCCACATGAAGTCATCGATCCATGGCCACTGCACGGCGTGTCTGTGATGAAGAAAGGCCGAACATCTATCTTCAACTTCCCTCGGCTCCTTCTGAGCTTGGGCAAGTTTCGAGCCCGTCCACTCAGAGCCAAGATAGCCCTCCAAGAGCCTCTGAAGGAGGGCAATGCCTCTATGGAGGCAATGCTCGCTCTCTCGGATCCGAGCAAGTCGCTAGCTACTGGCTTCATCTAAAAAACCATTGAGCATCTGTAAGCAAGTTGCAAAGGAGTCAACCCGACATCCCTCATGCCAAGCCAACCGAGACCAAATCCAATCAATCTAATCGGTCAAGCATCCATCAAGCTACACCTTCTCAAGAATCCACATCACCATGGGGTCAATGGAATCCCCCTCAACAAATTCAATAACCACAGGGGCATGGTTAGAAAAGCAAGAACCACCACAATTATGGTACTACAACTACAATCAGCAAATACATCACTAACATGTGCAACGATCAATCTCGTAGAGATTCATCCCTCCAATCCTCCTCTCAGAGCCAGAAAAATGTTGTCCCTCTCTTTGGTAAAACCCTCAATGTGCCATACATCTCGCAATCTCAAGGATAAACAAAGTCTTTCCCAAGCCTAAAACTGAGAACCATGCATGGTGGTCTAGCTGCCCCCTGTCGATCCTCAAGTGCTTCAATCATGTTGAAGTCACCCACAACACACCAAGCGTCAGCATATGGAATAACGTCACTGATCTGAGACCAAAAAATGGCACGAGCACTCTCATGGTTCTGGGCATACAAGGTCAAAAACCCATATCGCTTTTCCCCCAACACTAAAATCATCGAGATGACCCAGCCAAGGTGTTGAGGCAGAGTCAAGCAGAAAGAAAAGACGAAGAAGATCAAGACAGAAGCTTCATTAAATAGAATATATCTGAAGACATATCTCTGTAGGAAGCCCCGCAGGGGCACACAACATCCATCTCTGCACAGAGCCCCATAGGGGCACACAACAGTGGGAAGTACGCAACAGGCAAGGACGGATCAAGGCAAGCAATTACCCATGAAGACGTGCAAGAAGATATCCGGCAGATCCCGAGCCCCGGAAGGTGCTTCAACCTCTTGATCTTCGGAAGGTCTAGATCGAAGGCTGTAAACCCAGACCTTCACACCTTCCACTGGTTGTGTGTGTGGCAGCCCGACTTAACACAACAACCTAGATTTAAAGAGTTTATTGGTGAGCTAGACTTGGGGAGAAAGAGACTATACCTCTATCCTCTGCAAGTGCATATATTTTGGATTACACGCTTTAATCATCAATCCAATAAGTATCTTAACCTAACCGAGTGTATGAAGATATGCATTCCAATGACGGTCAATGCAAATGTGAACTAACAAAGGTGCAATCAAGTGTAAACTATCACATTCAAAGCTTTCATAGTCGGCTATGGTGTCGCGATACCTAGAGCAGAAGCCAACAGTAAATTGAGCTTTTCTCTCAACTCCAAGCTCGGAATATATTTAAATAGCAGGTTCGTTTCGAAGCTCTCGAGAAGACGCATCCAATGGTGGTATTTTCACTCAATTCTGACACTTCTTCTTCAAACTATGAGCAAAATACTGAGCCGCGAGAATGACCTACCTACGCTTCAGTACTTCCAACACTTCACACACACATTACCAACAGCAAACAAGCACTACCATGGATAGACAACACTTCAAAGCACTCTTTTCAAGCCACATACATGCATGCAAGCTCACAAGAAAAAAGATACAGAGAGGAGAAGACACAAATTCGAAATTCTGTGCTCTTGATTCTCACAATGGCAAAAAATCTTTACAAAGAGTCACAAAATGACTTATATACCTGTGCCCTAAATAATGGTCCTTTCACACAAGAGATCAGCACTTTATTGACTAAAAGACTAATTCCCTATTAAGGGTAATGATACAAATATCTATGGATATGCATTTAGAGGACTCTTGTAGTGCATTTACATCGGAAAATATATTACAAAATGACTAGGTTACAAAAATAAAGTGTCCAAATCGAAAAATTTTGGGGCCCTTCTTTTTCTCTTCCTCTGCTCTTCTCTGCTCTTCAACACTCTCCCCCTCTTTTTCTGTGTCGTCCCTTGACAGGCTTTGCTTCTTGATCGTCCATAAGCCTGTTGCATTGGTTTTGGCATATTCTTTTCTTTCCATATGCAACTAGTGGAGATGGACTACAATAGATTTGTAGTATACCTCACCAATAACCTCTTTAAATCTAGGTTGCTGTGTTAAGTCGGGCTCTCGTGCACGCAACCAGTGGACGGTGTGAAGGTCAGGGTTTACAGCCTTCGATCTGGACCTCCTGAAGATCAAGAGGTTGATGCACCTTCCGGGGCTCGGAATCTGCCGGATATCTTCTTGCACTTCTTCATGGGTAATTGCTGGCCTTGATCCATCCTTGCCTGTTGCATACTTCCCACTGTTGTGTGCCCCTGCGGGGCTCTGTGCAGAGATGGATTTTGTGTGTCCCTGCGGGGCTTCCTACAAAGATATGTCTTCATATATATTCTATTTAATGAAGCTTTTGTCTTTATCTTCTTCGTCTTTTCTTTCTGCTTGACTCTCCCTCAACACCACCCCCCTCCTGAACTCTGTAGTCCCTGACTGGTTTTAGAATCCGGCGGTGTGAGTACGTTTGAATCACTTTTTGCTCTCTATGATTTAGCAAATTAACTTCACATACCATTAGTTCATGCCATTGAGATGATTTGACTCCATCATCTAGTGCTTGTCTATGATCTGCAAAGAAACTCAGCTCATAGGCTACCAGTCTCACATTTAAGTTGGAGGTGATCTTCATAAAAATTTCTGAGTCCATCTCAAAAAACCCTATAAAAAACGCTTTCTCAAAGGTCTGCATGTATGGACTCGGAAGGAATATGAGACGTGAATATAGTGCCATAATCGTAAGTTTGTCTCGAGTTGTAGATAAATCGAAAACTAAAGCATATGCTCCTTGATTAATGCCGATAAAATTTAAAAATGTATACTGCACATGTTTGAATACCTTTAGAACTGTGAGGAGCAAGCTCAATATCTTATTTATTTTGATAGTTAAATCTGGCATTTTGGCATGTCTGGATAGCCAAAATTCTTTGGTCTTGACCATGTACTCTTCGGTTGGTAGATAGTTTCGTCGAGGACTAGGCAGTAATGGATAATTTAGCCATTGATTATTTAATGTACCTTCACACTGTGCTTCCCAAAAATGAGTCCAGGTATGTCTTCACGGGACTCGGCAAAAACCAGGATTCACTTGAAGTACATATGGTGCTTCTTCCCAATGTACCCATAAAGTTGGATTCATTTCTAAAAATTTGCGCCTCAAAATCCGATCTCCTTTGTCAAACTCGGCCTCTGTATACGTAAATGTCTGTAAATTGAATTGTAGATCCTGATCTTGTTCTTCATTAGTCACTTTCTTGATATATTGTCGCGTTTCTTCTTTTGGCAAGCCGTAAGGTATATTGAATGGCTGCAAAATTTTCTCGAGGCTTTTATTCTCTATTTGTGCATCTTTCATTACTTTAATCACTTGATCTTCAAATTGTTCTGTAAGTTGGGACGCAAGTAATGCCTTCTCCTGTCGGCTTAGTTCTACAATAGTTCGATCACTTTGTTCAATGTTTTTCTTTGCACCCTCCTTGATAGGTGAATCATGCATGGGAGGAGAAAGAGGACGTACCTCAGTCTCCACAGTAGTCTCTTTGGAGCTTGGAACTACTAGTGTCCCCACTGTTGCCTGTTGTGTTGTTTTAGCTTCTAATTTTGCAATGAGTTCATCCTTTTCTTTGATTTCAGTGGTGGCCTTTGTTAGTGCTTCTTTGGCAGTGAGAAGTTCATTTCATATGGAAACTATTTGATCGATGTTTTCCTTATATACCACAAGAAGTTTACCTTCAGCCAATTTTCATCGTTTTCGGAGTTCGTTAGTGTCATGCATATACTTTCTTTCCCATTCTTCTCTGATAGCTTGCTCTTGTTTCAGCTTATCTTCATACTTCGCGATTCGATCTTCCAATGCCTTTGTGTCGCTTGTGGTAGCTGCTTGTGCTTCTATGGGTTGGTTGCGAAGGATGGCAGTCATAAGTTCTTTATTTCTATTTCTTAAATTGTCTACTTCTTCCATATATACTTTGATTTGAGTTTCAAGCAGCTTACTTCTCGCATTCATTCTTGCTTTTTTCGCTTCACCTACTTCATATTTACTTTGTAGCTCTTTGAGTTGATCTTGGAGCTTCTTGTTTTCCATCGTTAGCATGGTGCATTTGTCCTTGGCTTTTTGAGCTTCTACTTCCTTGGCCGAGAGTGTCTTTTGACTTGAATTAATCATCCATACAAGTTTTCACTCATTACCTGGAATTGGCTTCTCTCTCTCATAGAATTGTCATAGTCTGCATTTGCTTCTAGCGTTTGTTTTTGTGTGTCCATAGTCGTTTGTATCATTTGCTTCACTATGGGCTTTAATTGAGCTACATCCACATTTAACCATGTTTTGGGGATACTTGGTTCTTCCCCTATTTGAACATATTTGCCTTGTTCCACATGGATGGTTTCATTGTGGGGTTGTCTTATCTAAAGGTGTACTTCTCTGTCTCTTTCCTCTTCTTCATTCGTGGTCAGTTTTGTAGCACTGCCTTGAAAAGTGACATCTAATGGAGAGAGTTTTGCTACAACCCTGATTGGTGTGAATGGCTCATGTTCCTCCACTTCTTCTTGTTCTTTCTCTTCCTTTGGTC
Organism: Ceratopteris richardii; assembly: GCA_020310875.1. Lineage (NCBI taxonomy): Eukaryota > Viridiplantae > Streptophyta > Polypodiopsida > Polypodiales > Pteridaceae > Ceratopteris > Ceratopteris richardii. The sequence continues at coordinate 103,975,384 of CM035428.1, read as the reverse complement.
TCTTTACTGGGGTCTCTCCATCTAAGTGAGTTTCTGTGATTTGAATGTTCGTCTCTTCATTCATTTTGAACACACGAATCCCTTCTTTAGGTGGTTCTTGCCTTGTTGTGTCCTTGTTAGTTTCATAAGGAGTTTGGTTTATCTTGGTACCTTCCACTCCAAAGTCATCCGTGACTTGATTCAATTCCTCCCAATTACCATCATCTTTTGAATCACTTTTAATGTCTATATTCATCACAGATGTCTCTTGATCTTCTTTAGCTTCTGAGGATGAACTGGAGGTTGTTAATCCCAGCTCTTTATAGGTGTTGGACTTCAATAAATTCTTTCTTTAAGGAATGTCTTTATGGGATTAATGGTAATGATGCCCTTGTATTGGTTGACTGACTTGACCTCCCATATACTGGTGAGTTGCTTCTAATGCTTTTTGCAACTCTACCTCTGTAATAGGCTTTGAATCTTCAAGTTTGGTCTTTGGCAGGACATGCCCTCTTTCGAGAGTAGGAAGTGATTCTTCTCCTTTCATCATTTTTCAGAATCTTTTTGTTCCTCTCAGAACTGGTCTCTACTGCCTCTTCCAAATTTAGTTCTCTCCTCTTCCGTGGTACAGTGGCCATCTTTGCATACTTTGCCATTTCGGAGGATGTAGGCATCTTAGTCAGGTTCCCTCAGATTCCTAGTGCATGGTAAATGAGGATTGTTAATGCAATACTTCCATTTAAGAATTTCTTCTGTTTCCACTGCATTTTAGCTTCAAAGAGACGCTCCTGGATGTATGGCATCACGTTCACCTGGTTCAAAATCTGCTTGATAGCATGGGATAAAAGTTGTACGATGATTTTTTGTGGGGTGGTGTAATGATTCATATTGGGAAAACAAAAATGTTGATGAATGAGGAGGACCTCATCTTCTATGTCCGGGCAATTGATGTCCAAAAAAGTCCGAGTTTTGGCTTCGCGGGGTTCATCCTTCAAATCAGTGGTTCCATCTTTTTCCTAGCCAAAAGCTTCTTTAATTAAGTCATGCATGAATTGTATAATCACCCATTCTCATGTTGCGTCTAGTACCTTTGCCTCTGGCACTAAGGGGTTATGCAGGGCTAGTTGTAAGGTATTCATTACCTGAGTGCATTTTTGGAAGTCAGGCTTGTAAATGGGTAACTAAAAATATTTCTGAATTCCAGCTTTTGTCATTGTGTCCAGAGTTCTTGTAAGCTCATGGAGAACCTTGAAATCTTGAGACATAACTGGAAAGTGATGATCTGTGTCCATGATCTTGATGGTTACTAAGAAAAGATAATCACCCACAGGTTGATCTTCACGGAACTAGTGACCTTTGACCTTGGTCACACCCTGCAACGAAAATTCTAACACCTCATCTTGAATGGTTGCTTCAGAATCTTCTAAAGCCATCTCCACTTGAAATGCACCACAATCAGCGTCAAAGTGATTGCATCACTTATCTTCCATTTAGTCGCCATAAATCGAACAATTCTCCGAGTGGCTTGTGTCGTCCTTCCCCGTGTGTGTAAGGAATGCAATACGTGGGATTCATCTTGATTTATTATTATTTTTGTTGAAAGAAAACAGAAATGTTAGTAAATAGCCTAAGCTTTATTTTATTTTTAAGTATTTTCTTCGAGGTTCGTGTAAGAGTGTTCTCCTATTCCCTGGGAGGGAAATCTGCATCACTAATAAGTAGAAGAATAATTATGTGCCGAATGCATGGCCTTGTAATGTGGTATTATCATGCACGTTCGAGGTGTAAGGAACTCAAGATGTGTGCAAGAAGAAGTTGCTGGCGGTAGGGATTTGGATATCCAAATCAGCTTTATTTTGTTGTTTTTTATTGCAACTTTGTCTCCTCTTGTGATTTGTGTAGCTGTTGTATTGTGATTCTTCTTTGCTCGCCATACATATTTTTGAGTTGATTTCTTTGAGTGCTCTTGTTTCTGCAATTTTAGGTTATTGTGTCTTTCTTGCTCCTTGGACTTCATTTTGGATGGATCCTTCCTCTGTACTGGTGTCTTCAGTTTAGTTTCCTCCGTTTGCATAGTTGATTTGGGAATCCATATTTGCGTTCTTGAGGGTTGAGTAGCAATCAGTTTCTTTGGGATCCATATTTGAACAATCTTCGGTAGACCTAGTGATCCAGCTTGACTTGGAGTCTGTTCTTTGCATGCCCAAAAAATAATGCGACAATCATGCATGAGCTTGATGCATGACTTTTCCTTGTACTAAGAATTTATATCATGCAATCTTGATGCACGTATATCCTTTCCTTTGTCCTAATGCACTATGATATAAAAACATATCCTTGTGGTGCAATAAAAAGCTTACTCAATGGAAAGGAAATCTAGAATTAAACTACCGACATAAATTCTTTGATGCATAAGGATCCTTTTTTAAATCAAGTCTTTCCCTAATGCAAACTAATGCTTGAAATGAGAAGTGGATGGTTTCATTATCCTAATCTAGACTTAATCGATTGAAATCTTGGCTATTTCAATGTGCATCTAGGATTAAGTGTAGAATAATGAAAACAAGATAAATCAAGCATTAAGTCCAAGTAGAAACTGGAAAATACTTAGCTTTGATCATAGCTTTGTCCATCCTCTGGTCCTTTGGAAAAAACATCTTCCTTAGTGATTAGAGATCAAGAACTGAACCCTTTGATCAAGAGCTTGCTTCATTCTTCCTTTGTTCTTCTCAAGGAAGTTCTAGATTCTAATTCAGGTCGAAGATAGCTTCTCAAAAGAAGTATTCGGGTGGAAGATGGCTTCAAGGCTCGGATCAAGCCAAACTTATGTGTAGAGAATAAATACTACACTTGAATGTATAGTGGTTGTAGCCTAGTGGCTGCCCAATTTGGCTCTGAATCAAACCGCAAGAATCGAATCTCGTCGACCTTGAAGAAGATCCATTTTCTTTGTCTCTAATATTTAAAGCTTCTTCAATCCAAAAGCTATCCAATATGTTGATAAACTTCAAGTTCAAGGAAATTGAAGATATGAAGTAAGTAACTTCTAAGATCTTTTTAGAACACTTCAAGCTTAAGTGTTGTCGATCAGAAATATTTGATAAATTTCTAAAAAAAAGTTGGACTTTGACTTTGAGTTGATCTTTTCAATCAAGGATTTGATTGACTAAGTCAAGCACCAAGTTTTTAGTGTAACTTGGTAAATTCACTCTTTTGAATCAAAGAAATGCAAAAGATTTGCATTCCCAGTAAGGAGTCAGAAAGACTGAATATAACTTGAACTTAGTCTCAAGTGAAGCATTATTTCAATACAAATCTCGTCACCAGAACCTCAGTGGGTCGACACACTGATGTTGGTTACCACACTAGTATCTTGTGGTTGGGTGATGTTTTTGATTTGCTTCGAATCTTTTCGAGAATCCAACTTATTTCTTTACAGTGTTGAAATAGACCTTTGAGAAGTTAAAGTCTTGAGTCATCTAGACTTTGACTCATAGCAAGTTTACGTGTCTTTGAAGTCTGAATTGGTTGTACAGAGTTTTAGTTATTTCTTTCTGCTTTAGAAAACTTTTTGAATTGGCTCAGACATGGTATCTGATTCTTTTTGCAAAAGATCAAGGTTGGCCGGTTAGAAACAGATAACCAAATTGAACATCCTAGATAGATGTTATGTACAAGAAACTTTTCAATCTTCAAAAGATAATAAGTCTAATTGGACTTATTTATTTGAGTTTGCATCAAGTTATAGCATAAAAGATTTCCTAGATTCCAGTATACTCTAGAATAGAGAAGTTAGGAATTGCTCATCAGATTGACGATTCCCAAGAACTTTCAGTTAAAGTCTTTGCGAAAAGTGTCCTAAGTTGGACAATTTCCATTTTGAATTTGAAATGGTCAAGTTAGTATAGTTGACTCAACCGAAATGGTAAACTTTCACCTACAGTTTACATACGATTTTTAAACTCATTAGGACAAAGCAGTCCTCTCATCAGGTTGAAAAATCAAGTAATCGTTGGATTAAAGTACACCATTATATACACATCTAAGTTAGATGTTTGTGACAACAAAACTTCAAGTTCTCCAAAACAAATTCAAGTGAGTCAAGAGTTCTCAAAGTTTTGTGAGGGATAAGAATCCTGCCTTCGTTATTAAGTTCATGCACAAGTCATGCCCAGGAATGGACTAGTAACTTGAGTCCACCCAGTTCACATGTTTGTGCCTAGATTGCACATCGAGAAACTAGGAATTGGCCAGGGATGTCATTAGATCCACCCTTATTATTCATTCCCTACTTTGTACTTTGACTAGTTCATCAAGGTGCAAAGCAAGACACTGTTTTGAAGCATTTGGGCAAGGATACCACCATAGAGATGAGATGTGTTCTTCTAGTTTTAGAACATGACCATGTTCTTCCAGTTTTCGAACATGAGGCTCGGGGGTAGGTTGCCTATGGTTATATATATAGCTTTATTTTCGAAGACGAAAATCTTTTCCAAGGGGGAAAGAATGTAATAAAGTAGGTCTATGGTCTAGGGATTCAACTGCTTCATACAGATCTGAAATTGGATACCGTTTAGTCACTCGTCTGTAGGACCAAAGATCTCGAGAGTAGACCAAAGCATAAGTTCATGTGCTCTCATATTCAAGTAATCCACTTAGCATAGTGCTTGAGTATCATGGTTGTGAAGGAGGAGGTCTTGGGTTCAACCCCCATGAGGAGCATGGGGAGAGAGTTTTGCCCAAGGAGATCTAGAGCTTTCTAACTCAAGTTAAGGTGAGTTAACTTGAGTCGAGTGGACTTAACTCGAGAAGACAATACACCAACCCCTAGTGGACTCTAGTGGAAGGTGCTAAAGCAGTGGTCGAGATCACTCCAACCACAAGTAGATAGTGGAAGATATGAAAGGAGTGAAGGAGATTGCACATGCACTTGTGGACTCTAGTTACATTTGTGGTCCTCGTTGATTCAAGCAGCTATATATACAGGCATAAGGTTAGGAGGAGAGTCATCTCTCCTAAAGCATTAGTAAAGAAAGGAATCTAAAGACAAGAAGTGAAAAATCTCTTGTCGCTACAGAATTGGTCAAGAATAACCAATTAGACTTGAATTTGAGAAATTCAAGAACTTGGAATTATAAACGGTTTTCATTTGAAAACCCGAGCAAAAGAAGAATTTATATTCCATCAAGAGGTTTTTTAAGATAAAGAATTATAAACGGTTTTCATTTGAAAACCCGAGCAAAAGAAGAATTGATATTCCATCAAGAGTTTCTAAGATAAAGCATGTGATTGTGAGATGATCATGTGAAGGAATCAAAACCTAGAATATCTAGTTAGAGGTAATGCCGGAAACTTCAAAATTCTCGTAAAGAATTGAAGCAACAAGGTACTCTATCAAGAGATGTTTAGACTTTAGGATAAGTATTACCCACACATTAATGTGAATATAAAATAGGGTGGTATGGGACACCAGATTTTATACTCAGATTGATGTAGGAAAAATGGTATGGGACATCGGACCATGGGAGGATAATTATCTTTTAGTCCTAGATTGAATCTTGAAGTTAGATTTGATCCTCAAGAGAATTAAGACTTCTATGAAGGAGTTTAATTCAAGAAGGATAAAAGTAGTATCTTAAGATACTTCAAGATAACTTCCAGATCAAGGAAACTGAAGATATGAAGTAAGTAACTTCCAAGATCTTCTTAGAACACTTTAAGCTTAACTGTTATCGATTAGAAATATTTGATAAATTTCTAAAAAAAGTTGGACTTTGATTTTCAGTTGATCTTTTCAACTAAGGATTTATTTGACTAAGTCAAGTATCAAGTTCCTAGTGTAACTTGGTAAATTCACTCTTTTGACTCAAAAGAAATGCACAAGAATTGCATTTCCAGTAAGGAGTCAGAAAGTCTGAATGTGATATGAACTTCATCTCAGATGAAACATTATTTGGATAGTAAACTCATCAACAGATCCTCAGTGGGTCGACACATTGATGTTGGTTACCACACTAGTATCTTGTGGTTGGATGATGTTTTTGATTTGCTTTGAATCTTTTTGAGAATCCAACTTATTTCTCTTAAAGATAGATAAAAATGCTTCGATATCCTGTTGAAATAGATCTTTGAGAAGTTAAAGTCCCGAGTCATCTAGACTTTGACTCATAGCAAGTTTACGTATTTTTGAATTTTTGAATTGGTTGTATAGAGTTTTAGTTACTTCTTTCTACTCTCCAAAATTTTTGGAATTCACTCAAATATGGTATCTGATTCCTTTTGCAAAAGACCAGGGTTAGCTGGTTTGAACTAGATACCTAAATTAAAACATCCTAGATAGATGTTCTGTACATGAACCTTTTCCAAACATCGAAAGATGACACGTTCAAGATTAACTTATTCATTTGAGTTTGCTTTAAGTTATAGCATAAAAGATTTCCTAGAGTCCATTATACTCTAGACTAGAGAAGTTAGGAATTGCTCATCAGATTGACAATTCCCAAGAACTTTCACTTAAAGTCTTTGAGAAAAGTGTCCTAAGTTGGACAATTTTCATTTTGAATTTGAATTGGTCAAGTTAGTATGGTTGACTCAACCGAAATGGTAAACTTTCTCCTACAGTTTACATAGGATTTTTAAACTCATTAGGATAAAGTAGTTCTCTAGCCAGGTGAAAAAATCAAGTAACTGTTGGATCAAAGTAAACCATTGTACAAACATCTGAGATAGATGTTTGAGACAACCAAATTTCTAGTTTTCCAAAACAAATTAAAGAGAATCAAGAGTTCTTAAAGTCTTGTTAGGGATAAGAGTCCCACCTTTATTACTAAGTCCATGCGCCAGTCATGCCCAGAAATGGACTAGTAATTTGAATCCACCTAGTTCACGTGTTTGTGCCTAGATCGCACATCGAGAAACTGTGAATTGACCAGGGATGTGTTTAGATCCACCCTTATTATTATTTCACTAGTTTGTACTTTGTCCAGTTCATCAAAGTGCAACATGAGATAGTGTTTTGAAATCTTTTGGGCAGGGATGCCACCACAAAGATGAGACATGTTCTTGCAGTTTTAGAACATGACCATGTTCTTCCAGTTTTAGAACATGAGGCTCGGGGGATGCCTACAGTATGTATATAGCTCTATTTTCGAGGACGAAAATCTTTTCCAAGGGGGGAAGAATGTAATAAAGTAAGTCTATGATCTAAGGATCTTGCCTGTTCAGACAGATCTGAATTCGGACATCGTTTGGTCACTTGTCTGTAGGACCAAAGATCTAAAGAATAGACTCAAGCATAAGTTCATGTGCTCTCATATTCAAGTAATCCACTTAGCCTAGTGGTTAAGTCTCATGGTTGTGAAGGAGGAGGTCTTGGGTTCAACTCCCATGGGGAGCATGGGGAGAGAGTTTTGCCCAAAGAGCTCTAGAGCCTTCTAACTCAAGTTAAGGTGAGTTAACTTTAGTCTAAAGAGACTTAACTCAAGAGGTGAGTACAACAACCACTAGTGGACTCTAGTGGAAGGTATGAAAGGAGTGGAGGAGATTGCACATGCACTTGTGGACTCTAGTTACATTTGTGGTCCTCGTTGATTTGAGCAGCTATATATACAGGCATAAGGTTGGGAGGAGAGTCATCTCTCTAGCACGTGGTGGTCGTAATTCTTATTCTCTTGCATGTGTGCCTCTATCACTCACTATTTCTATTGGAAATCCAAATCTAGTGAATATGTTCTCAAAGAGAAATTTAGTCGTGGTGCTTGCATCGTTCTTCTTTGTTGCCTTGGCTTCTACCCATTTGGTCAAATAGTCCGTTGCTACAATTATATACTCGGCATGAGAACCTTTTGCTGGTCGGTTAATAGGTCCTACAAAATCTATTCCCCATTTGGTAAATGCTCACTTATCATAGGTCGTAATGGCATTTAATCTCTTCTAATAGGATACTTTGTTTGTTGGCAAGTGTCACACCTTTGGACATATGTGGCTTCATCTTGATGTAGCGTTGGCCACCACAATCCAGCAAAGAGAATCATTTTGGTAGTTTTATCTGCACAAAAATGTCGTCCTGCAGCACCCGTATGAGCCATTTCCAATATTGGAATATACTCGTCTTCATGGATGCACAATCTTAATTGGTTGTCCCTTCCTCTCTTGAAAAGTTGGTTTCCTACGAGTACATAATCTTTGCTTTGTTCCTCAAGGGCACGTTTTCTTGCCAGACTAGCTCCTTCTGGGTACTCTTGTGTTTTCAAGAATTTCACTAGAGGCATACTCCATCTAGGTGCTACTGTAGAGTAACACATAGTAGAGTTCTCTTAGGGTATTCTTTCTTGACAAATGGGACATGCTTTCTTGACAAATGGGACATGCTCAGACATAAACATGTGAAGCTTTCTGCATATATGGCCAATATATTCCTAATCTCTAAAGCTCTTGCAAAGTCCCATTAACACTTCGATGGGTTTTCCATTGCTTCATGTGTGCTTTTTGAAGCCACATTTCTTGCTCGTCTTCTTCCACACATCTCATAAGTAATCCACTTGATTCTTGGTGATATAACCTTCCGGCTATGATATGGAGATTTTTTGTTTTCCATAACTCCTTGCTCTTGTTTAAATTGATCCTATGTTGAGGTCCATGCGTAAGTATGGGAATCAATTTTTCAGCCCATTGTGGACATACTTCCAGGTTGAAAAGGTACGTATTAGGAAAATCATCTGGCACTCCTATAGGAGGCTCTCCATGTGTCATTCTTGATAAGTGATCAGCACGGATGTATGTATTTCCTTTTTTGACTACTACTTCAAAATCAAATTCCATTAACAATAAAAACCATCGTACTAGTCGTTCAATATTACAAGGCTTATTGACTAGATACAATAGATCCTGATGATCAATGTAGAATTTGAATGTGTTTGCCAATAAATAGTGTCTAAATTTCTTCATTGCATATACCATTCCTAAGCTTTCTCGTTCCGTAGTGGTATAATTGCGCTCTCCTTGGTTTAATTGTCTATTGGCATGGGCTATAGGGTGGTCTAGCTTTCCTATATCTGCTTGCTATGCTAAGATGCAACCAATGGCAAACTTGGAGGCATCCATATGAATATGAAATGGTCTATTCCAATTTGGGACTTTCAAAATCGGTGTTGAACTCAAATGACTCTTTAATTCATTGAACTCCTTTTCACATTCTTCTGTCCAAGTAAATTGAGTCATCAATCCATAAAGAGGCCTCACGATTATGGCATACATGTGAATGAATCTATGATAATATCCACAATGTCCCATAAATGCTTACACTTCTTTAGCGGTCTTTGGTCTTGGCAAATCTAGAATTACTTTGACTTTGTCTTCATCAGTGGGAATTCCATTCTTAGAGACAATGTGTCCTAAGATCTTTCCTTGTCGCACCATGAAGACTCATTTTTCCGGATTAAGGCATACTCTATACTGACGACATTTGGCAAATATTTTTCTTAGTTCCGGGATGTGCTCTGGTCTTATAGCTGAATAGGTGCATAAATCATCCACGTATACCTCCATACTTTTTCTCAAGAATTCCTTGAACACATGGCACATCAGTCTTTGGAAAGTGGATGGGGCGTTAGTTAGACCAAATGGCATAACCCTAAAAGCATAAACTATCCATTCCGTTGCAAAGGTTGTCTTATGTTGGTCTTCAGGAGCAATGGCTACCTGATTATATCCTGAGAAGCCGTCAAGAAAACTATAGACTTCCTTGCCTGCAACCCTTTCCAACACATGATCTGTGATTGGTAATGGGTAACTATCACGTATGGTGGCTGCTACACCTTTTATAAGTCCATGCAAAGACATCTCGATACTCTCTTGTAAGTTGTATTAATTCTTGTTCTTCCTCAGGGGAGACATCTTGTCCTATGAAGGTGCATCTCTCTTCTCCTTCTTCAATCACGACTACAATCTTCTTGGTATTCTCTTTATTGTCGGATGCTATCTCTGGTTGAGCTTCTCGTTTTGGCATCTGAATAGCAATCTTTCTTTCTTCTACTTCATATTTCTTGAAATCCTCAGGTACCTCGAATTGATCTTGAGGTGTGTTTTCTTCTTTTTCCTTTTCCATGTCCAGTCCATTTTCTTCCATTTGCTTCATTCCTTTAGTGATTGCACTTACTTCCTGTTTTTCATTTTCTTCCTCAATTTTTTCCCTTTCCATTTCTATGCTCTCATAATCTTTGTTCCACTCCTTTTCTATTACTTCATCAGTCTCTTGGAGAACATCCATGTATAGATTTACATCATATCCTTCCTCATCTATGCAGTCATTCATAGTTATGACTTCTTCATTTACACACACGTCAAGAGTGGCTAAAATCTCCATCCAACCATGGGGATCGAACTCTTTATCTAAGAATATTTGAAGCATGTAGGCAGGATCTTCCACAGGTCTAAACGCTCCTTGTCTTGGCTACCATTTTTATCTCCTTGCTTCTTCCCTTTTAACTTCTTTACACATCCATAGGTGAGTATCTTCGTTCATCCATGTTTGACTACTCGATCTTACACTATGAATGGATAAATTATCGTCTTCCTTGTGTATCAGGTTCCATTACAAAGGAGGGACATCTTGATAAGTATAAGTATGGATGTTTATCCTAGTTGTCGTTCCTCCATGCTGCAAGTATACTGCGTCTTTTCCCTAGTCTTGCACTACCTTGAACTGTCTCATTAAAGGCCTTCCAAGTATAATCTCATAATTGCTAGCCTTTTCAAATTGACATATTGCTAAGGTGTGCTCGAATTCGACTCCGCAAGTGGTAAATACTACATTTTCTAATAACCCTAAGGGTCGTTCCATGTGTCCATCTTCCATTTGAATTTTCATCCTAGTGGGTCGTAAAGCTAGCTTTCCCCATTTCTCCCATATTTCTTTGGTCTCAATTCCTACTCGAGCTCCCGAATCTAATATGGCTTTAGTGGTGTATCCTCTATAAATGATAGGGAGGCTTGTGTTTCCTTCATCTCCCTCACTAAAATCTCCAACCTTGTCAACTGGGATTTTAACAGTGGCTAGTTCATCTCACATCTTGCTTTTGTCTGACTTTGTCTCTAACCGTATGGTGATTTTCTCTCTCAATTGAGGTTTCACTTTCAAGAGTTCTTCCAGAGTCAGTGTACATGGTATTTTTACTTTGTTAAGGTGTTGTATTATATCAGAGATTTGAATTGATGGGTTCTTCTCCTTTCTCCTCACTGAGGGAACACGATATAATTTAGAGCTATGTTCATACTCCCCCATATAGTTTGGTAATACATTCACACTGTCTTCATCATCTTTATTGTCATCAAGTTTAGATGATGTTTCTGGGTTCAATTCAGGATTTGACCATTCAAGCTCACCTATTACTTCTAACTCCTCAAAAGGTGGTTCAATTCCTTCTACTTTCTTCCATCTCTCTACTTGGACTCTTGCCCATAAGTCTCTAGGCCATTCCGCATCTACTTCAGGGATTACGGATCCTTCTTCTTTACTTTCATGGCATTTTTCTTCATAGTTCTCGTCTTTCTTTCCTTCCTTAGGGTGACTAGGTTCTACACATTCCTAAAATTCTTTTTCGGGAATCCTTGTACTGGGTAGTGGCTCAACAGGTTTTTCTAAAGTTTGCTCAGCCACTTCAATTAACTTCTTACATATTTCCGATCTCTCTTTCTTTAAGTCAACTCTTGGGTATTCTCTTTCATGTTGCTCAATGGATGGGCCTTCCTTTATTCGTGCTTGATATGCTTTAATCCACATAGCTAAATCTTCAAGCATTGGATCGGCTAAAACTGATCCTGCCTCTTATCTTTGATGTTTTTCTGTCTACTTGTTAGGTTTTCCTTTAGAATCTTGCTTTTCATCTTGGTTTTGCTTATTATTCTCGTTCTCTAACTTTTGTTGCCGTCTCTTATCTTTTATCTTTTCTCTACGAGTCTTCCATCTTTGGGTTTGTTTAGACTCAGCACTTTTCTCAGACTCTTCAGAATATGCAACTGCTTGTGGAGCTCGGATCTTCAACTCCTTGTCTTGGTTATCATTTTCTTTGGATTTATCCGGGGTCTCTCTTGATTTTGCCCTAGTTATCGCTTTCAATGGTAGAGTGTACTCTTTATCACTTCCTGATGACTCTACCACTTCTATAACATTTATTTGTGTTGTGGGATTGATTTTATTGGGGTTTTTAGGGCAATCTCTAAAAAGATGTTCTCTACCACAATCACTACAGTAACCCTCCCAAACTCTCTGAGGTGGTGGTGGGTTAGGCAATGTACACTCTCTAATAAAGTGATCGCCTCCGAATCTATAATATGGTCCTCTAGGAGCATGTGGTCTATTCATTGGCTGTGGTGGTATTGGAGCTCTAAGGGCAGTGTACATCAATGACACGTAGTCTTGATCATATCCGTAGGAGCTATCATAACTATAATATCCATATGTATTTGGCTCATAGGATTGTCCATACTCAGCCATAGTATTTTCATAAGTGGAATAACTTCCCCAAGTAAGATCATAAGATTGATCATAAGTTTCAGTACTAGTCAATAGGGTGTCTCGTACTATTGCTCTTTCCGGATTCTCTTCAATTTGAGCGATTTTCACAGGGACAACATTTTGTGGGTGAGGTGGTTGTTGTCCTAGTACAGGTTGAGGTTGATTGTATTCTTGATATGCGTAAGGGCTGGGTGCAGGTGCTTGTTGATGGGAAGAAGGGTATATATACGCTTCTCTGAAGGGGTTTGGAGTGCAGAACAAGAGGAGGAAGGAGGAGATGGAGGGAGAGAGAAGAGAGGAGAGACGCGCGGATATGCGTGGGAGCCTCGAAACTCACATAATGATCTCTCTTGAGGCAATGCTCTATATATGATGTATATATATAAATATGGGGGTAAGGTCACATGACCCTTACATCCCCAACAATCTCCCACTTAAGGGTCAATGTGACCATAAGTGGAAAAATATACAAAGAATGATGTAGGACTATACACTAATGTACAGGAAGAGTCCGGATCTCTACCCATACTAGATCAGCCTACACCAACCGCCTCGAACAAGGTGTATCCATGCACCTCAAATTGCTCTAGACTCATATCGATAAGAGTCGAGCTCACATCTGACTGATGCAAGAACTGATGAAGTTCTTGCAAAGCTCCCACTCGCTCCATGCCTATGTCAATCATCGAACGACTGACAACTCCAAGCGCAAATGCTCCAATAGCAACTGCAATGTCTGGTCTCGAGCATAATAACTCGTACATTAGACTCCCGAATGCTGACGAAACCTGTGCTATCCTGGCTAACCTAAGCATGTCAGCCATGCCTCTATCCAAGGCATCCAAAGCACCATCGTCAAGATCAACATGTCCTGACATATCTATGTCAACATCTGGCATGAGTGAATCCAAGAATGACTGCATAACTGCTGACTCCTCAGCATCTAAATCAGCCATGCTCACAACCAAGGATGTATCTAGCTGTGCATCATGAGAGCTAATATGCTCTACCATACACTGTGTATCATGAGAGCTATCGTGCTCTACCACACCAAGTGTATCATCATGCTCCATATGAGCTAAATGCACAACATCAACACCAAGATCAAACTGATGATCACACTCTAACTGAGTATCATCACAATGCTCTACATGAGCATCCACATCATGCTCTAAAGCATCCAACTGATCATCTGAAGTATGCTCCATATGAGCATCCATATGATCAACCAAACCATGCTCTATATAAGCATCATGAGCATCCAAAGTATGCTCTACATAAGCATCATGAGCATCCAAAGTATGCTCTACACATGCATCCATCTGAGCATCTGAATCCTGCCATACATGTGCATCATGAATGTCAACAGACCTATCTGTAGGTAGATAAAATGAGACATGACGAGTTTCACATCGCACATAAGGCTGAACTCCCACTGAGACGAGACTGTCTCTCACATGAAGTACCTGCAGTGGATACATGTGCCCAATCCTGGCACCTCTGACAAGCATAAGCTGTCCCAACTGCAACTGAAAATGATGCTCACCAAGGAATGCATAACATCTACTCTCGTGTAACTGGCTAACTGAAATCAAGCTCATAGGGAATGAAGGCACATAGCGTACATGTCTGAGCATAAGTGATGCTCCACTAGGTAGCATAAGACATACATCTCCTGCACCCTCAATATCATATGTCGTACCATCAGGCAACTGCACACATCCACGACTCTCACGTGAGAATCGACAAAACCACTCACGATGTGGAGTAACATGAAAAGTAGCTAATGCATCAAGCAACCAAGCCATATGCGTGCTATCCAATGAACAAGAGGAATCATGAGATGAACCATAGGAGAAAGTAATATCACCATCACTGGCATAATCAACTGCCATAGAATCTCCTGAAATCACTACCTGATCTACATCACATGCATGTCTCTGATATCGTCCTCGCATCCGCCTGAAGCAACGTCGTCGAATATGGCCCTCACAACCACAATGCCAACATCGAAGTCGTCGATATGATCTATGTCTCACATGAGTCAATGGACTTGCATACATATCATGTAGTCTCTGCCATAATACACTACTCGTCTCCTCATACATAACAGACTCATATATAGAATCCACAAGCTGTAATCGAATAGTGGAGCTGGCCAATGCATCCATATCCATCCATACATGATCGGGCATGTCACGAGACCTCTGTGCATCTCTATGCACATACATGTGTAACCCTGCACGAACCAATGTATGCCACATCTGAGCTTTCCATCTCGGAAAGTCAGTCCCATCGAATCGAGAAGACACCATGCTGGTAATCCAAGAGACTAGCAATGTAACAAGAGACTAGAAACAATACTCTATCCTCAATAGGATCACACCTACATATCCATATGCATAACTCACATCACATATGTCTCAATGGAGAAGAAACCATGTGAACCACCTGTCACATAACCATGCATCTAGCATGCACATAAAACCATGAGCATAAGCCTGCTCACCAAGTCTCCAAAGTGACCAAGTAGATGTGAAAGAATCCTAGGAAAATTTCGACAGAGTATCCCCTGTAAACTGAGCAATCAAACAAGATAACCAATAATGAAAGAACAATAAGTAATCTGTCACCACTTGTCACTGGTCAAATCAAGAAGATAATGGCAACTACATGTGCCTAAAAACTAATGGCAATACACGCCAATACAATGGCAATACAACTCCCACTCAAGAATAAATCCTGCAAGATGGTCCAACCTGTCACAAACAACCTGTGACCAAGTCCAAATGAATGGAGATCAACAATGATCCAAAACTATCGCACAAGCTTCAAGATCCACTAGAGCTCCTTTCTAGCATAAAAGCCGATGAAATTTCGGCAACATCTCCTCTGTAACATGGACTCTAGAACCAAATAAACCATGTGGGAATCACCATCCACATATGCCAAGAATCACACTGGCAAATAGATATCAATCAATGACCAAATGCTAATAACGGTGACAAATAAACGTGTAACTAAGGCTCCAATTTGGATCCTGTACCTGCAAAGAAAACAAAGATACAAGTACCAACTAAGATCCAATGTCAACTCTCACAAAAGTATGTGCAACCGGCAAGTAAATCCATAACCAAATGGCATAAGCAAGATATAAACCACAATGCCACTATACATCCATGATTGAACTCATGATGACATAAACCTCAAAGAAGAGTATACCACAATGTCATCTTACATGCCAAACACGTGACAAGATCATGCTCTACTCTCATATGGAGGAGCTACCACAGTGATCATACATGTACAATGCCTTGAAGCTCTAAAAATAAGAGCTTGCACACCAAAAATTTTCTCTCGAAGAAGTTCCAAAGCCAATTCAACCTCCAAGTGCAATTAGGGTTGTTTGGGCAAAACTGTACTGCTCTGTGTTTTGCTGTTTCAGAGGTGATAACCTCTGAATCTGAACTTTTTCTCTTCAGCAAACTTCAAGATCTAACTCTTGGCTACGTAACGACATAAAGAACACCTCAATCGGAGGTGCGTAGCTCAAGATATGCTCAAATCAAACACCTGCTGTCAATTTCACTTTCACTTGCAACAGTACTACTCTGTATTCTGCAATTTCGGCAACCTAAAACTCAGAATCTGGATCTGAGTTCTTCTACAAAGTTGTAGCTATCTTTCCAAGCTATGAGCAGCAAGTTGAATCATCGCATTCCGAGCTGTAGAACTCAAGTTATGACAAAAAAACCGACCTGCTGTCCTACTCAATGTAGATTCGCCTTCTACAATTCTCTGCGTTTTTCGAATTCTCGGCACTTCAGAAGTCCGAATCAGGTTCTGCGCCCTTCTGTGAAGTTGTAGCTCTCTATGTTAGCTACACACAGAACTTTAAAACGCATCAATCCGAACTTCTTAGCTCGAGTTATGACCGAAATACTGAACTGCTGTCAAGAGAAGCCGACCTGCACTTCTACCTCTTCTCACTTAAGCTTCCATTGAAGCTTCTTGCACACAAGCCTTCAGCATGCTCTGATACCAATGAAGGGGTTTGGAGTGCAGAACAAGAGGAGGAAGGAGGAGATGGAGGGAGAGAGAAGAGAGGAGAGACGCGCGGATATGCGTGGGAGCCTCGAAACCCACATAATGATTTCTCTTGAGGCAATGCTCTATATATGATGTATATATATAAATATGGGGGTAAGGTCACATGACCCTTACATCCCCAACATTCTCCTCCTTAATCTCTAGGGGGGGTATCCGTAAGGCCTAAATGGTGGTGGTTGTGCAAGTCTTGGTTGTCGATTGTAAGGACAATTCTTCGTACTGTGATTTGTGTACCTCTTCTCTATGCTACAGTAATAAGTTGGGCCCTGGGTAGGTGGTCTGTTATAGGCATAAGGAGGTGGTGGGACTGCTCCCCTATTGCACAAATGAGAAGGGTGGTCACTTCCACAGTGAACGCATCTATTGAGCATAGGCACTCTCATAGGGTGGTTGGGATAATTCCTCTATCCTTGAATATTCAGCTTCTTAGCCACTAAATCGGTTATCTCTTCTACATTGTTCCTGGGATTGGAAGTAGTGCTAGCACTATCCTCACTCTTAACACTTCCTTGAGGTATTTTTAAGTCTTCAGCAAGATTTTCTTCTAGATCAATACACTCTTTCATGCATTCTTGTAAACTTTGGAATCTCTTCACATATACTAAGGATCTCAATGACCCATTCACCATCCTTCCAAGAATAATGAGACCATTTTATTTTGGGTGGGTCTCTCTTCTGCAGCACATCTATCCACATATGCTATCCGCATATTGCTTGAATCGTCTCGCTGCTAACCTTAATGATTTCGTAGGAGACTGCTTGAAACTATGGATTAATGATGATGAGTTGTTTTTTATTCCATTCTTAGTGAATTCCTCAATCAATTCCTGATATACTTGTTCCATGTTTTGAAAATTATTAGGATCTAAGGGTTGGAACCATGCTAAGGCCATATCTGTGAGAGTTTGGCAAAATGATTCATACTGGATCAAGAAGTCTTCTACTTATTCTGCTCTAACCACTTGCTTGAATTCAGCAATGTGATTGTATGGCTCGCTAAAACTATCATAGTGGCTTCTCATGCATTTGGCAACTTGAATTGGTCTTAATCTTCTTCCAGGTTCAGGCGGTCTTTGCATTACAGGGAAACTGGTCATCCTATTGGTATGCCTGCATCTCTTCCTACTGGTGGTCTCTCAAGAACAAGGATTCTATTTCTTTGTTCTTCATTTGCATGAGGTCCATAGTTGGGACTAACACCTGGTGTAGCAAACTGGACTTGGGGTCTAACCGGAATGCTCTCTTGATGTGTCTTGCCTGAATGCTGATAAGATGAATTTTTGTGAGTTCCTTGGGGATTTTGAGAAGTAGTGGCTTGATCCCTAGGCGAGAATACAGGAATATTCTGGGCCAATATCTTCTCTGATTCTTGTCTAAGTAAGTAATGTGAGAGGGGTTTTCAGGATCTTATAGCTCATAGATGGTGGCTGGATTTGTCACTTCTTCCCATAACAAAGAGTTGGTTTTAAGTAAATGATCCATTCCATTCACCATGTAGACATCCATTAAGGAGTCGTCTTGGGGAATTGGATCTCCTCTCCAAACCCTAATTACAATGGACTTCCCTCTAAGGGTTGACACCTGTTCTTCTTGTCCCTTCATTAAGGTTTTGGGCATTATCTTCTTCCCTTTATTCATTGATGCTCTCTGGATGCTCCGTGACTGCATACAGAATACCTCTCTTGTCCATGTAGAAACCCCCTACGTACTTGACTTTTGGTCTAGGCACTATGTGAGCATCCCTAGCTTTCTTCAATCTTGCCACGAATCTATTTAATCCATCTATGTAGATGGGTAGATCATGCTTGTTAGTGTTCACGTATTCCAAGGAGGTTTTGTATTCTCCGTCAATGATAGACATTAAACCTGCTATGGGTATAGAGCTATGCATGTCTTATGAGGCCATGATAGTCTCTTCCTCAGATTCACTCAAGGTTTCAGCATATTGTGAATGTAGGGTGGGTTGTGCAACACTACCTACTCATGATATTACGCATCTGCGGCTTCCTAGGACTCTTCCTGACCTAAAGTTCATTCACCTCTTCAGGGCTTTATACGTCCTCTACTTCACCTTTTACTGCTACCCAATTTGCTTCAACTTTGCTTTTTAAGTGGCTTGAATACTCTCTAGCGGATAGCACTTCTAGGCGATACTCCTTTGATGATACGATGTCAAGTATTCCACGATATGATACTCAAGTAACTGGCGATACAATACCACAATGGTCCCCAATAAGATATTGGAAATCTACACGATACGATATCACGGATGGGCCATGATACGATACTAATGTTACTGGTTTTACGATACCAAACTATCAGATGATACGATACTTGATGTGTACACAATACGATACTAACAATATTGACGATACGATACTCGATTCTCTGGCAATATGATACTACCTTGTGCACGATATGATACTGGGCAGAGGGCGATACGATACCAGATTTGGGCACGATACGATACGGCTCACTCCACGATACGATATCAAGTTCATGATACGACACCAAAGCAACTCACGATACGAGACTTACTTTATGACGATACGATACCAGAGGTTTCAACGATACGATACCGCTATTGCATCCAATATGATACCCCTTTGGTTTGCGATACGATATCACGACCAAAACGATACGATATTCAGAATTTAACGATACGATACGATTCAGTGGTCACGATTGCGATACCACACTTTGGCGATATGATACCACACTGGTATCGCGATACCACAGGTGGACAACCGTCGATACGATACAAAACGAGTATCGCAATACAAGGGAATTTCGATATCGCGATACCAAAACTCGACCGATCGTGATACTTGCTTTTTTCCACACACACAAATGATTATTTTCAAAAACCAAGTTAACTTATGTGCTTCTTGTGCATTCCCCCTTCTCCTTCTATGTCTGTATCTCAAAAACACTCACTCAAACTCCCGATCTCTCTCTCACAATACCGATCGCAGGTAGTTTCTTTAGATTCACAAATGTTTATAAGTGATTAATCACACTTCTCTTACCTTCTCTAAGCTCCCCTTTAGCTAGATTCCAAGAGATATCATTCGAACTCACTCCAACGACCGCGATCTCAAGCTCACGATACCGATCGTCTTCGCTCTCCCACGATACTAGCTGAGAAACAAGTGATTCACAAATGACTATTTTTTTGGTCTTTAAACCTCTGTTTGGACAAAAGTTGAAGAGTATAAAAATGAAGAATGCTTGAAATTCTAACCCTACTCTCTCTTTCCCTACTCTAACTTCCCTCTCTAGCTCACTTCCCTAAACTAACAACTCACTACACACTCCAAAAGTGAGAAGTAGTAAGTGCGGATGAGAGTGACTTACCAAAGAAAAGAAATTCACAACTCCTCTACTCACTTCAATGCTAAGAGCTTTCACCATCACACAAATGCCTCGATTTGATTCGACACTCCCCTGCAACGGCGCCAAAAAATGTGTGTACCTAAGTATCGAGTTAGGGACTTGAGGAGAAAGAGACTACACCTCTAACCTCTGCAAGTGCATATAGTGGGGATTACACGCTTTAATTATCAATCCAAGAAGTATCTTAACCTAATCGAGTGTATTAATACATGCATTCCAATGACAGCCAATGCAAATGTGAACTAACAAAGTTACAATCAAGTCATCACAGGAAACTGGTATGCTTCCCTCGGAATGAAGGTCAAAGAAGAAGTTGTCGAAGGATCAAAGCCATGAGTCCAAGGGCATACGAACGCATGGCCAACCCGAATTGCAATGGAGGATAAGGCAATCATCTTGGCCATGGCCTCCAAAGAACTAAGCTAAACCTTAGAAAAGTTGCTTCTCAGGGACTTGATATCCACAAGCTTGCCCACCTCGACAAGCAAGCTTCTCTGGAGAAGGTCTTTGAGCCCACCAGGGCTAGGGCACAATCCTATGATTTTGAAGATGGCTAACGATGTTTGTAGACGTTCGAATTCTGAAACCAAACTCGCTCTCCCTTTATCGGTAAGGGAGATTCCAATGGGTGGCGAAGAGAGAGCGGCCAGGAGGTTTCAGGTGAGTCCCTCCCAGGGGCGGTCTCCGCGTCCATCCGCGTCTTCCCCGGCTAGAGGGAAAGGTGGAGGGGAAGGGCTAGGAACACAAGGGTGAATGGGGGGGGGGAGGAGGAGCCCTCCAGTGGGGCTGGGAGGGGGGAGGAGAGGTAGGAGGAGGGTCGGAGGGGGGATGGAAGCAGCGAAGATGGGGCAGTAGGCAGTAGCACAGGGAGGGACTCGGGGAGGAGGCCACCGAGGCATGCTAGCAAGGGAGGCGGGGAGGGCAGCAGGGGACGAGAGAGCACGTAGGGGGGCCCTCGCGAGCAAGGGGAGCAAGCGGGGGGAGGGGAAAAATCGTGGCAACGAGTGGCAAAGTTCTTTCCTCTTATTCTGTTGCTTTACCTATATCAAGAGTGAACATTCTTCATTCCGGACTGTGACCTTATTTATAGTTCTTTGTAGGTGATTTGTTATCTGCAAAATCTCTAACCATGTTCTGATACAAAGAGGCCAAATGTAGACTAAAGGACCAAAATATTTGGTGACAAGCTGTGCAGGATCTGATGAGATAGGTATGCCTCTCTTGTTGGCACCCTTGAACTGTAAAGTTGATAGAAGCATTGAGATAACTAGAGCAATAATGTGAAACAACTTCATTAAGTAAACTATAAAATAGAAACCTGCATCACGAAGTTGATGAATTGAGATAAAAAGATGATAAACAATACCTCAAATATAGGATGTGTTGGTCAAACTTGCAAAGCTAGAGATGCTAGAACTATGTCTTGAAGGAACATCTCAACGTTCACAGGCTGACTGCAAAACATTTTTTAGGGTAAAGATTAGAATAGTATGAGATAGCTGCATGCTGTAGTTCAAAGGCTAAATTATATCTGATAAATGAGGTTTACATCATTGGAACTATAGAAAGTTATGGAAGTGCAGAAAGTGCAACAAATCCTCACTTTCAATACTACCATTCCACCTGTAGAATATCCAAAAAGGAAGCATGGAAAAGAAGGATTCTTATCTAATTCCTGGAGTAGAGCTACTTGGAAGAAATATAAAATGAAAAAACTGAAACTGAGCACACACAAAATAGAACCATCCGAAGGCAAATTCAATATCATACAATCCGATATCATACAAATCTAATATAGTATCAGCAATTACATGATCCTAGGATGGTACTTCACCATCCTTGGATCAACCCAGAGAAAAACCTGAGAGGATTAGCCATACTTACCATTGGTGGGCATGGTGTTTGCCCTAAGAAACGTTCTGCAGCAATGAGAAAGATGGACATTGCACCAAAGCGTCTGGGAGACAAGGAGCACGCAGGAGAGCATGGAGGAGACCTGCTCTGAAGAGAAGCACTTGGATGAGGTGAACCCAACTTCAGCTCTTTCCCAATGGGGTGACACTTCATTCGGGAAAACTCCATTGCACACTTTGTTGCTTCTAAACCTTGTGATCCCGGACCCATCTATGCTTGGAGGATAAAGTTGAATGTCACAATCAATCATAGTTCGCGAATCTGATTGTTTGAGGGACCATATTTGCTCACTATTATATATGTATCCATGTGTCTGCTACATATGTTGCAAGCTATGATCATTACTTATTAGTTTCAAAATGTTACACAATTCTAATTCAGAATCAAAATTATGATGAAAGAGAAAATCCAGCTTCATTCGTGCCAAGCTCAGTAGGTCTACCATACACAGTCCATCTGCATTCACCCTCTTCACAATAAAATACTCATTCAGCTCAAAAAATCCCATGAAATCATGTAAATACATAAGTTGAAATGTCTTCTTATGTGTAGGATATTTCCACCTATGATCTTGCACACTCTTCATCTTCATGTTTTTCACTACTATTATGTCCCTCATCATTACTTGCCGTTCCCACATATTTTTATATAATGTATGCTACACTTTGTGTACATAAATAGCCAACCAACCACTCAGTAAGACCATATAAAGAGCTATTAATTTGTATCATACAAGAACACAAAGGAACATCTTCACTGATAGTAAATAAATTAGTACTGTATTTCAAAATAGAGCTGCAAAAGTAACTTAGACCAAGATTTTACCTTGAACAGAACCTTTGGACAAAGACTACAACATATGAGGGGTATACCGAGGCTTCTACCGGCGCCAATACACGGGTGCGAAATACAAAATTCTCGCGCACCACTGCGATATATGAGCCAAATATAAAATTGTGGCACGCCACTTCCATCCACATGCCCAGAGGGATCAAAACATCTATGTCTACGGTCATGCAACAAAGCACATTCATGAAATGAGACAAATTGACATGATATTTATAAACAACAACTAAAAACACCAAACGAAGTTTATAGGCTCACCTCATCGTAGATGCTCCCACGAAATGACCGCACCACATCCCTCCAAATCCTCCAAGAGTGCAACCAATTCACGACGATATCCATAAGCCTCCACGGTTTGTGTCAGAGGATGACCCATTGCCAACTCCTTCACACAAATAAACAAATTGAATAATCAAAATGATACTTACAAACTCATGATGCACAGTGTCATATCCGCCACTACCTAAATATGACGGTCTCACCGTATCTAGATATGTGGTCATCGAGTCTCGCCACCGGCGATATTGGTTAGGGGTCTTTTTCTGGTCATTGCGAATCATATCCCACTCTTCAGCGTCTAACCATACAGGCTTTCGTAAGCCTTCTCTAAAAGCATCAAAAGCCTCAGATCATCGATGGGACATCACCTCACATGTCGTGTGCTGAATCCACTCTGAGCTCGCAATAGAATGCCCAAGTGTTTGCCGGTACTCTTGATTCATCATCTCCGTGATATATTTTTTACGATCTTTATCTTGTTCACTCCATTTCAACATGACAGAGTGTCCAAACTCTATGGAACAATGCTTTAGTACGCGCTGACGCATGGTCTTTCTGGTCGCATCCATCAGTGGAGTTCCATCACGTATACTATACACCTTGGAGTCATCATGGTCATGAGAACCCCAAGGTGTACGTGGTATACCACATGACGTACATGCATCTGAGGTACTCGCTCTAAGAGTAAAAGTAGGAGACACAACGTACGTCATGTCACCTCTAGAGGAGTCCCTTCCTCCAGAGCCACCTGTAGATCCACTTCTAGAACCTCCTCCTCTAGAGCATGACCTTGATCGATGAGATGGTCAGCACCTGTATCGCATTGAGGTGTAGAATGCTTATATCGACTACTGGAGCCACTAGGGAATGGCTGAGAAGGCGGTCATGGTGAAGTCATAAAGCCAAGAGTACCTTCAACAGAAGTAGCCCTACATGCAAGAGTGACGCTGGGGGAGTGAGGCTTGAAGGAGTGAGACCATGGGGAGTGCTACCACGAGCGATCTAGTACTCTGACGCAGAGGCCATATAAGCGGGAGATACCGGAGATATAAACTCTAAGAACTACTCCTCTATCATGAAGTGCAGAGTGACAATAAAAAACTCAAATAATTAGCATACGATAATAATGATAATATAGAGAAATAGTAGTGTACAAAAGAACGTAGCAAAAAAAAAAAGCACAAACTAGTACGTATAAGTGTTTGCTTCAGAAATCCTCCATTCTAACATTCTCTTGGAGATCTGATGCAAAGAGGATATCTATATCTACATTGACGATTTCTAGATCTTTTGGTATGCTAGCTCCTTTTTTATCATCGTTCTCGTACAACATATTGTCTGTTAGTTCATCGCATATCTCGTCTTCTTCAAAGACTTCTTCATCTCAGACAATGATCTCTTCCTCCTTGACTATCGAATGAATCTCAGAGTCCACTACACATGGAGTTTCTTCTACGTCTCTAAGAAGAAAATCCATCGTCTATGGACGGTACCTGCTATTGAAACTTTATCAACCACATGAACTTGTAAATGAAGCTGAATTGTGACAATACTTATGGAAAAGTATTTCTCTACCATACAGACAACCTCTATAGCATTGAGTTTCACAGTTTCTATGCTATCTCTCTTTATCTCTTAAGAAGAGATCCACCATACCAAGGAATTGAAGTTATGAATGGTTGGTCGCACATCCTCTGAAAGGAAATCTTTTAGAGCTACAGGGAGCATAAACTATAAAAACTTGTACCAATCATGAGACTTTAGCCCTCTGATATCGTCTTTTCATGTGAAGGTAGCCTTTAGATATCTCACGCACCGAGTAGGTGTCCGAAACCTTGGAATCACCTTTTTCACTTGTTTCTCTTCCATCTTGCAAAGCACCCAAGGAGCTCTTGGTAATGACACTGTCCCGTTGGGCTTGGTAATTGCCCACAACTCTTGCATACGATCTCACCCTTCCAAGTCCTCCCATTGTGCTTTGCTTTCTTTCTTTCCGATCAAAGTTTTCCAGAGAATCTCTTCCACATTCTTGAAAATATGCATCGGGTCTACCAAATGATTGATCAATAACTCACTCCAACAAGGGATTTCGTGAAAGATCAACAACTGTTTCATGCCAGCGTTTGGTGATTCTACATTCCTGAGCTCCTTCCAATCGTTTGCTTTCATTTGGCATTCCGCTTGTCAGCCAAGCCAATTTGCCCTTCATGTAAAACATTTCTATCGAGCAAATATCTATGATGTCCTTCATAGATAGATTTTTGAAGTGCTTTGAAGTAGCGTGCTTCGAGTCATGGACCGCATAGGGGACAAGCATAGTAACCCCAAATCAGTAAACCTGAACATTCACCATAACTAAACCTGAACATTCACCATAACTGGGCAAGTCATGCATCGTCCACATAAGTATACCTTGCACTTGCACGTCTCGTGATATATCGCGCACAATAATCCCATCCTATAAAGTGCATAGCTCTTCCACAAGTTGTGCAAGGTATACATCCATGTTTTTTACCTTATACTTATCTCGCATAATGAGAGCTAATAATAAATGGCTCTTTTTTGTGGCCAGCCATGGTGTGGATGTTATAGTTGACCAAACATACAGGCCATGTCTTCTATGAAGAGCTGCATAAACCAAATGGATTTACTTCATCCATAGCTAGGCCTAGACGAGAGTTTCGAGGCTCACTATCAAACTCTAGCCACTTACTATCTATGTGTTTCCAACCATCAGAGTCAGCATGCACTCACATTACACCATCTATAGACCTCCTCTTTACATGCCATGACATTAACTAAACTATGGATTTGCATCTGGACGTATTAGGAAATTTATATCTAAAACCGTAATTTTTTCTATTAAACAAAAAATCCTATTTTTTATATATTTAATTATATATATTTAATTTAACTCATAAATCAAAATCTCTTATGTATTTAATTATATATAGTACATTTTATTATATATTACACTTTTTTTCTTAATTTTTTCTTAAAACCCTATTTTCTATATATTTAATTATATGTATATGTAATTTAATTAAAAAACTACATTAAACTATATCTTTAATTATATATATTTAATTTAATTAAAAAACTTAAGCTCTTTTCATATTTATTTATCTATATTAAAATCCTATTTTTTATATATATTTGGTTATATATTATAGTTTTTTTCCTAAT
>CM035428.1:103891660-103944160 GCA_020310875.1 Ceratopteris richardii | reverse complement strand
AGTATGCCAGACAGAGGTAGAGAGTGAGGAGCATTTTGTTATCAGATGCCCAGCATACTTAGACCTACGAGCACAGTTCCATATAGAGGAGTCACTCCAACTGTGTATGACTATGGGAGACAGCGACGCTTGGGACACTTTCTCACAGCAACATACGAGAGGTGAGAGCGGTCACTACAGCCCACACATCAGTCACGGGTGAGTACTCAGCAGACCATTACCCAGTTCTTTCAGCGAGCTGAGCTACATCAGAGAGGTCCATCTATAGGGCTCACTCTCCACCAGGCAGTAGCACAGAGAGCACGGCGCCGACCACGCATGGGCAGATATCGTCGACCACGACTATATCAGGAGGATATCTCACGCATCAGGACAGCCTACGACGACATGATGGAGCATAGGCGTACCACGACTCCCTGGGTTGTCTTCCTTCAGGAGGCACTCAGACCACCACCGATGTACCACATACTACACCCACCTCCACCCATCACCAGTAGCTAGAGTGTTTTACTCACATTATGGATCCCCCATGTATTAGGTGGCCACTATCTGCAGAGTCAGAGCCACATCTCCCAAGCCTTTTCCAGCCCTATATAGCTTTGTGTAGCAATATACTTTTTAGTTCATTTTATCTTCTACACAGGGTTACTACACTTGTACATGGTTTTTGTCTCATAGGCCAAGTTTGGCCTCCAGAAGACGTTAATATGACTTTCTCTCTCTCTCTCTCTCTCCCTCTCTCTCTCTCTCGTCAAGAGGGGAGGAAGGCCTTTTACCATGATGGTAAGGTCTTCATAGATGGACGCCCCATCAAATAGGGCCACGCGGCCTATGAGACATCACTACATAGGAGACACCACTCAGAGGAGTGGTGTAGAACTACAACGGGGCACTCTAGACGCGACTAGACAGAGTCGAGGAGATCTTGGGATCACATGACTTTGCGTGCATTACAGAGACACAGGAGATCCGCGAGAGAGACCTACCACGCATTACAAGTTTTCATTGGGAATCTGCACTCAGGACCACGATGAGATAGAGTACAGCGCGAGGGTCGGTAGGTGTGGCCATCATATTTAGACGGGAGATACACAGCCGGATCCATATTATAGGAAGAGATGACGAGGCATGATACATGTGGGTTAGCATGGAGATAACAGAGGGGAGCTAGATTTACATTGCTATATGCTACTTCCCTCCAGGCAGATCTCGATACGTAGGACATGATATTGGGGGACCGATCCGAGATAGAGACTCACCATACACAGCACTTTCAGATGAGATACTACATTACAACACACTGGGTGAAGTCTTCCTTATGGGGGACTTCAATGGCCGCACTCAGTCACATCAATGAGAGCCATACGACATGGATCACCCACATCTCATGAGGGCCAGAGACCGAGATGAGATTAGTACCAGTACAGTATCGATGGATATGGGTTAGGACACCACCGGGTATGGAAGACATCTACTTGAGCTAGGAAGCCGACATCAGCTCGTTATATATAACAAGATGAATCACTGGCCAGGTTCGGGTGGACTTACTTGCTTCCCTCACGGGGGAGGTGAGAGCACAATCGACAACATTTTAGGTACTACCTCTCGAGCTTCACTCATCCCCTCACTTAGTATTGGACAATGCCCACTTGGTGCTGACCATACATTTATCACATTCACACTCTCATCTCCTATTCCATTAGACCCTCCCTCACCCACTCAGACACACACCACGATACACTTCACACATGAGCATTCTCACACGTTTATGCACACCATTTACACACTCGCCTACTCTCCCTCGATCCACTCTCATCCTTGGACACACTAACATCAGAGTTCACCACCATCCTACAGGACTCAGCCCTCTGGAGCTTCCCACACCGCACACATATACACCCTCCACGCAGAGGTTCCATGCCCCAGAACCGTTGGTATGATGCAGCTTGTCGTGAGCTACGAAAGCACCGATGGATTTTAGAGCATAGAGGGGATATTACACACACAGGCACAGCGTCGCATGCAAAGCCTTACTTGCCGCAAACGACGAGATTGGGAGGAGAGACAGTACTGGGATATTTATCATTTTCTCATGAGTCGAGACAGTGTAGTGGCATGGCGACTTTTGAGAGAGAGGAGACAACAGAAACCCATCCGAGACCTGAGCACTTGGCACAGCTATGCACAGAGCCTATACAAGATCCGAGACCAGCCCCCCATTCCCAGACCACAGAGCTCACGTCCTACTACCTCTGAATTCTTCACACCCACTATGGTGGGATGCGCTATTTCCCATCTAGAGCATGGCAGGGCCCATGACCATTTCAGTTTACAAGCAGAGCACCTCATCTACGGAGGCACGACCCTTGCACCGCTCATTGCCCATCTCTTCAACCGTGCATTGGTTGAAGGGTTCCTTGACTCATGGACTGAGCACACCATAGTGCCCATTGTGCCTAAAGAAGCTAACGAACCTATCAATATGGAGGAATGGTGGCTTCAACTTGCTAACGTAAACAAAATTTTCTATCAGAGACCTAATAGTGAGGAAAAGAAGAGTGGAGAATAAGGAGACAAGTGAAAAGAAAAAAAGAATCTCTCTCTCTTTCTCTCACATCTATTCAAGCCTCTTACCAGGTGGTAAAATTTGATATTTTCAAGGTTCTTAGACTTGACCTGTCGGCAATTCTTACTATGAAGCCAACTTAATTATATTCCTAAACTATCTCTCTCTCTCTCTCTCTCTCTCTCTCTCTCTCTCTCACCCACTCTCTTCGGTCTCTACATCGACGAGATCATGGAGTATATACAGTGAGCAGGAGGGCTAGGAGGAGACCTCGGAGGTACGCCGGTACACATCCTATTATATGCTGATGACATTGTCTTGCTTTCAGAGTCACAGGAGGGGTTGCAGTCACATTTACAGGCGCTCGATACCTTCTGCATGGAGAGAGGACTCACCGTGAACCTTGGCAAGACCAAGGTTATGATCTTCCATACCTCCAAGACAGTACGCCATCGCGCCTCTTTCACTGCAGTTGGAGGACAGATAGAGGTAGTGGACTCCTACGTCTACCTAGGTGTCACCTTCTCGGGCAGCACAGGGGTATTCTCCATGGCACATGCAGTGAGAGATATTTTGACGCGAGGCTATGCGGCACTTGCAGGATTGGAGAGACGTTGCTTTCAGACACATTTTCAGGAGCCCCGGACTAAGGGGTGGCTCTTTGACACTCTAGTGACACCCGCATTGATGTACGCAGTAGCAGTAAGGGCACCAGGGATCATGGAGGCGATGTCGACGTGGATTGAGAGGCCCCAGGTCACCATGATCTCATGCTTGCTACGCAGCAAGCCCTCCGTTCCACATGACATTATACGAGCTGAGCTTGGCACACCACCAATGCTAGTGGAGGCCCTCTTCCAGTTGGTGACCTTTATTCTGAGAGTCAGAGAGCTCCCCACCAGTTGACTCACCAGGCTTGCATTTGAGAGCTCTAGACATTTGGCACAGACAAGGCATGAGAGAGTATGGTATGCACAGACCTACTGATGGTTAGCACACCATGGCATGAGCATTACTGATCTCCCCCCTTTTCAGTATGACCTCTCTTCCCCCCACATTACCCTCTCTCGTTTGGAGAGCAATAGGATCATCCGTCAAGACCTACCACAGATACACGTCAGGACCTACTACAGATACACGTCAGGGAGACATGGATAGCACCACAGGAGCCTCTTCTTACAAAGAGGCAACACTACAGAGGGCACTTCTTGATTGTGATAGCTGATGGTTTCATTCAGAGACCACGATACATGGATACATACATGGCACCAGCTGAGAGAGTGTCCATTGGGCAGCTCAGAGTATCATCACACCAGCTCGAGATTGAGGTTGGGCAAGTGACACATACCCCGAGGGATAAGAGATTATGCAGGATATGCCGAGAGGAGGTGGAGGACGAGGAGCACTACACATGTAGATGCCAGGCATATGAGGATATCAGAGACCGCTACCCACAACTCTTCAGGGGGCCCAGAGAGATCAAGGCTTTATTCGGGACAGAGGACCAGCGCTTGCTAGGTCGTTTCCTAGTAGAGCTCAAGCACCGCCATGCATCACTTCTCCAGAAGCAGATGGAGATACACCTGCCTCCCCCCCTCAAACTTATATTACAGATTTTTTCAGACCCACAGCCACTCGAGGACCCAACTCCATGCGGGGTGTCACATTACACAGAGTAGAGGAGCTTAGATGACAGCGTCGATGACCAAGACCCCCATTCGGGAGAGCCCGTCCACACCAGAGAGAGATTCAGGCGATTCATGCATGCCATGACATGGAGATACGGAGACGTCAGCACCGCACCCCGGTCGATTTGGACGTTCACAACATTTTGAGGATCGCCATGATGCCTTGCCCACCGATACATTATATCCTACACCCACTCCAGGCATTTAGAGGGTTGTGATACCATCGAGCCTCCCCTCCCTATGCATATCATATTTGTCCCTATGCATATCATATTTGTATCTCACAGCATATAGAGTGCATACCCATAGCACCCCACCCCCTTAATGCCCGTTATTATCCACTCCTTTTTATACCCGTTTTTTGTACTCACACTTTATTTTCCTTTTGGGAGCACAATGGATTGGATCATACTGATGTATATATTTTGTCTCATAGGCCGATTTTGGCCTCTAATAGACGTTAAAAAGTCTTTCTTTCTTTCTCTCTCTCTCTCGTTTCTTCTGTATTTGGGAACCCGATTGATATGGAAGCTAAACCATATTTATTTGATTTCCTTTGACTATCTCGTGATGTGATGATGAAAACGGCACAAGCACCCCAGGCTCGCTTGGCGCCTCGCACCAACCCGTTAGTGGGATGGCTTGCGTGAGTGTTTGAGTGTGCAAGTTCCAACTTTACTTGCTTGCAAAGAAGAGAGACTTGAATTAAAATGGTTCGGAGGTGAGTACAAGAAAGAAGGCCATAGCTGGCCTGCATTAAGAGTCATGGGCAAATGCGTTACAAGAAGCTTCCCGACGGCACAGAGTGCACTTTCGAGAAGGGACGTTCTTGGGGGACTAGCTTAAGGGCTAAAGCATGGAGTTCGCAAAGATCACTTGTTCTTGGTATAGAGGCTCATCATGTCCCCCTATAAGTAGCATAAATTTGGTGCATGACCGCAGACCTCACAAGCACCTTCTTGTCCTGGATAGAAATACAAAAGGGGGGAGGGGGGGGGGGGCGCCTTGCCCACGGGTTGCTACGTATTCTCCCCTGCTTTGAAGAGCTTGACGTCCTCGTCAAGCTAAGTTGGTCTCAACGTGGATGTTGACGCATGAGGATCTTGGAATTCTTCAATCAAGGTTCGGGTTGTCAGTGGCATATTGGCTTTACTTACCTATGAGGCTTCGTTGAGTGGACGGCCGTGCCACTTGACAAGAAATTGTGTGCTATTTTCCTTCAGAATCAATTTGGGTTGTCATTGGTCTTGAGGTTCATTGGGTAAGGATACTCTTCGTCCAAAACAATTATCACTGCAGAAATGTTTGAGTAGACTCACATGAAATGAATTGTGGATTCGGATATCTGGGGACATGTATATATGATATGTAACTTGGTTGAATATGTGCTTCACACGATAAGGCCCATAGTACTGATGATTGAACTTGGGCATAAAATTCTTCGGGAGTAATATATTCTTGGCACTCATGATCAGTTACTAAATCTCCTTCTTCAAATATAGGTGCGTCTCATCTCTTTTGGTTGGCGTACTTGACCATCCTTTCCTTGCTCTTGAACAATGATTCTTTCGCTTGTCTTAACTTAGACTTCCATTCCCTAAGAAAAACTCTATACTCCCGATCTGCTGCCACTAAAAGCGAGTCTAACATGAGTGCCATTGGGGTGATCACTTCCTTGCCTGTAGCAATTTCAAATGGAGTTGACATGGTGCTCTCATGTATGGAGTTGTTGTAGTGAAATTCCAAGATGTCTAAGTGTTTGGCCCAATCCTTTTGATCGGTTTGGACATAGCTTTGAATATAATCTTCCATCATTTGATTGATATGCTTTGTTTGCCCATCTGTCTCAAGGTGGTATGCAGATGAAAAGCGGAGTTGCGTACCTAATATGATGAAGACTTCTTTGCATAGATCGCTTAAAAATCTTGTGTCTCTGTTCGATACAATTACCAATGGTAACCCATGATACTTGAAAACATGATGGAAGAATTGTTGTGCCACTGCTTTTGCCGTTATAGGAGGATTCATCAAGATAAAATGAGCCTGATTTGAAAAGTAATCCACGACCACAAAAATGGTAGTGAATCCTTATGAAGAAGGTAGGTTGGTTAGAAAGTCCATGCTTATCATGTCCCAGAGTCTATTTGGGATGGGCATTGGTTCAAATAAACCTACCAGTTTGATTGGATTTTGTCTTACCAATTTGCATGTGGGACACGTTTGCACATACTCAATCACATCAGCTTTCATCTTAGGCCAATACGCAAGCTGTTTAAGATTTTCATAACTTCTTCTATGCTCACCTTGACCTGCAAGCTGGCAATCGGGCGCTTCCTACAGGAGTGTGCATTGAAGATTCACATCATCTGGAATGTACAATATGTCTTTCCGGTATAGCATATTGTTCATAATTGAGTATTTCCCCTTGTTGTCTAATCCATTATAAACTTCCTTTATGATACTTTTCACCTCCAGATCCACTTGTTGTAGGCATCGTATTTGGTCTTTCATTTTACTTTCGGCCATCAACAAGGCCGGAAGTGTGGGTCGTCTA
Organism: Ceratopteris richardii; assembly: GCA_020310875.1. Lineage (NCBI taxonomy): Eukaryota > Viridiplantae > Streptophyta > Polypodiopsida > Polypodiales > Pteridaceae > Ceratopteris > Ceratopteris richardii. Next base: position 103,937,352 of record CM035428.1, on the reverse strand, counting down.
CTTAAAGCATCAAGCATAACGTTATGCTTTCTCGGTTTGTGTATTATATCTATGTCAAATTAGGCCATGTACAAAAATACTTCAGAGAGATGTTATCTGCATAAATCTTTGTGTGTTTGTCTTGCACATAATGCCGCCACTTTCGCAGGCAATGGATAACAGCAAGCATCTCTTTCTCATGATAAGTGCTCCATATAAGTTCTATTCCTGAAAACTTATGTGACTTATAAGCCACAAGGTGTCCTTCTTGCATAAGGACCCCGCTGATTGCCAAACTTGAGGTGTCGGTATGAATCTCGAACTCTTTATCAATATGGGAGCTTCAACATAGGCACTTCACACCACCTATTTGAGCTATTCAAATGCATCCTATTCTCGTGATCCCCACACAAAGCAACCTTTTCCTTTGGTCAACTCTATAAGTGGAGCTTCAATCTTACTGAAATCTTTAATAAACTTCTTTGGAAACTGGCAAAAACCGATGAACTCTCTTACTTCACGTACTGTGCATGGAGGAGCCCATTGTCTCACTGCGGTGATCTTGTGAGGATCAATCCTCAACCCTTTGTCTAACACAATGAATCCTGGAAACTCTACTGAAGTCATGGAAAATTCATATTTTTCTGGCTTTGCATATAGTTGTCTTTCCCTAAGATGTTGAAGCACGGCTCTCACATGTTCAAGATGCTCTTCAAGAGTTCGGTTGTAAATCAATAAGTCATTGATGTATATGATTAAGAACTCATCTAACATATCGCAGAATCCATCATTCATTTCTCTACAAAAAGTGTGTGATGCACCTGTGAGACCAAATGCCATGACGAGGCATTCATAACTTCCATAATGTGTGCGGAATGCTTTCTTTTCTATGTCTTGTTCGGCTATCCTAATCTAGTGGAAGCTGAATCTCAAGTCAATTCTAGTGAAGTATTTTGCTTGACCCAATCTATCCATTAACTCATCCATGAGTGGAACCACGTACTTAGTCTCGATGGTGATCTTATTTAGTGCCTCATAGTCCACACATAGCTGCATGCTCCCGTCCTTTTTCTTGGTGAATAAAATTGGAGCTCCATAGGGTGAACTACTTGGGCGGATGAAACCTTGTTATTCCAGCTCCGCAAGCTGCCTCTTGAGTTCCTTAAGATTTGTCTCACTCATCTTGTAGGGTGCCTTTGTGAGAGACACCTGCCTCGGTGTTAACTCAATCCGATGTTGTACTTGCCTTAATGGAGGAAGCCCATGTTAGCTTACAAAATGGTTGGTTTTTATGCACTAATGCGGTTCTATTTGGCAAAAATACGTTTGATTTCAGGTACTTGAAGAGTGGATTTGATGACTGATGAGAAACAATTGGAGATATTGGTAGAGGAAAACAGGGCTATCGATTATGAATTATAATGAGAAGTCAAGCATGGGCTGTTTGAACGGGAAAGGACAAGAACTCGAACAAGAAGAAACTGTGAAGAATGTTTCAATTTGGAGGATTCCGGTGATGGTGGGATCTTCTTATTGCAGATTGCAGGGATGTGGAGAAAAGGTCTCACTTGAAAAAGGCCATTGTGCTTTTGAAGTTGGAGGATATTTTATCATCAAGGGTTCTGAGAAGCTGCTTCGTAGGGAGTGAGCATGGAGAAGCCTCCTAAGAACATAGGAAATACAGATGTGCAGAGGAAATTAGAAGCGGCTTTGTTTCAGGAGAGGATGCTTTCTTATCAAACATCAAATACAATTGTTTGACCGATTTCTGGAAATTGATCTTCGACACCTCATCGAAAAAATTCAGAGATGTGGAGGTGACACTGAAAAAGGGGTAAAAAGCTACGAAGGCCTGCTTCTTCGCTGTTTTTTTTTCAGCGTTTTGGGTTGTGCAAGATCAAAAAGGGGGAAAAGTTCCTTTCCTTAAAAAAGGAGAAGCGGAGAGGCTTTGAGAGGTGTGGATGTGCTAGAGCTTGCCGAGGAAGGGGGAGTCTTCTTCAGATCTGGGACGTTCTGCAGAATGGGGATCGAAGGAAAAGCCACACCATCGGGGAGCGGGTGGGTTGCTCTCATTCTCACTTACTGACGGGCGACAGCTGAAAAAGGGGGATTCGAGTTCTTGAGGCTTGGGGGCACGTCTAGAGGAAACAATGATTCAAGGGATTTCAAGATTCAAAGGAAGATGATGTATGGGGGCATGGTCAAGCATAGTTGCAGAGGGGTTGTCCGTCCTGTGTGTTGCTGCATAGCGAAATTGACATCAAGAATGTGAAAGACAATTTTGAGGTCATAGAATGTTCCTATGGAAGCTGGCTGCATCAAAGAGGGTCACGTCAATCATTCTTTCCGACTTGATTCAAGGATTATTGATCCGCATACTTCGTGCATCTAAAGGAGTGGCACAGCATTCATTCGAGTAGAAAAGGATTCCATGCCTTGAGGTCGTTGGTCAAACGTGGAGGCTTTTGTGTCCATCGAGGACGCATGGCATTGAGTGGGAGGTTGATCAACCAGGAAAGCACGTGGGAGCTCATATCTGGCAGGTTTGGATTCAGAACCCACGATCAAAGTTGCAGGATAAGACAATTCTATTGGCACTGGAATTGAAACTTGAAGATCAAATGATGGTAAAATATCAATTCAGTTCCTTCTATCTGGGAATGTGACGGGCTAAGAGACAAGGAAACACATGTTTGCCTCTGGGAAATCCACTTCAGATGGGGAACGAATTGCGAAGAGAAAGAAACAAATTATCTTATCAATACGGAAGCAATTCTATTATGGAGTAAAGAACGAACAATAGGATGAAGATGGAAGGCACGGAGCCCAATGGAAAACTACAAGCAAAATCTATACAGAGAAGATTAGTTTGTGAACTTATTTTTGGGAGCTGACAGAATGGTTTGCTGCTGTTTGGAAAACAACTAGAACTAACGGATCACAATCATCAATCAACTGTTGAAAGATTACTTGTTGCAGGCGTAAAGCTTCTACTGCAAGGTATGACCAAACTCTCATTTTCTAAGTAAGAATAGATAGGTATCTGTTCGGTGGCTCTTGCAGAACAAAGAGAATGGAGAGAGGTGTAATAGAGCTATATGATCACCTTTGTGGGCGCAATGGCCACTTCATCTTCATTTGCTAGGATTGTCCATGAGTCTTCAATAGTCTATTCATCCTAGTAGACATCTAATTCAGTTATGAGCACAAAAGATGAGCACGGTCCTGCAACAGTCGATGTACAAGGAGCTTAGGAGGACTCTTCAGCAATTTTGTCATAAGAAGTGATGCTTCAAGTTCACTCATAGGAATTGTCACTGAACGTCGAGAAGAAATGGTTTTGTATAATTACAGCTAACTCTCTGCACAAACATTGGATATGAACATAAGGTCTGTGTCCGTTTGAATTCTTTGTTGGATGTTCTGTTATATTTTACCCAATCCACTTATTAACATGGTTAACAGGAAACTTAGGCTATTAACGGTTTGCGATTGGATAGGAAAAGAATAGATTCATATTTCTCTTGCATGTTCAAAATTGTCCGTCAAGCAAGAATCAAGTGTTTGTAGATTCTGAAGTGATGTGCATGTGATGGGGAGGAGTTGCAAAGATTTAGTGACATAAAACTTTTGATTCGGATGGGTTTTGTGACACAATTCAGAATTGAATGAAGGATTTTGATGTTTCACATCCTCATTAATGTACTGGAAAGAGAGAATATTGTACACAGTTTAAGCATTACCCTCATTTTCCTTTGCATAGGCGCAGAGTTTTTGTTTCAACGTGTTGTTTTCATAATACTTTGATTATCAAACACTATGTAGATGCTGATCGTCAAGCATATAGTATATTATTAGCTTCCACACTCCAGGGTTTGTATTGTGGATATGAGGGTGTTATGAGAACGATTGGATACATGAAAGAGTTAATGCATGCTGATATGGTCGTATGCCAAAGAATTGCTTTCTGTGCTACAAAGGGGAGAAGAAATAGGGAAAGTGAAGAAAAAAGGATAAAGCTAGGTTACGGGAGAAAGGATAAGGGGTGATTAAAGAAAAGGCCGAGAGGGAGATAAATAAAGTGAAAGAGAGGGAGTCAGCATGGGTATGAATGTGTGTGGGATAGCATGTGAAGAAGTAAGAGTGAGCACATGGGTGCAGGAGTGTGTGTGTGTGTGTGTGAGTGTACATGAGAAGGTGAGTGAGTGAGTGGATGTATGCGTGTTGTGCAAGTGTGCTAGGAGTGCATGGGTAGAAGAGAGCCGTTGAGGAATAGAAGAGCGCGTGCGAGAGAGGGGAAGGCCAAAAAGAAATAAGAGCAACAGGAAGTCGAGAAGTGTGTGAAGGTGGGAGCAAGGAAAGAGGGAGGTCCCGAGAGGTAACCACTCGAGTTGAAGGCCCCTTGGTGCATGTATTTGCCCGTATCTTCCCACGGTACATCAGAGTGTAATTGTGGATTTAGGGCGATCAAAACTAACCAAGCATCAGAAAGTTTAGCCAAATACCATTGTGTGTGTGCACTTTCCCTTGGACTAAGAGAGATAACAACCCACTTAGAAGATGGTTTGGCAACACATCTTCATACTCTTTAAGTAACTTGTGTATGCGGTGGTCCCCTACTTTCATCTTGTCTTGATCATATTTGCCCACATTCACTTGATTGCATCGGATCACGCACAAATGTGCTTCAGTGCCTCGTTGTATGGCTTTTGTTGTTTGCTTTGTTATCAATGGTGGTTGTGTGTTTCTTGCTTCCACCACAAACGATACCGCGGCCACAGATTTCATTCATCCTGTGGGTAGGCCTATTGCTTTGCTTCCCTCCACTTTGTTCTCATATGGTCTCTCTTTTGTGGTACATTGTTTGTTCTCACTGGTTCCTTTCCTTTACATTGTCTGTCTAGTTCCTCACTTGACATTGTGGTTGATTTTTCCCTTCTCTCCTTTGTTGGTTGCTTAGGTTTGTTTAAATGATGACAGTCCACCACTACAAATTGCCTTGCATATCAAGCAAGAGTTTGTCTATCCCCTTGCCTAACTTGCTCACCATTATTTATCCATGAATGAAAGTCCCACTATTACATCGGATGTATCGAGTGGAACCACAGAAAGTCCAACTTGGTGAACCATTCATCCACTGTCATGCTTTAGTTCAGTGCTATTTTCACATTAACATCTCTTCCTTGAACGAATGTGATTAAGAAGTAGGGAAGCTTGCTTAAGGATAATTGCAATCCAGCCATGCACTCGGATGACATGAAGTTGTGGGTGGCTCCGGAGTCCACCAATACCTGTTTTCATGAATTGTTGATGGTTTCCTAGAAGTAAACATTTTTGTATCTTATGTACAATCTTTGGCAGGCATCTTGTGCATTGATGCGTCCAGTGGTTCCCGCGCATATCTTGTAGAAAAGCTGGGGATCGTTCCTTTGCCACTGGGGTGTAGGTAGTGCCCGCTGTTGGTTGTTGCCCATATTATTATTATTTCTTTGTACATGTATATTTCCAGTATTTTGAGTCGGTCCTGGGCAAGTGTTTGGATTATACTCGCCAGTTCCTTGTTGAGTTCTCTTCAGTAAAGTGTTTTCTATTTTTCCTTAGGTTTTGAGCTCGTCTGTTAGTCTCAACATCGTGATATCTTTCAGCCATCACAATGGCCTCTTCCCAAGTGCTCGGTGTTTGTTCGATTTCCCTTCGCATCCATGCATTGCATCTGTAAACGAACCCCTGTAACCTATCAAGGACATGCATATCTGTGATTTGTAACATGATATGTCAGTATCGTCGAATGTATTATGAAAGAGGACCCTCTTGCTTGAGAGCTCTCCATTCATCCCTTAACTTAAAGGACTCATTTTGTGGAATAAATTATTCTTCAAATATCTTTTTGAATTCTCTAGATGATGTGAAATTTTTGCATGTTGTTTTTGCTAAGTACCATGCATCTGCGTCGTCGGCTAGAAACGATGAAGCTATCTTCATCCAATGTTTCTTGCTAACCTTTTGGAGTTCCAAATATTGTTCCATTTCTTGTAGCCACTTTGAAACGGCTAGAGAGCTTTGATGTCCTCGAAACTTCTTTGGCGAGCATGGCTTGAACTGCCCAAACGAATCATTGTCCTCACTATCATCGTCAAAAGGAGAAGATGTGGACCGAGTTCACCTTGTTCTCGACCTCCGGCTCTGATGAGACGTCTTCCCAGAATTTCCACTTCGTTGCGGTTCCGCCCCCTTTGGTGTTTCCTTTGTTTCAAATTTCCCTTTCAACATATGTGCCAAATCTGCAATTGACTCAAGCCGGCTGATGTACTCTTCCTGAGCCAACATCGAGTCCGGGGGAGGTACATCCCTTTTCATCTCCGGATTCATGAGATCATAATTCCAATGCATAGGAGGCGGTGTTTATGGCTTCTTCCCTTTGTTACGTCGCTTCTGTTTTCCAACATCCTTGTTAATGCCCACTTGCGGCTCTACGTTGCTCAAGAATTGGTCGTTGCTTTTGCCCTCCATTGTGGTGTGCAGAGTGGGACGTTAGAGATGAGGCTCCGAGCAATGGTGTGACAACTTGTCTATCCACTCTTCCACAACTGCTTTGATCGAGCGAGGCTTTGACACTAAATGTGGTGAAAATGGTTCAAGCACCCCGGTCTCGCTCCACGCGTCTCACCAGCGGTGGGATGACTTGCGAGTGTGCGAGTTCCAACTTTACTTGCTTGCAAAGAAGAGAGACTTGAATTAAAATGGTGGAAAGGCGAGCACAAGAAAGAAGGCCGTAGCTGGCCCGCATTAAGCGTCAGGGGCAAACACGTTACAAGACGCTTCTCGATGGCAGGGAGTGCACTTTCAAGAAGGGACATGCTTGGGGAACTAGCTCAAGGTCTAAAGCATGGAGTTCTCAAAGATTGTTTGTTCTTGGTCTAGAGGCTCACCATGTCCCCCTATAAGTAGGGTAAATTTGGCGCATCACTGCAAACCTCACATGCACCTCCTTGTCCTCGATAGAAATACAAGGGGAGGGGACGGAGGGTGGCTTGCCCACAGGTTGTTAAAGGTGCAAATCTTTTTACAAAGATAGTATTTGATTTTATTATGTAAAATTAATGTGTGAAAGTGTCATCTAACGATGGCTCATGCATTGCAATAGACTTTTGTAAGAGAAAACGGTTAAAGTGTTACATTAGGAAAAAAAATGAACCTTGCATGGGCCTTTTGGATTAGAGAGTGGTTAGTGATGGACCAATGAGAGGAGGGTAGTGGACACAGTCTAGTCCCTTAATCCACTAGGCTAGGTATAGGCTTCCCTTGGTTTGGGCCAGTCAAAACCACATATACCTGTCAAAATTCGTGGTTTTTTCATTAAAGTAGTTTTTGAAGGAATGGAATTCAAATAGAACCCTTGGATCCTCTAGAAATTCAATGGCTAAGATCATTTCTTGAGAATTGAGTAGCTTTAGATTATAGCCCCTTATATTTGCTTTAGATCTAATGGTTATTGTTGCTCCTTCAAAAGGAAACGGCGCCTAAAATTTGGGTCATTGGATTTGGAGAAAATCCAATGGCTTTGATTTGATGAATGCATGGATCACTAGACATTAAATCTAGACCATTCAATTTGTACTCCATCTAATGGTTGAAATTCCATGCGGATCCCCACATATCTTGTGCGAATCTACAGCCGTTTGTCTTTTAGTGACAGGCCTTGTGACTATTTTGTCTTTTAGTGCCAGAAGTTTGGGTCTCAATCTCCACCATCCAAGCATGTGAAGATCCAACGGCTGAAAACTGGCGTCGATTCCAGAATTATACTCTCTTTCTTCCCACGCGTGAGCTATTTTGTCTCCCATTGCACCTATTTTGTCTTCTAGTGCTAGAAGTTTGGGTCTCAATCTCCACCATCCAAGCATGTGAAGACCCAATGGCTGAAAAATGGCGTCGATTCCAAAATTATACTCTCTTTCTTCCCACACGTGAGCTATTTTGTCTCCCATTGCACCTATTTTGTCTTCTAGTGACAGAGTTTGAGCTTTCCTTTTTTATTTTTAATTCCCAAATTCTAAGTCATATCGTGGCCATCCAAACAATACATCTAAAGGCTAGAAAAACACATGAATCTTCTACATGACTTTATTCATTATTTTAATGTACAATACCACTGGTGGTTTTTCCCAACCTCTTGATCCACCTAATTAGCCATTTTAATCCCTTAAAATTAGGAATCCTTACAAGGCCCATGCAAGATTCACTTTTGGACGTAATGAATTAGATGCCTCATTCATTGCAAAAAAGTGGTGTTGTAGAATCTAGAAATCTTACCATTTTTGAGTTGGAAAGGTGTTATACTTTATGGAATATTGGAATGTTAAATGGATTTTAATACATTGAGGTTTTTAATGTGTTTTGTGTTTTGATTTAGCAAGTGAAGATCCATGAATGTGTGAACTCTCATGGACTTATTCAAATATTTTTGGAGATATTTAGAAGAATACTTTTAGAAGATAGTATTTTTAGTTATTTTTGTAAAAATAATAGATCGTTGTAGAAAGCGATGTTTTTGTAAAAATAGAAAGTTATAATTTTTGTAAATAAAGAAAAAGCGTGCTTTTTGAGTGCCGCCCTCATGTATCTTCTATTCAAGACGTGATAAGAAATACCTATAAATACACATGCTCTGATAGGCCTGTCCATCAGAATATTGGGGGAAGATTGTATCCAATATGGTGTCGTCTGTTGTCTCTTTCTATTCTCTGAGTACTTTTGTATGATTTCATTTCTATATTTTCCTCTGCGTACATGCGTCTGCGGGATCCAAAGGGCAACAAAAGGTGCATGCTTGAACGCAAAGGTTTTTCTAATCAATTATGGTAGAATTTATAGACACTCCAATTTACATCCATACACCGAGGCTCTTTAAGGGGGAAAATTGTAGAAGTTTTAGAAGGTTTACGGTTTATGTGATAAACCACACATAAGTACAAGCATGTTGAGGAAGGTATGAGCATAAATTTTGATTCCATTTTACAAATAGTATCCATGTAGGCGAAACAAAGTCGAAAACCACAAACATATCAAAATTCTGGAGGACACGACTTTGGTAGAGCCATCATCATATTTGGATCTAGTTAAAGATTTCTCTTTCTTGGAATAGCGAGCAACGGTGCTGCCTTGCGATTGCCGAGCCCACCCTTGCACGACATATCTACGGAGTTAGCATTCTGTCCTTGAGGTAGCTCCCAGTCAAATTGGCGAAGAAGGTTCGCAAGGGTGACTTGAACAACACTCATGCCAAGGCGCATGCCAGGGCAGACACGGCGTCCTGAACCAAATGGCAAGTACTCGTAGTCTTGTCCGTGGAGATCAATCTCAACTTCGAGGAACCGATCAGGCCAAAACTCTGTAGGGCGAGTCCAGTAGCGCGGATCTCGAGCGATGGCCCATGCGTTCACCAGAACATTAGTTCCAGGTGGGAGCCAATACTTGCCCAGGCGGAAACCTGTACTGGCAACTCGTGGTAAGAGGAGAGGGAGGATAGGATGAAGGCGCAATACTTCCTTCAGAATGTTGCGCAGGTAGGGCATCTCTTGTACGTGGTCATCGTTCACCACCAAGTCCACACTGTCCACGCCATTGCAGCGTAGGGCCATCACGCTGTCCACTTCTTCCTGAAGCCTCCTCATGCATTCCGGATGCCGGAGAAGCTCCGCCATCGCCCACTCCACCATTGTTGCTGATGTATGCACAGCCCCCGCAAACATGTCCTACACAAGACATAAGAAGAATTTCCTTCCGTTGTTGTTCTATTTCAACAAAGCATCCCTGAAAATCGATATGTACTCGCCGGCAAAACAGCTCGCCGAACAGCATACCAATACCACGGCCTTGATCTCCGTGGTTGTCAAATGCTCCTCGTCCAAAGCGCCCTCCTTCGAAAGAAGTACCTGACATAAATAATCACATGCGATCCACCTCAAACACAGCCTCACATGCACCAGATAGATCATCACTGTTCACTGAAGATTTCCATATCTAAGCTATGGCTAGGGCTATCAGGAGAGAAGCTGAATCTAAAGGGACTTACATCATCGCGGAATGGAGACGGTCATAGAATTCAATTTATGTTCAGCGTTAAAATCTGGTGAGCTCTCTCTCACACACACACGCACCTGAAGAAAGTCATGAGGTAGTTCGTCGGGGGAGCAATGTGCCATCAGCCGCCGCCTTTCACCGAGAATGGACTCCATGAGCGCATCGATGCGCCTGTGAGCGCGCCACCTGCGGCGACTGTTGAAGAAGTCGAGGAAGGAGAGCCAAGGTACAAAGTCTCCTATTGCCGGCAAAGTCTCATCGTCGAGGATGTGTACAAGCTCAGGCGGCTCTATTATTGCCTTCTCGAGAGGCCTCGACTGCAACAGAAGTAAGGTTGTGTTTGCGGTCATCCCATAAACTTGTTGGCCTACGTCGACTGGGCGTGGACCCATATCCATGGAATCCTGCAGACGTTTAAGTAATTTGCGCAGCTCGGCATACCGGATAGCTTGCAGCTCCTGCATGCGCTTCAAAGTTAGAAGCTCCAGACTGAAAATTTTTCGCCTCCAGACCCAACGCGGGTTGTAAGAAGAAAAAATAATGCCTTGATTGTAGCCATAATACAGATCTTTCAAGAATAGGTAGCTGCCTCGGTTGGCCAGAATTTTATCATTCATGTGCAGCACCTCCTTGGCCAGATCTGCGCTGGTGACGACGACTGTCGGAATGGAGCCGAGCCAGAGACCGAATAGATCGCCATAGCCTTGATTCCAGGCAAGATCACTAAGCAACTCATGTGCGCTGCCATTCAGCAGCATGCAGTTGCCGAGAATGGGAAATCCCGGTGGACACCTAGGGAACTCACTGCTGGACCGTGGTTTTAGCGGGAGCTTACGGCATATCCACAGCAGCAGCAGCACCGACGCCGCCAATGCAACAAGCCATGTTAGTCCGTCACCTTCTGTGGTGGCCCAAACCATAATTTTCTTCGCATAAACCATGACTTTAAGGCCAGCCCAGCCGGCAGCTTTATATACACCAAGCGCGCCTGTGCGGAAGTCCTGAGTGCGCCTGTGCGGAAGTCCTGAGTCCTGACTCCTGCTTCCACCCCCATGTGGACTCACGAGGACCTCGTTGAAACAAAGCTCCCTGGGAGTCGGGGCCTGCCCTCGTGTGGCCTAAAGTTGACGGGCAGTTTGCCCGTCAAGGGTCTAAAGTCGACGGGCAGTTTGCCCGTCAAGGGCCTAAAGGGCCTAAAGTTGACGGGCAGTTTGCCCTTCAAGGGCCATTTTGCCTGTGAAAAATGGTGTTTTTGGAAACTCATGTCAAATGACAAGCTCGGATGGGTAATTTTCCAGTCATTTTTTATAGATCTCTATATATAGACATGTCAAAATTTTCATATCTGGAAATGCCTTGAATAGACATGTCAAAATTTTTCATATGAAAGGTAAGAGCAACATTTTGCTTGTCATATCCAGACTGAGTGGGCTTGGTTTGGCGGATGTGCCTTGTACTCCTCGGTAGATGGTCAAGGTTCAAGTCTCGCCTAGGGCTAGATGCCTCAGAGTTCCCCAAGATGGGTGCCTCTACCTTATGAGGTTGGGTGTGTGTGTCTTTCCAATTCATTGTACTCTCAAAAAAAAAAAAACATTTTGCTTCTCATATGACATTTTGTCTTGGCTGTGGAATTTTAGGCCCTCCTCGTGAGTGACTCGTGAGACAAAGAGTGCAGCTTTTTTTTTTTTGAGAGAGTACAATGAATTGGAAAGGCACACACATCCGACCTCATAAGGTAGAGGCACCCATCTTGGGGAATTTTGAGGCATCCAGCCTAAGAGCCTTAGGCAGGACTTGAACCTTGGCCATTTGCCTATGAGTAGAATGCACATCCGCAAAGAGTGCAGCTTTAACTTAATACTAGTTTGCTAAAAAAGGGACACCTGGCGCTGATTTTAGATAGGGGGAATGGAACAAGGTAAACGTTTAAATGCAAAAAACTTTAAACATTTTTTTTCTTTTTCTTAAAAAGGAAGTTCGGCCAAAGCCTTTTAACATTTCCTTCAACATAAAGAGAGGGAGAGCACATGTATATTTTTTTGGGTGATTGGATTACACTTTCTGGGTCATCAGACAAATCATTAGCAGCACATGTATGACAGATTTGGTGAACTTCGATCTCTGGAATTACAAGCATATGTATTATGGTCACCCCACTTCCGATGAGCGAAATTAGAGGCACATGAGTTGTTTTTGTTGGTGTTTCTTAGTAAAATTTCATGATTAATTGAAGTAGTTATAGGAGATTCTATGAGTGTTGATTCAATAAATTTCTTACTTCAATACTCGATGTTTCAACGATTGATAGTTGGATCAACATGACATGGCTTATTTCCATCACATGACATGGCTTATTTCCACCACATGACATGAATATCAATAGTTGATAGACTTACCACATGGATATCAATAGTACACTTATCAAGTAGAGAAGCACATTCTCAAAACACACTAACAAATTCAACTTAGATACATGAAAAGCACCAATCTTTGTACGTGTAGTGATTCAACAATGCTTAACTACTTTCGATGCACACATGTTGTGTAGTGATTAACAATGTTTGAGTAATTTCGATGCATGTATGTGTGGCCACAGGAGAAGTAAGAAAAGAGTCAAAAATAAAATGCTTAATCAATTCCAATGCAGTGATGCATCATGTATGTTGTGCCCATAGGACAATAGAAATAAGAATAAAAAATAGACTCAAGTGACTAAAGGAAATAAACCATTCGGGTGATGTTCCATTCGGGTCACCCAAGATCCCACCAGACACTGTCATCAGTGTTGATTTTTGATGGTCATATCGCCCGTTTTTGGTGTTTTTGAACATAAAATAAAGCTCATAGTTTTTATTGCCCGTCAAAAAATGAACTAAAATCATACTATATTGATAAGAAGCTGTATTAACCTGCAAAATTGAAGGGCAGAGCTATCCGTCAAAATACCACTCAGTTTCCACACTCGCAAAAAGCTACAATTTTGATCGTATTTCACGTCGTCGAGCCTCCATGTTCCCCTCATAGGTGACCATTTCTCGTAGGGCACAGTTTTGTACCCAAGGGGAGAGTCACCCCTAAAAGTTGTTGGACCCCTAAACAACTTGTCTTTTCATCCAATAATGTTTATGTAGGTGGATGATAAATGTGACACCGATCTTAAGTTTTTTCACTAAGAAATCACACACTATCACACAATTTTTACAAAAAAGAATTTGAGAAAATATTTTAACATATGTATTAACTATAATTACAAGATTCATGATTTTGATTATGTTAAATTATATATTATGCTTATGTTAGTAACCTCTTAAACTACCTTAATCAAATGTGATTTTTATTGAAAGAAAAAAAACCATAGTACGAAATAAAACATTATAGATACTTTTTTTCTATATAGAGCACATACTATGAAACTTAAATTCATTTAGAAAAACCATTTTCGACTCAAATAGAATCAATTGTTTTTAGTTTATCACTAAAAGCAACAATTAAATTATGCATATCTTATATATATGATTCACAAAATCTAATGGAAATCATTCAAGGTGTATACTTTTAAGTTACCAATCAAACAATGTATGAAGAACAAACTAAAAGTTAACACATACACAATTAAAGTATTTATGAACATTTACCAAAATTTCACACCCTTGAATACCATCAAAAGTCTTCATTTTATGTGAGCATCAACCAAACTCTACATATATAATCATGGAAATATTATGAAAAACAAGACAGAGCATGTACATGTATGGAAGAGATTCAATTTCTTTACATGAACAAAGATGATAAGAACCCAATCAAGGTATACGCATATACGAATTACCAATATGTGGAAATCAATCAAGTTTTTCACATCTATATACATCAAACAAAGTGTATATATGTGTGGACACCAAACAATATATCCACATACAAATATCAGCTTCAAATCAAAAGAAAGCCGAATTCTAAACTTTTAGCTTGATTTCAAATAGAACAAACTAGTTCCTACTAAGCAACAAGGGTCATTTACACATAAAATCAAAAGTAAATATAGTTTCTATAGTATATTTATCAAAAATAAATTTTGATAATTGTACATGCATAAACACATATAATCCCATGCACACATCCACATGTACTCAAAATAATACTCAAAATTATTTGACAAATTTTCCCCATCATAAAAATGATAAACATCACTTGTAAACATTTCATCATTTCCATCATGGATGTCATCTTTCTTTTTTGAAAATGAAATATGTGTGCAGTTTTTTTCATTTTCCTTGCAATCACCATTGCCTACCATGCCTTCTTTGATGAGGCTAGAAATTTTTTTTGAAAGCTTAATCTTTAGAATAGCTTTTAAATAATTATTATCTTGCATCATAATTTTTTATTCTATCTCTAACATTATTTTCTTTTCATGAACATGGAAATATATGCTTTGATAGTTCAATACGAATGCCAACACCAAACTCAATGGATACCAACTCAAAGTGAAGGCTTTCTAACTTTGAATAAAAGTGTGCATTCAAATACTAGAATGATGTTTTTCCATTAACAACTTTGCAATTCTCTTCATTCTCACTTACACACATGAGAGTGAGCCATTCTTCAAAAGTTGTGATAAATGGGAGTGATCTAGAGAAGATAAGTTTTCCAAGTATTCAATATTCTTCTCAAGAGCTCCCCAAACACTTGGAGTACACTCTTCAAATCCATCAATAGTTGACTATTTTTTTAAACATAAACAATTTGTCAAAATTTTTGAATCGAGTTATTTTTTTCAGTTATGCTAAAAGTTGATATTTAAAAATTTTCTTTTTTTCTTAATTTTTTGATAACCCATATGAAGTTGGAAAATCTTAAAGCTTATATTTTTCTCAAAAAGTACATGTGGGTTATCAAATCTAAAAAAATATACCATCAAAGCCTCAAGTATGCTATCAATAAAATTCAAATAAGTTGGCATAAAAGAAAACCCCTATGTGTCCTAGAACACTCAAGTGTCCAATTACAAAATTACTACTAAACACAAGAGAAGAATGCAAAATATCACTTGAGCTTTCAAGGATGGGGGCATGGATTCAACCAATGTAGGTTGCAATCGGATACCCCTCACCACTTAGGTGGTCAGATGTTAAAACTAGCCCCTTTGAGGGATTGTTGAGCCTTTGGGCCAACAAGTTGAAAAAAGTTATTTTGTCTGGCCGTAGGGTTGTCTATTCCAAATGCCTACTTTAGTGGGCCTTTGGGCCTCGAAGAGTAGATCATAAGGTTGAAGTTTCAAAATTAAAAAGGATTTAGAGAGACATATACCCACATAACATAGGTGAGTGATTTTTTCATCCCTTCATGCCAAATCCATTGGCTTTTGAGCTTATTGTTCTCTAGCAAAAACACTTTGTGTTGTTTGAAGGGGGGAAAAGCCCTTTTTCTTTAAAAAATAAAATAAAATAAAATAGAGAAACAACAATGGAATATTAAAAGGAATAATCAAGATGGATACGGGCATCTCATTAAGAGGGAGATGAGGGATCTTATTAAGTTCTTTGAAGACATTGTTAAACCATAGAGCATTTGAAATGACAATACAATGTAGGTAGTTTGTAGGATGGAGACTCGAGAGAGGTGAAGCATTCATAATTACAATAATAATGTTTTGGATGGGTAGCATTACAATGATGAAGACAATTGAGTTTGACATATCTAAAAGAGAAAATAAGTAGGTTAATATCATTTTTTTTACTGAGTTTGAAGATGTACTTGTTTCGATTGACAAAACTGTTGGATTTAGACGTCTACGGAAGCACGCAAACAACACAAGGAAGAAGAAGAAGCTCGGAGCACAACACACAATACTGAATGTAGTACCACTAGAATGTACAAAGATTAGCAGCCCATTAGGGCAATAGGCGTATATACAAGCCGGGGGAAAAAAAACTCCTAAAGAGGGGAAAAAGTACCCCGGCGATCCTAAAGTGTTCACACACATCACTACCTAAATTAATGAACAAATCCCCCCCGGAAGTGATGCATTGAACAAGTAGCTCACACTCATGTAAAAGGAAGTGCCAAGCTATGTGGAAATCACTCCACAAAAGGAAGTAAGCCCAAAGCTTTGCAGAAAGCCTCAAACTTCTCCCTAGTCAGAGCCTTCGTGAAAAGTTCTGCAATGGTCTCTTGCGTGTGCACATATGCCACGCTAATCTCCCCAGCAGAGAACCTCTCCCTGACATAATGATAATGCACCTCAATGTGCTTAGTGCGAGCATGGAACACAGGGTTCCTCAGAACTTCCAATGCGCTCTGATTGTCAGTGAAGATGGTGGTGGCAAAAGACTGACCAACACCCAAATCAACCATAAGGCGTCTAAGCCACACACACTCAACAATCGCTATGAAAGATGCCCTATACTTAGCCTCACAACTCGAAGTGGCCAACCAAGATATACATGAGCTACTAAGCATGAAGCAAAAGCCACTAGTGGACACACGAGTGTCATAGCAACCAACCCAATTAGAGTCAGAAAAAGCATTCAAATTTGGCAGTAGTGATCCCCCCTTGGGATAAAACAACCCAAGTAGCCGAGTACCACTCAAGTAGTGAAAGATGTGCTTAACTGCCTACCAATGCTTGACTTCTGGGCAATGCATAAACCTGCTCATCTGTGAGACAGCAAACTGAATATCTGACCAAGTAATGAGTAAGTAAATCAAGCATCCAATAGCTTGCTAATAGAGAATAGCATCAAATGCATCTCCAGCATCATGAAGACTCAATCATAAACCTCTCTCCATAGGAGTGGCAATAGGCTTACAATCTTCAATGCCAAAACGCAGCAATAATGTGTCAATATATTTCGTTTGAAACAAAGCCATTCCACCATCAACTTGCATAAATTGAATGCCCAAATAGTGATGCAAATGCCCCAAATCAGACATCTCAAATGAGGCATGCAAATCAGCCTTAAAATCAGCAATATGCTTCTCAATAGGACAAGTGAGCAACATGTCATCAACATAGACAACAATGATAAGAAGCACATCAATGGCACACTTAACATATAAGGTGCTCTTAGTTTGACTGTTCTCAAAACCATGTGCAATTAGATAGGCATGTATATTTTCATACCAAGCACATGGTGCTTGCTTTAAATCATAATAATGACTTCTTTAACTTGCACACCTGGTTTTCATGCCCTTTCTGCACAAAGCCACGGGGCTGAAAAACATACACTTCTTCATGCAAGTCACCATATAGAAATGTAATTTTAATGTCCAACTCATGTACGTTCCAACCATGATGGGCTGCAAGTGAACAGATACTCCGAATAGTAGTCATACGTCATGTAGGTGCAAAGGTCTCATCAAAATCAATGCCTCTTTCCTGTGCATAACCCTTTGGAACAAGCCTAGCCTTATACCTATCAACTGTTCCATCAGGTTACACTTCATCTTGTAAACCCACTTAGTGCCAATGACCTTCTTGCTAGGAGGCAAGTCACATAAAGACCAAGTACCGTTCTTCATTATAGCATCATATTCAGATTGCATAGCAGCCATCCAATTTCTTGAATTTTCTGCTTCGTCAAATGAAACAGGCTCATTCTCATCACAGAGACTAGATGCAGCCATAGCATAGCAATCTGATGCAAAAGAGGCACTATGAGAGCCTGATCGAGTACGATATGACAGAGGTGCATCTAATTTGATGTCACACAAAGTCTGCACCAACCATTTTGGCATAGTTTTTGCCTCCTCAATATCAGCTCTCTCATCAGCAAGTGCATCATGTAAATCTGCATCAGAAATGGGATGATCTGCATCATCACATGAAACATGCAAAGGTTGAAAACTTGCCTCATTAGGATGAGCACTTGACTGTCCACCTATAAAAAGAGGCAGCAAAGTATCATACATGTCTTTGGAGCTAACAGATGTCTCCGTAGTACATGAAAGCAATGGCTGAATAGCATCTTCCACAAAAAAAACATCACGGCTAACCAGAATGTGTTTAGTCTGTGGATGATACAGACCATAGCCTTTACTTTCAGAACTATATCCAACAAAAATACATTTTACTACTTTATCATCCAATTTTTTGCGATGTTGTTGACGCCCTAATGCATATGCCAAACAACCAAAAACATGCAGATGAGCAACAGATGGCTTTCGATTATGCCAAGCCTCATATTGAGTGATAGATTGCAACGCTTTAGTGGGATACCTGTTAAGTACATATGTTGCACACATGACAACCTCAAGCCAAAAACTATGTGGTAAAGCCTGACCCTTGACCATACACCTCGCCATCTCCATGAGTGGCCTGTTCTTTTGTTCAACAACTCCATTATGTTGAGGTGTATATGAAACTATAAACTGGTGTTTTATCCCACGTTCAGCTAGAAATGCATTAAAATCAAGAGACATATATCCCCCCCCTTGATCAGAATAGAGGGTGCCCATTTTACATGCTGACATATTTTCAGCCAAAACCAACAATTGTTTGAAGCACATGAACACTTCGGACTTTGCCTTCAATGGATATACCCATGCATGCCTGGAAAAATCATCGATGAAAGTCATGAAGTAAAGATAATTTACAAAAGAAGGTGTCTGCATAGGACCACAAACATCACTATGTATAAGTTGCAACTTCTAAGTAGCCCGAACTGAACCATCTTTTGGAAAGGAGGAACGCTGCATTTTACCCAAAATACAGCCTTCACAAACATGTTTTCCAGGTGCCTCAAGTTTGGGCAAAGAGGACACCATTTCGGATTTCTGTAGGCATAGCAAACTAGCAAAATTCAGATGACCAAAGCCCGCATGCCAAAGATTTGCATCTGACATAGCCTAAGAATCATGTACTGCACATATCGAATCATTTATAGATCTTTCATAGTCTATGAGCTTATACAACCCACGACATAAAATGCGAGAAGCAATAATCACATCGCCATTTGAGAGATCATGAACTGTACATTTGTCATCAACAATTTTCACAACCAAGTCAATCTTGGCTAATGCAGAAACTGATAACAGATTTTTCTTGATCCCTGGCACAAACAAAGTATCTGACAAAGTGAAAGAACTACCATCAGTAGTATTCAAAATGATCTTACCAACTCCCATAACAGGATAAGAGGAGTTGTTCACACATGTAACAATATTCCTTGTAGGGGTAGGCTCGAGTGAAGAGAAGAAATTATGCTGCGAGGTAATATGTTTGGTTGCCCCACTGTCAAAGTACCAAACATTTGAGTCTACTATAGACATGCACTGCTCATGACAAGATGGGTCAAAACTACAAACATTAGTAAATGTCCATTATTCTTCCTGCACAAGATTAGCAGACTCTGTTTTTGGTGTGGGGACTTTGCAACAACCATTCCAACGTCTTTCTTCTTTGCCTCTTTAGCAGCCAATTTCGGATAGTTCTTTATGATATGATCATTTCCTTTATAGTACTTGCAAAACAATTTCTACTTTTCTGATTTCTTTTCATCTTTGTCTTCCCTCTTCGATTGTGTAGAATTAGCTGATTTTTGCTCACTAGTTGAAGGGCTCCATTTTCCTTTGCCCTTCTGACTAGCCAGAAAAACTTGATCTGCAACTCACATAATGAACCTGTTCTGTCTGGACTAATCTTCCTGCAATAGAACAGAGACTAACTCCTCAAATGACAAGGCATTTGGATTGCCTTTTATCATCAACCGAAGAGTAGAAGCAAAACTCTGATATGAATCAGGAAGACCATTCAGAACGGTCTGCACAAGTGAGCTATCTGGTATAACCTCATCAGCAAAAATCAATTGTTCCTTCAAGTCTTTGATCTTCATTAGAAAACTATCCATAGAATCATCTTCATTCATGTGCTCACTCTCCAATTGTTTTCGGAGGTAAGCAACATGAGACTCATTCCTAGCTTGTTACATTGTGGTAAGTGTATCCCAAGCATCCTTAGTTGTTCTGCAAGCGTGAATGTGAGGAATAATGGCATGTTTGACAGACAAAGCTATCAATGCATGTACCTGGGAATCTCTACCATCCCAACAAATTTGCTCTGCAGTAGGTGTAGCAGAAGCCATAGCACGAACAAGAATATGCAGAATATCATCATCTTCGACACCTTCTCCATCAGCTTCAATACCTGCAGTTGTAACAGTTGCAGGTGTGATAAGACGTTTTTCAACACCCTGCACAATGTTCCACAGTCCTTTTGCAACCAATACATGTCACATCATATAAGCCCACAACGGGTAGTTGGTACCATCCAACTTATCCTCAACAGCAAACATACGAAATACATCACTTCTTTCAGCCATGGCTGGTGAATAAAATACCTTGATGCAGAAAATTCATTGTATCTCAAAAATTTGAACAGAACTATCTAGACGAATTTTGCTAAACCTGTTGTTGGAGATAGATGTCAGCGGAAGCACGTGAACTACACAAGGAAGAAGAAGAAGCTTGGAGCACAAACACACAATACTGAATGTATTACTAGAGAATGTACGATTATAAGTAGCCCATTAGGGCAATAGGCGTATATACAAGCCGGGGGGAAAAAACCTCCTAAAGAGGGAAAAAAGTGCCCCGGCAGTCCTAGTGTGTTCACATACATCACTACTTAAATATATCAACAAATCCTCCCTAGGAGTGATGCGGTGAAGAAGTAGCTGGCACTCATGTATAAGGAAGTGCCAAGCTATGTGGAAATCACTCAACAAAAGGAAGTAAGCCCAAAGCTTTGCGGAAAGCTTCAAAGTTCTCCCTAGGCAGAGCCTTCGTGAAAAGGTCTGCAATGTTCTCCTGCGTGGGCACATATGCCAAGCTGATCTCCCCAGCAGAGAACCTCTCCCTGACATAGTGATAATGCACCTCAATGTGCTTAGTGCGAGCATGGAACACAGGGTTCCTCCCAACTGCCAATGCACTCTGACTGTCAGTGAAGATGGTGGTGGCAGAAGATTGGCCAACACCCAAATCAGCCATAAGGCGTCTGAGCCACACACACTCAACAATCGCTGTGAAAGCTTCCCTATACTCAGCCTCACAATTGGAAGTGGCCACAGTAGGCTGCTTCTTTCTCAACCAAGATATACATGAGCTACCAAGCATGATGCAAAAACCACTGGTGGACACACGAGTGTCATAGCAACCAGCCCAATCTAAGTCAGAAAAAGCATGCAAATCTGGCGGTAGTGATCCCCCCTTGGGATAAAACAACCCAAGTAGCCGAGTACCACTCAAGTAGCGAAAGATGCGCTTAACCGCCTTCCAATGCGTGACTCCTGGGCAATGCATAAACCTGCTCATCTGTGAGAAAGCAAACTGAATATCTGGCCGAGTAATGCATAAGTAAATCAAGCATCCAACAGCCTGCTGATAGAGAACAACATCAAATGCATCTCCAGCATCATGAAGACTCAATCGTAAACCTGTCTCAATAGGAGTGGCAATAGGCTTACAGTCTTCAAGGCCAAAACGCTGCAATAATGTGTCAATATATTTCGTTTGACACAAAGCCATTTCCACCATCAACTTGCATAAACTGAATGCCCAAATAGTGATGCAAATGCCCCAAATCAGACATCTCAAATGAGGCATGCAAATCAGCCTTGAAATCAGCAATATGCTTCTCAATAGGACCAGTGAGCAGCATGTCATCAACATAGACAACAATGATCAGAAGCACATCATTAGCACGCTTAACATATAAGGTGCTTTCAGTTGGACTATTCACAAAACCATGTGCAACCAGATAGGCATGTATCTTCTCATACCAAGCACGTGGTGCTTGCTTTAAACCATATAATGCCTTCTTTAACCTGCACACCTGATTTTCATGCCCTTTCTGCACAAAGCCACGGGGCTGAAAAACATACACTTCTTCATGCAAGTCACCATTCAGAAATGTTGTTTTAATGTCCAACTGATGTACATTCCAACCATGATGGGTTGCAAGTGCACAAATGCTCTAAACAGTAGTCATACGGCATGTAGGTGCAAAGGTCTCATCAAAATCAATGCCTCTTTCCTGTGCATAACCCTTTGCAACAAGCCTAGCCTTATACCTGTCAACTTTACCATCAGGTTTATGCTTCAGCTTGTATACCCACTTAGTACCAATGGCCTTCTTGCCAGGAGGCAAGTCACATAAAGATCATGTACCATTCTTCATTATAGCATCATATTCAGATTGCATGGCAGCCATCCAATTTTTTGAATTATGTGCTTCATCAAAAGAAACAAGCTCATTCTCATCACAGAGACTAGACTCAGCCATAGCATAGCAATCTGATGCAAAGGAGGCACTATGAGAGCCTGAACGAGTACGATATGACACAGGTGCATCTAATTTGTTGTCATGCAAAGTTTGCACCAGCCATTTTGGCATAGTTTTTGCCTGGTCAATATCAGCTCTCTCATCAACAAGTGCATCATGTAAATCTGCATCAGAAATAGAATGATCTGCATCATCATATGAAACCTGCAAAGGTTGAGAAGTTGCCTCATTAGGACCAGAACTAGACTGTCCACCTGTAAAAAGAGGCATCAACGTATCATACGTGTCTTTGGAGCTAACAGATGTCTCCTTAGTACATGAAAGCAATGGCTGAATAGCATCTTCCACAAAGACAACATCACGGCTAACCAGAATGTGTTTAGTCTATGGATGATACAGACGATAGCCTTTACTTTCAGAACTGTACCCAACAAAAATACATTTTACTACCTTATTATCCAATTTTCTGCGATGTTGTTCAGGCACTAATGCATATGCCAAACAACCAAAAACAGGCAGATGAGCAACAGAGTATGCTGCACACATGACAGCCTCAAGCCAAAAACTATGTGGTAAAGCCTGACTCTTGACCATCCACCTCGCCATCTCCATGAGTGACCTGTTCTTTCGTTCAGCAACTCCATTCTGTTGAGGTGTATACGGCACTGTACACTGGTGTTTTATCCCACGTTCAGCGAGAAATGCATTAACATCAGAAGACATATATTCCCCCCCTCGATCAGAACTGAGGGTGCCCATTTTACATGCTGACAGATTTTCAGCCAAAACCAAAAACTATTTAAAGCACATGAACACTTCGGACTTTGCTTTAAGTGGATATACCCATGCATGCCTGGAAAAATCGTCAATGAAAGTCACAAAGTAAAGGTAATTCCCAAAAGAGGGTGTCTGCATAGGACCACAGACATCACTATGTACAAGCTGCAATTTCTGCGTAGCCCGAACTGAACCATCCTTTGGAAAGGAGGAACGATGCATTTTGCCCAAAATACAGCCTTCACATACATGTTTTCTAGGTGCCTCAAGCTTGGGCAAAGAAGACACCATATCAGATTTCTGCAGGCGTAGCAAACTAGCAAAATTCAGATGACCAAAGCGTGCATGCCAAAGCTTTGCATCTGACATAGCCTGAGAATCATGAACTACACATGCCAAATCATTCACATATCTTTCATAGTCTATGAGCTTATACAGCCCATGACACAAAATGCCAGAAGCAATAATCACATCGCCATTTGATAGATCATGAACTGTACACCTGTCATCAACGAATTTCACAACCAAGCCAATCTTGGCTAATGCAGAAACTGATAACAGATTCTTCTTGATCCCTGGCACAAATAAAGCATCTGACAGGGTGAAAGAACTACCATCAACAGTAGTCAGAATGATCTTACCAACTCCCATAACAGGATAAGAGGAGTTGTTGGCGCATGTGACAGTATTCCCTGTAGGGGCAGGCTCAAGTGAAGAGAAGAAACTACACTGCGAGGTAATATGTTTGGTCGCCCCACTGTCAAAGTACCAAACATCTGAGTCCACTGCAGACATGCACTGGTCATGAGAAGATGGGTCAAAACTGCAAACAGTAGTAAACGTCCATTCTTCTTCCTGCACAAGATTAGCAGACTCTGTTTTTGGTGTAGAGGCTTCTGCAACAACAATTCCAGCCTCCTTTTTCTTTGCCTCTTTTGCAGCCAGTTTTGGACAGTTCTTTATGATATGATCATTCACTTTACAGTACTTGCAAAACAATTTCTGCTTTTCTGATTTCTTCTCATCTTTATTCTGGTTCTTCGAATGTGCAACATTTGCAGATTTCTGCTTACTAGTAGAAGAGTTCCATTTTCCTTTACCCTTCTGACTAGCCAGGAAAGCTTGATCTGCAACACGCATAACGGACCTGTTCTGCCTTGATTGATCTTCCTGCAATAGAACTAAGACTAACTCCTCAAATGATAAGGCATTCGGATTGCCTTTCATCATCAACCGAAGAGTAGAAGCAAAACTTTGATATGAATCAGGAAGACCATTCAGAACGGTCTGCACAAGTGAGCTATCTGGTATAACCTCATTAGCAGAAATCAACTGTTCCTTCAAATATTTGATCTTCGTTAGGAAACTGTCCATAGAATCACCTTCATTCATGTGCTCACTCTCCAACTGTTTTCGGAGGTAAGCAACACGAGCCTCATTCCTAGCTTGATACAATGTGGTAAGTGTATCCCAAGCATCCCTAGCTGTTTTGCAAGAGAGAATATGAGGAATAATGGCACGTTTGACAGACAAAGCTATCAATGCATGTGCCTGGGCATCTCTGCCATCCCAACAAATTTGCTTTGTAGTAGGTGCAACGGAAACAGCAGCACGAAAAGGAATCTACGAAATATCATCTTCGACACCATCTTCATCAGCTCCAGCACCTGTATTTGCAGTACCTGTCGTTGCAGGTGTAATAGGACGTCTTTCAACACCCTGCACAATGTTCCACAATCCTTTTGCAACCAAAACATGTCGCATCATATAAGCCCACAATGGGTAGTTGGTACCATCCAACTTATCCTCAACAGCCAACATACGGAATACATCACTGCTTTCAGCCATGGCTGGTGACTAAAATACCTTGATGCAAAAAATTGATTGTATCTCAAAAAGTTGAACAGAACTGCCCTGACGAGTTCTGCTAGACCTGTAGCAGACTTCGAGATGCTTAAACTGGCAAACAAAAGCTGGTATATACCTTTGGCACAAAAAGACAAAATAGCGTGCACAAGCATTGCGATAGTGCGTTCGGAGACCGAAACGAGCTCAGATCGCGATTTCGGCACCACATAGCAAAGCTGTTTTGATCTCGGAAACACGCTGAGTATGCTCACCAAAATTCATGCGATTCTGGGACTGCAAACGGATGAGTGTCGACGGCGCCCTAGATGAAGCGACAACCTGCTCTGATACCAATTGTTGGAGATAGATGTCTGCGGAAGCACGCGAACAACACAAGGAAGAAGAAGAAGCTTGGAGCACAAACACACAATACTGAATGTATTACTAGAGATTGTACGAAGATAAGTAGCCCATTAGGGCAATAGGCGTATATACAAGCCGGGGGAAAAAAACCTCCTAAAGAGGGAAAAAAGTGCCCCGGGGGTCCTAGTGTGTTCACACACATCACTACCTAAATATATCAACACCTGTAGGAGATGTCGATATGCTTATATTGGCAAACCGAAACTGGTATATAACTTTGGCACAAAAAGATGAAATAGCCTACACAAGCACTACGATAGTGCGTTCGGAGGCCAAAACGAGCTCAGATCGTGATTTTGGCACCAGACAGCAAAGCTGTTTTGATCTCGAAAACACGCTGAGTATGCTCACCAAAATTTGTGTGATTCTGAGACTGCAACTGGAGAGGTGTCGACGATGCCCTAGATGAAGTGGCAACCTACTCTAATACCAATTGTTGGAGTTAGACATCTGAAGAAGCACACAAACAGCACAAGGAAGAAGAAGAAGCTTGGAGCACAACACACAATAATGAATGTTTTACCACTAGAATGTACAAAGATTAGTAGCCCATTAGGGCAATAGGTGTATATACAAGCTGGGGGAAAAAGACTCTTAAAGAGGGAAAAAAGTGCCCTGGTTATCCTAAAGTGTTCACACACATCACTACCTAGATATATCAACAAAAATAAGACCAAAAATATGATAGTCTCCCTTGGTTCCAAAACACAATATCAAGGTGTTTGCATTTTCCAAGAAGGAGCTCCATCTAGATGAAAGGGAGCAAATTTAATGGTTGGCAACATGTACGAAGAACATTCAAAAGCTATTGGATTAAGGGGAAATCAATGACAATATGGTGAGATCTTTTAAACACTTATATACTTTACCTTTTCCATCCCCCATTTTGCACATGAATGCTCTCATGTCAATCCATGTAGCTTGATGGATGATGATCCATTGAAGAGTGGTCTAGTAGATAGGAGTGGGAAATTCCCATACATAGTTGAACCTATAGCTCCATTGCTGTTTTCTCCAATTTTTACTTCATTTCTCACTAAATTTGCTAATAAGAAGACTCAAAGGAAAATTGGCTTAGTTGAACGCTCTCTAAGACTTGAGGAAACCTACAAGAATTATTTACTTGATTCCTCTTAAGAAGGATTGTAACTGCACATCTCCTTGATTCTTGACTACACTTCTAGTGGACACCCTCTAGAAAGTTGGAATTCTACCTCTAGAGAGAAAATTTGGAATTGTATATGGCATTCACCAAAATTGTAATGCCTTTCTTGAAACATTTATGACTCATGATATTCAAGGTGTGATATGAAGTTAGCAAACCAAGCTTTGTGAACAAAGAGCCTTTAAGTCATTAGGAAAAAAAAGAACCCTTCATGCGCCTTTCATATCAAGGAGTGATTGAGGATGAACAAATGAGAAGAGGGTGGTCGGCACTAGACTAGGACTAGACCTCCCTTGGTTTTTGCAATTCAAAACCTCGAAAGCCACCATGAATATGTGGGTTTTGTGAGAAAAATGGTTTGTAATTTTAGAAGTATGAATCATAATCACTGGATGGTCCAAAAGATCCAAGGGATGATGTTGTTTTGCAAAATCCATGGCTCGCTAAAACAAAGACCATTGGATCATTCAAGGACCATGTGGTTCTTTTTCACAAGACAAAAAAGAAATGTGCCGCAACATGTGGACCATTAGATATCATTTCCCATCCGAAATTTGAAAACGAAACTCTCTATGAGACAATGCCTTTTGTTTAATACCCTTGGATAATTCTATCAAATGGCTAATGATGGAAGCACTTCTTGAAATGCACCATTTGCATCTTTCACATATTTGATGGCCCAAAATCAAGAGAATCTGCAAATCAAAGTGAATTGTGCAATAATTTTGGATCATGGTTGCATGTAATGGATATGCAGGATTGAGATTCATGGAGCAACATCGATCTATCTGAATTGTTGGATGTTGGGAGATTGTTGTGTGAGGACAAAACATCCACGATCAAATCAACTAAGAAAACTAACTACCAATAACCATGCTAGGGAGAGATATGCACGTATCCACCCAACCAACCCCTCCAATATATACCTTCAAGTCCACAGGGGTAACTAAACCATGAGGGGACATGTGTACCTTCCATCACATGGGTCCCTAAGGTGACCACATGGTTTCCAAGCTTAAGAAATCACATGAAATCACATGCCAACTAAAAGAAGATGCTCCAAGATTTCATGTATGAATCAAGTGGATATGAGAAGCTTCCAATCAAACCAATCCATTCAACCTTAGAGAAATGAACCTAAGGTTCAAGAACCTTCAAATAGGGGTAAATAAACAATAAATCCCAAGGGTTTCACACCTAGAAACCCAACAGTTCTACCCCTACACCCATGTAGTTATACAACAAAGATGAAGGGCTGGAGTCAAGTACATATATGACCTTCTGTCTCTAATATATTTCTAGAAACTCCACACAATCTTTTCCTCCTATATTTTAATAGAGAAAACCATCCATGGTGTTGCTTATTGCCTTAAACCCTTATAATCAATTTTAATCCCTAAAAATTAGGGATCCTTACAACCTAATGTAGTATCCAACTTTGAGTTCTCATCTAATTTCATAGAAATTTTCTTACAATCAGCCCTACCATACTTTTGCAGCATACTCAAAAGATATTGCCTTTGGGAAAACCATATACCTGTTTCTGTATGTATAAACTTAACGCCCAAAAACTAGCACAACACACCAAGATCTTTCACATCAAGTTCTTGCATAAGGAGTTGATCCACCACTTTAATGCTTTCTTCATTCTCACCACCTACAATCAAGCCATCAACATAAATAACCATAATTATGATGCCATCAACATCCTTCCTTGTATATAATGAGTGATCTGCATCACACATAGAACATCCAATGGAGGTTAAATAATCTGCAACCCTTTCATATCAAGCACGAGGGGCTTGTTTAAGCCCATACAAAGCCTTTTTCAACATGCAAACATATTGGGGATGCTTTCAATCCTCATATCTTTGTGGCTAGTCCATGTATACTTCTTCCTACAACTCAACATGTAAGAAAGCATTCTTCACATCCATCTGATGCACAATACATCCTTTTGTTGTAACCAATGCATCAAGTTCTCTAACAATATCCATTTTAACTACAGGGCAAAAAGTTTCCTCATAATCAATGCCATATGTCTCTGCATATCCTTTTGCTAACAATCATGCTTTATATCTACTTATGCTACCATCAACATTACGTTTTTACCTTGTATATCCACTTGCTGCCTAGATTTCTTTCCATATGGCAATGGAACGAGCTTCCATGTTTTATTTCGCCAAAGTGCATCCATCTGTTCATTTATAACTTTCTCTCAATCTGCATTTCCAATTACATCTTCAAAACAAGAAGCTTCAATATCTTGTATTACCTTAATCATGTAGGCACGATGACAGCCATGTAGCTATCATATGTTAATTGTTGCATTGAATTCCACACCCTTCCAAATCTTCTTGGCCTTGTGTCACTTATTTTTGGTGTATCATCTACATATGCCTTTCGTTCGTTTGCATTAGATTGCTATGCAATGGTTGCCTCTATTCTTTGTGATGAGAATGAACCTATTCTTTTGATGAAGCACAAAATTTAGAAAATTGGATGGATGCTATGCAATCAGAATATGATGCTATTATGATGGTACCTGATCTTTATTCAAACCCCCCTACTACCT
Organism: Ceratopteris richardii; assembly: GCA_020310875.1. Taxonomy (NCBI): domain Eukaryota; kingdom Viridiplantae; phylum Streptophyta; class Polypodiopsida; order Polypodiales; family Pteridaceae; genus Ceratopteris; species Ceratopteris richardii. The sequence goes on along the minus strand of CM035428.1, from coordinate 103,908,222 downwards.
CCCATTTCTCCAACAAGTAGAAGTCAAGAAATACTTGAAGGAATACCTTGAGAAAGGATCCGCTAAACCTAGTCAACCAGCTTAATCAACTCCCATCTTCTTGGTAAAAAGGAAGGACGAATCAATGAAATTTTGCATTGACTCTCAAGTTTTGAATAAAGTCATAGCAAAAAACAAATATCCAATGTGACAAATATATGATCTATTTTATTGATTCAAGGGAACTAAGATATTTTCAAATCTTAATCTTGGACAATGATACCATCAAATCATGATCAAATATGAAGACATCCCAAAGATAGACTTCCAAAACAAGTACAATCACCTTGAACTCTTAATTATGATATTTGGGTTGACAAATGCCTCTCCTACTTTTTTGACCTTGATGTATACAATTTTAAGACCTTAGTTGTAAATTATTAGTTGAATTTGTGGACAACATCCTTCTACACAAAAGAGATGCAACTCCCATCTGAATCATCTAGAAAAGGTTTTGAAGATCCTCACAGAAAACAAGTATTATGGAAAAGATTCTCAACATGAGCTTTTTACACTAGAAATTAGGTAGCTTGGACACATTATTTCTAAAAAAGAGTTCAATTAGATCTTGATAAGGTCCTAGTTGATATTAAATGGCCACACTCCAAAATAATATTGGAGTTAGAAAGTTTTTGGGTGAAGTTGGATATTAAAAAAAGTTTGTATCAAACTTTGCCAAGATATCAAACCCTTTTTATGGAAATTTGAAAGGAAAACCTACAACATTGAGTCACAACAAAGGAGAACAAAGACATGTTCTCTTCTTATTTGGACCTAAACATCATGAAATTAAGCAAAAAATGGTCCATTTCACAACCTTTAGTGAAAACCACTTGTCTCTTGCTCAGAAACAATAGAAAGAAGGTTGATATTATAATCTAAGAAGTGTGAAGTAGATAGAATAATTTTCATGGGGCCAAGAAAAGCAACTTTACGATCAAGTATCCCACATCATAACCTTGGACTCTAGAAAAAAGAAATATAGGACAAATAATAGTAAGTGAAACCTCTTCATTTACTTTTGAAATCTCTACAAGCACAGATGATAAGAGTCTAAAAGCTATTCAAAATTTGCATTACATGAGATGGAACAAAACTTTAATGTTTTTCATAGGTAAATTCAGATAATAATCATGTCATTGTCTAGTATAGACATTGAGAGTAGGTTTTTTGCATATCACATTGAGCATCACAAAGCATTTTCTAACTAACATTTCAAAAAGATGACCTTAAACAACCATAAATGTTAAGCAATATCCACACATTCATCAGACAAGAAAGCTTAGCATAGGTAAAGATAAGCACAATTAGAAACAAACACTTAGCATTGTATTTCTATTAAATTGATTTTTATAGTTAAGATATTGTTTACAAAAATAAAAAGCGTCAACAATAGAAGTTGATCATATGTTTCCTCAGCTTCATGCATAATATCATCTTTTGGAGCTTTGGAACTCGTAGCCTATTTTTCTTGCTCCAAGATTGGCTCTTCAAGGTCAGTAAATGTCTCCAGGTTCATCTACCAGTGGTGGAACAGGCTCCCTTAAAGCAGGTTGGAATCTTTCAATATCTACAATGTGCTTCCTTCCGACCTCTTGGTCCTCATCTGGGCATTCATTCAACCCATTAAACCTCATTCTTTATGAAGCTCACTTGAGCTTCATCTTTCTCTAGAGCTATGCAATGCCTGAACATCTTTAATGAACAAGCGAGAGTCATTCCTAAAAAGGAATCAAAGCAATTAGAAGCACATCAAGAAACATGCTCAATCAGAAACATTACAACTACAATTACATGTGCCAAAGAAAAGTTCAAGGATCTAGTCATCATCATTGGAAAACAACTAAATTAATCGTATAATTAGTTTTAGCATCCTCTGATATGGATTAACCAATGTCTTGTCCCTAGCCACATGATGAAGTTTCTTTGTAACTGCAAGGAACATGAGTACATTGGAGATTCCATTCTCATTGCAATGTTCCCCGACTCTTCATTTGCTTACTTCATCATAATACTCAACTATAACGCATTCAGTTGAACTCACAAACCTATGCAAAGGAGTATGATTCACATTTGTCTTCACCCTACTAAAGAAGACCATAAGTAAAATAGAGTTCATCATGCATAAATCAAAGACAAAAAGAAGATAGAATACATGTAAGACACTCCACAACATGACATCTTGACTTCAAAGCAATTGATACAGAAAAGGATTTGTCCCTGCTATGGAAAACCACTATCCTGCATAAAGGTGACATAGTCAAGTCTGCAAAATCTATAACCATCTTGCAAATCGGTGGGTGCTTGAATGGCTCGTCATCATTAACAAATCCCATCATTCTAAACCCATAAGGTATATTTGCTATCTAGGTACAACAATACATATATTATTTACATCATTGCAATATACATTGTATTATATAAGGAGGGCCTAGAGGGTTCTAAAAACACTTCAAATCTGACTCATCATCAAAATCATTTTCCTTAGCTTTCAACCTAGACTTCTCGTGCCTTGCCCTTTGAATGTGAGCCAAGAATGGAGGAGGAGAATCATCATTTGCCTCAGCAGACTTCAACTTTTTTGGCTTCTACAAAAACAAGAGATGAAGAATGATTGTTGGCACTGATATGATGGCCTTAACTCGATGTCTAACATTGACTTGTGGCAAGAACCAAGTTTTAGTAGAGAATCAATGCTTAGCATCGACTTCTAGCAAGAATTCGATGACTAGCATCGGTTCTCTACTGAAAGTTGATGCGTGGCATCGACTTCTTGTTCACAAGTCCATGCCAGGCATCGCGTCTCTACTCAAATTCGATGCTTGGCATTGACTTCTTGCCAGACAGGCATCGAGTTTCAATAGAGACTCGATGCCAGAAGATGAGTGAGAGATAGAGAGAGAATATACAAGATTTTCAAAGTGTATGAAAAGCTAGGATGCTTACCTACACTAACTTTTATTCCAATGTCAAATTACAATGTGTGAATATGATACAAACTGACAATATCTAAATCTAAGTAGAAATAGGAACTAGATACAAGAGATTGTGTGCATAAGAGGTATGAAGAGTGTGTGTGAGAATATGGAGAATATGAACAATTTAGAATTGTTCTATAGCAAACTTGAATTCTGATTATCCCTAAATAAAAAACTAGTGAATGAACAAGTGACGATAGATATAGACTTGTTCTTCACAGTATGTTGGTGACACGAACTCTTCCAGATGTCTCCCTAAGTAGAGCACTCCTCCTCCAAGTGTGTGAGAACACTCCCTCCAAGAGGGCCTCCAAGATCTCCTCCTTCTTGCCTTGAGTTGATACTCCTTGAGAAGATCTCCTTGATCACTCCTTGAATGATGCAAAAAGAGAGCTTTGCTTGTCCTTATATAACTTATGGGCCCATGGAAAAGCTCCCTCAAAAAATTACAAAAAAGCTACATGCATGCACATCAGAATTTGTTGAAAGCGTGATCACATCAAGTCGGTATTGCAAAAAAAATTAGAAAAGCAAATTGAAAAAAATTGTTGTACTGCATCGATCATGGATTGAACCCTAGTCAAGTCAATTTGTTTTTCTTTATTGAGTAGTTCTTTTAGACCATGATGCCCTTCATCTTGCTTGAAGAGAGTCTTGGAACAACTACTACTTATAACTATTGTTGGACCATATGGTCATTGATTCCAACAATCCTCCCTTCAATGTCACAATGGTACAAGGTTCAATAACCTGAAAAACTTCTGATATCTTCAAGTATCCCTTAACTCATTTCCAATGAATCTTGAGCTTATTGTGCATGAACCTAGATACTTGAGAAACTGCAAACTGAATGTCTAAACGTGTATTACATAGATATATCAAGCAACCAACTACTTGATTATATAATGTAGCCCTAAATGGTTTTGGATCTACTTCTGATTGTAATGACACATTGACACCCATAGGTGTTTGCATAGGTTTGGAATCTATCATCTCAAACCTTTCCAAAAATTTCTCAATGTATTTATGTTGTGTCATATAGATACACTCATCTCTCTATATGAACTCAATCCCAAGATGATAATGCAAAATCCTAAATTATTCACATCAAATTTATGCATAAGGTGTCCCTTAAACAACTCAAGATCTAAATATTTGGGATTTGTGATAATCATATCACTTTGTAGTGCATCTTGAACACTAGCTCGTTCATTCTCAATTGAAGTAAAAGCTAAAACATTATGAATCTCAAAATGTTTTGCATAATTTACCTTGTATTCTTGTTGTCTCTTAGTCTGACTTCTTGTTCTTCCAGTGTATTCCTTTATAACTTTTATCACGATCTTCCGTGCACGCATACACAAAGGTAGAAAGAAGACGAAACAAGAATCAGAAACAGAGAGACAATCAACACGATAATGGGTGCAATCTCCCCCCGTGTACTCTGATGGACGAGTCTCTCAGTGTACACGTATTTATAGGTTTATTTCTATTACGTCATGGGATAAAACACCAGTGTATAGTGTCGTATACACCTCAACACGATGGAGTTTTTGAACAAAAGAACAGGTCACTCATGGAGATGGCGAGGTGTATGATCAAGAGTCAGGCTTTACCACATAGTTTCTGGCTTGAGGTTGTCATGTGTGCAACATATGTACTGAACAAGTGTCCCACTAAAGCACTGCAGTCTATCACTCCATATGAGGCTTGGCATGATCGCAATCCGTCTGTTGCTCATTTGCGTGTTTTTGGTTGTTTGCCATATGCATTAGTGCCTGAACAACATCGTAGAAAGTTGGATGGTAAAGCAGTAAAATTTATTTTTGTTGGATACAATTCTAAAAGTAAAGGCTATCGTCTGTATCATCCACAGACTAAACGAATTCTGGTTAGCCATGATGTTGTTTTTGTGGAAGATGCTGTTCAACCATTGTTTTCATGTACTAAGGAGACATCTGTTAGCTACAAAGACATGTATGATACTTTGTTTTTATAGGTGGACAATCTAGTGCTGGTCCCAATGAGGCAACTTCTCAGCCTTTGCAGGTTTATTCCATTTCTGATGCAGATTTACATGATGCACTAGTTGATGAGGGAGCTGATGTTCAGCAGGCAAAAACTATGCCAAAATGGTTGGTGCAGACTTTGCGTGACAGCAAATTAGATGCACCTCTATCATATCGTACTCGTTCAGGCTCTCATAGTGCCTCTTTTGCATCAGATTGCTATGCTATGGCTGCATCTAGTCTCTATGATGAGAATGAGCCTGTTTTGTTTGATGAAGCACAAAATCCAAAAAATTGGATGGCTGCTATGCAATCTGAATATGATGCAATAATGAAGAATGGTACTTGGTCTTTATGTGACTTGCCTCCTGGAAAGAAGGCCATTGGCACTAAGTGGGTTTACAAGCTGAAGCGTAAACTTGATGGTACAGTTGACAAGTATAAGGCTAGGCTTGTTGCAAATGGTTATGCGCAAGAAAGAGGCATTGATTTTGATGAGACCTTTGCACCTACATGCCGTATGACTATTGTTCGGAGCATTTGTGCACTTGGAGCCCATCATGGTTGGAATGTACATCAGTTGGACATAAAAACTGCATTTCTGAATGGTGACTTGCATGAAGAAGTGTATGTTTTTCAGCCCCGTGGCTTTGTGCAAAAAGGGCATGAAAACCAGGTGTGCAGGTTAAAGAAGGCATTATATGGTTTAAAGCAAGCACCACGTGCTTGGTATGAGTAGATACATGCCTATTTGATTGCACACGGTTTTGAGAACAATCCAATTAAAAGCACCTTATATGTTAAATGTGCTAATTATGTGCTTCTGATCATTGTTGTCTATGTTGATGACATGCTGCTCACTAGTCCTATTGAGAAGCATATTGCTGATTTTAAGGCTGATTTGCATGCCTCATTTGAGATGTATGATTTGGGGCATTTGCATCACTATTTGGGCATTCAGTTTATGCAAGTTGATGGTGGAATGGCTTTGTGTCAAACAAAATATATTGACACATTATTGCAGCATTTTGGCCTTGAAGACTTTAAGCCTATTGCCACTCCTATGGAGACAGGTTTATGTTTGAGTCTTCATGATGTTGGAGATGCATTTGATGTTGTTCTCTATCAGCAAGCTGTTGGATGCTTGATTCACTTAAGCATTACTCGGCCAGATATTCAATTTGCTGTCTCACAGATGAGCAGGTTTATGCATTGCCCAGGAGTCAAGCACTGGTAGGAAGTTAAGCGCATCTTTTGCCATTTGAGTGGTACTCGGCTACTTGGGTTGTTTTATCCCAAGGGGGGATCACTACCATTAGATTTGCATGCTTTTTCTGACTCTGATTGGGCTGGTTGCTATGACACTCATGTGTCCACTAGTGGTTGTTGCTTCATGCTTGGTAGCTCATGTATATCTTGGTTGAACAGGAAGCAGCCTACTATGGCCACTTCTGGTTGTGAGGCTGAGTATAGGGCAGCTTTTAAAGCGATTGTTGAGTGTGTGTGGCTTAGATGCCTTATGGCTGATTTGGGTGTTGGTCAGACTTCTACCACCACCATCTTCACTGACAGTCAGAGCACATTGACAGTTGCGAGGAACCCTGTGTTCCATGCTCGCACTAAGCACATTGAGGTGCATTATCACTATGTTGGGGAGAGGTTCTCTGCTGGGGAGATCAGCTTGGCATATGTGCCCATGCAAGAGAACATTGCACACCTTTTCACGAAGGCTCTGCCTAGAGAGAAGTTTGAAGCTTTCCGCAAAGCTTTGGGCTTACTTCCTTTTGTGGAGTGATTTCCACATAGCTTGGCACTTCCTTATACATGAGTGCCAGCTCCTTGTTCACTGCATCACTCCCAAGGGGGATTTGTTGATATATTTAGGTAGTCATGTGTGTGAACACACTAGATCCGCCGGGGCACTTTTTTCCCTCTTTAGGAGGTTTTTTTTCCCTGGATTGTATATACGCCTATTGCCCTAATGGGCTACTTATCTTTGTACATTCTCTCGTAATACATTCAGTATTGTGTGTTGTGCTCCAAGCTTCTTCTTCTTCCTTGTGTTGTTCGCGTGCTTCCGCAAACCTCTAACTCCAACAACGAGCAACTGACCTCGGTTGATAAATATAAAAATAGACATGGATGATCAGTCGCATGTCCTATCACTGAACAATAGTAAGCATGAACCATGTAAAACACATGCATGGAATCGGAAACCTGAAAGTTTAATGTAATTGGGAATGATATGCAAAAATTAATTGATCATAGTGAGGTGATAAGGAAGTCTTATGTATCCATTGTGATTCCTCAAGTGAGTGATTTTTATATTTGACTAAATATCTATGATATTGCTTACCAGTTCGTGTAGTGGTAACATCATAATCTATTAGTTTCTCGGGAATCCATATTTCCACATGCTCTTCAAGTAAAGGAGGATCATCTAAAATAGGCATGAGTGGTAAAGTACCTCGAAAAGATTTCAACAAACTTATATGGAAAGAATTATGTATACCCCAATGAAAAGGTATATCTAAACAAAAAGAATTTTCATTTATTTTCTCAATAATGCAAAAAGGTCCATAATACCGTGGGGAAAGTTTTACCTTAGGATGTTGAGAAATATTTTTTAAATGCCTTTTAATGATTCGTAACCAAACTAAATCATTTTCATTAAATTGTTTGGCTATGCGCTTCTTATTAATACTACGCATGTAACGTTCTTGATTCTTCCTAATATGGTCATGCACTTCAGCAAGTGTAGAAATATAATCTTGTGCAAAAGAATCAGCCATAGGAATGTCAGTTTGAGTGAGACTCATGGGAGTGGGAAGCTTTCTTCCATAAACAATTTCATATGGTGCACGACCAGTAGTAGTGTGTGGGGTGTTATTATATGCAAATTGAAGTAAAGGAAGTTTCTCCCAATTAGCTGGATTATCTAAAGAGTAACAACACAATAAATCAAATATAGTACTATTTGTAGCTTCACTCTAACCATTACTTTCAGGATGAAATGCAGAACTAAAGTCTATTTTGGATCCTAGATGTTGAAATAATGCTACCCAAAAATGGTTACAAAAACGAACATCTCGATCTGAAGAATAACTTTAGGAAAACCATGATGTGTAAAAATACATTTAATAAATAACTTAGCAGCTTGAGGTGCAGTTAAAGTCTTTTTAGAAGGAATGAAGTATGCATGTTTACTAAATCTATCAACAATTATCCAAATCATATCATTGTGAGATGCAGTTGTTAGAAGACCAGTAATGAAATCCATAAAAATATGTTCACATGGTCCATTAGGTATAGGAAGTGGCATTAATAATCCGAATAGTTTAGCATGATGTCGTTTTACATGGTGACAGATAATGCAGTGAGAAACATACTGTGCAACATCTTTTTCCATGTTTGGCCAAAAGAATAAATCTTTACATGTAGAAATAGTACTTTGTATGCCCCTATGACCCATGTATGGTGGTGCATGCATCCCTTTCATAACAAACTCTTTGAATGCTTGTGTAATGCATAACTTGTGTTGAAAATACAAGAATCCATTATGTAAGGTGTAATGATCCTCATGATGTGATGTGGAATTATTGAAAGCAATCCATGCTTGTGAAAAATACAGATCAGATGCATAAGTGGGAATCATACCATTAAATGAATGAATCTGAATAGCAGAAATATTATTAATTGAAACAGTAGTTGTTTGTGGGGATGGGAGACAACTTAAAGCATCAGCTACAACATTAGCTTTTCCTGGTTGATATTGAATCAGAGGTTGGAAGTTTTGTAGAAATGAAGCCCATTTAATATGTCTATTGGAAATCAATGGTTGATGTAATAAATGCTTAATAGCTTGTTGATCAGTTTTAATTAGAACTTCTGAACCCATAAGGTAATGTTTCCAAATTTTCAATGCATGCACAACAGCTAACAGCTCCTTATCATATGTACTATAATTGCATTCAGAAGGTTTGAGTTTCCTACTTTCAAATGCAAGAGGATGATCATTTTGCATTAGAACAACACCTATACCAGAACCACTAGCATCTGTAACTACGTGAAATGGTTGTGCAAAATCAGGTAATTGTAGAACAGGCGCATGAGAAATTGCATACTTAAGGTTAGCAAAAGATTGTTTTTGGGCTACTCCCCATACAAATTTTAGATTTTTCTTCAATAATAAAGTAAGCGGAAGGGTTATATAAGAAAATCCCTTTACAAACTTTTGATAAAAGCTAGCTAATCCTAAAAACGAACGGACATCATTCACTGATTGAGGTTTAGGCCATTCTTCAATTACTTTAATCTTCTTGGGGTCTACATGAACACTAGAGACGATATGTCCAAGATACTCTATCTCCTTTTGGAAGAAACAACTCTTTTCAGAATTAGCATAAAATTTATTTTTACGTAACAAATCAAAGACTGTGCTAAATGAGTTGCATGTTCACTGTCATTCCTACTTTAAATAAGTATATCATCAAAGAAGACAAGAACGAAATCTTGGTATTCAAGAAAAATATTATTCATCATGCGTGCAAAAGTGGTGGGTGCATTGGTAAGTCCAAAAGACATTACCATTAATTCAAAATGTCCGTGTTGAGTTTTAAAAGCAGTTTTATAAATGTCATGCAATTTCATTCTTATTTGATGATACCCAAATTTGAGGTCGATTTTACTGAAGTCACATGCTCCACGAAATTTATCTACCAAGTCATCTATTTTAGGGATAGGATACCTATTCTTAATGGTAATTTTATTAAGTGCTCTATAATCAATGCACATTCTATACGTCTTGTTCTTCTTTTCAACTAAAAGAATAGGGGCTCCAAAAGGAGAAGAGCTAGGCCATATTAGTCCTTTATTGAGTAAACCTTTAACTTATCTAGCAATTTCATTTTGATGTAAAGGTTATGCCTATAAGGTGCTTTATGAGGAGGAGAGATACCAAGAATTAAATAAGTCCTATGGTCAAGAGATCCCCTAGAAGGTGGTAATGCAGAAGGAAAATTAGCCATAAAACAATCCTTATACGAGTCCATAATGACTTATGTGCACTTGGAAGTGTCTGTGTATAATCAGTTATGTTATTCACAAAGACAATACATGAATTATAACCTTTCCTAAAAGCTCGTTTGACTTGCATATGACTAATGAACAGGAAGGGTTGAAAATCATGCATCGCAGACAGTGAAACATCTTTATTTCGAAATTTGAAAGTAATCGTGTGTGTATCATAATCAATGCAGGGGTTGTAATTATTTCAAAATGGCATGCCAAGTATAACATCATATGACTGCAACAGAGCAAGTAAAAATGAACGTTCATCCACATATGAGCCTATACAGATTTGAACATTATGCACCTCCTTCGTAACATTATACCTATTCCCTATAAACGCAGCCTTAACCTTATATGTAGAAGGATGAGTAGTAAGGTTAAGATTTTTCACTAGCTTATGAGAAATAAAATCATGCGAACTAACATCGTCGTGTAAAACATTTACTACTATGCCATTAATGGTGCCATGCATGCAGAGAAGAGAATGGGTAGAAATTTTGTTACCCAAGGTACTTAAGTCTTGCTCTAATACTTCTTCAGACCAGTTAGGTTGAGTGTCAGCATGAACAACCTCCATGTTGTGTACTTGAGCTTCAATGGGTTGGCTGTTAGTAGATCTCATCCAGCAGCAGCTTTGGTATGACCAATCTTTCCACAATTCCAACAAGTTATACAGGGTCGCTTTTGTTGAGCATTCATCGTTGTATTTTGAAGAGTGGTAGGTTTCTGAGGCTGGCCAAAGGCTGATTTGTTGGATGGTACTAAATGGGATTGAGGAGGGTGTTGGAAAGTAGATGAAGCGAACGTAGTAAAAGGATGCTTAAAAGAAAGTTGGCTTTGACGGGTGGTTGATGTTGACGAATTTGTTGTAAGCAAAGTATTTTGGTGATAGATTGGAACTCCTTTCAGCATCATGCACAAAAGAGATAGCTTCATACAAGGTTGTAGGTCGGAGCGTATGGAGCTTTGCTTGGATTCCCATCTCCAAGCCATCTTCATATTTTTGTTGCAAACTTGCTTCAGGAACCTGCTCAAATGAACGAAGTAATAAAAGACATTGCCAAAAACGTTCAGTATAAATGGATAGATTATCTCCTTCTCTCCATCCAAAAGTTGTCCATGCATGACGTGCATGTAGAGGGAACTGGGAAGGAAGGAAAGATTCCTTAATTTTTGCCTGAAATGCATCCCATCTGGTAGGACGGTTGGAACTATTCCATAAAACATTCCACCATAGTTGCGCTCTTCCTACCAAATAATTGGTAGCAAACTTGACTTTCTCATGTTCTGAACATGACTCATCGGAGTAGAAAACATCGAATTGAGAGAGCCATGATAGGACAAATTGGCCATCCTTTCGTCCATCGAATCTGGAGAATTGGAAGTTCTTAGCACCTATCTTGGAACTTGCACCTTCTCTTTGTGCAGTGATAATCACTTTCATCACTCTGATTAAGCTACAATCATCACTTTTTACTTGTTGTAGCATAGCATCGTGTTCCTGTACAGATTGTTGAGTTGCTTGAAGTTCTTGTCGCATAATCTCTAATTGTTGCTCGAGTGAGACCCCAGGTAAAGGTGAATTTCCAAAATCCTCCATTATTGTAGGGTCCATAACTAGAAAACAAAATCCCTCTTTCAAACTATGTTGGATTCTCAATCTAATAGAGTAGCTAAAAAGCTTGTTTCGAGAGCTTTCCAATGACATATGATATGCTAAAATCTGAGTTATATAGTGAAAGTTATGCCCTTTTTATGATGCACTTCCCTAGGAAAATCGACGGGCGCTTCCACATGTGTGAGCTTAACTTGGGAATTGGAAAAGGAAGAGGGAGGTGAAAGTTGATGTAAATATCAAAGGGAGATAGAGTGATAACTCAAAGAGATGGAGTAGTGGTTAAAGTACTTCCCTTGTAAGTGGGAGGTTGTGGGTTCAAATCCTCCTACCTTAGGGAGTCTAAAACTCTCTATTGCCACTCAAAATTAAAATTGCCTCGCGCGTAGCCAACGGTCGCCAGGGGAGCCTTGGTTGCCAGTGTATTGCCTAAGTTCTTTGCCTTAGTCGATGCCTTGTCGAAGGTGTAAAAACGCAGGTATAAATGCAGGTATAAATGCAAGTATAAATGCACGTATAAACGCAGGTATAAACGTAGGAGTAAGCCGCAGGAGTAAGCCATAGGTGTAAACGTAGGTATAAATGCAGGTTCTGGTTTTGGAACTAAAACTGAAACTGAAACAGAGATAGAGACAGAAGTAGAAGCAGAAGCAAAATCAAAAGCGGATGCGGATTCGGATTCGGATTTGGATTGCAAATAGAGAACGCAAACAATCCCCTCGACAAACAATCTCGTCCGGAGTGATACGAACCTGGATCTCATACCACTATTATCAGGATCTTCAGTGCACGCACACACAGAGGCAGAAAGAAGACGACACAGAAATAAAAAACAGAGAGACAATCAATGCGATAATGGGTGCAATCTCCCCTCATGTACTTTAATGGATGAGTCTCTCAGTGTACACGTATTTATAGGTTTATTTCTATTACGTCCTAAAAACAGAAGTTACATGAGGATCATTGTTTTTAGAAGCATCTTTTTAGGTAAAACTACTTTATTTACAAACGGTGTCGCTTTCTAAAGCGAACCACTACTTTTACAACAAGATAAGCCTAAAAATAACTATTCTAGAAGTCTTTGATTTAGTTTTCAAATTTACTTATTTATGCGCATCCACTTGTATCCACCCCCTCATGCTTCTTCACCTACTAGATCAAACACAACCACATTAAAACCTTTTGGACATTTAAAACATTAAAAATCCATTTAACCTTCCATGATTCCATAATATACAACAATAACACTATTCTTTCAAGTTTGATATAACCATTTTGTCGGATTCCTAAAAAGTTGTGGAATCCTTTCTGGTTCTTCAGTCTCACTTTCCTCTGGAACTTTAGAATTTTCTCCAACTTCTTGAGTTGGAACTTCAAGAGGTACTGAAGATGGACTAGGTATTGATATAGGTAATGAAATTCTCCTAGGGTTTCACAAGGTTCATCACCACCCTTGTATGGCTGAATATAAGAATCCAAATTCCTTATGAATTTGGAATCTCTTCCTTCTTATCATAAATCTCACTTTCTACAATATATGCATTGTGTGAGAGTAGGATATCACATGTATTTGGAACATAGAATCTTTATCCTTTTCTTTTGATTGCATATCCAATAAGGACAGCTTTAATGGATTTTACATCAAGCTTACCATGATCCTTCTTCCCATTAATGGGCTTCTTCCCATAATAAGCTTCATAAGGTGTGATAACCTTTAAAGATTTTGTGGAAGACTTATTCAGAGTGTGATTAGCTGTATGTACTGCATCAAAGCAAAACTTGGGGGAAAGCTTTTTGGATGACATCATACTACCCATCATCTCAACAAGTATCCTATTGTTTTTCTTTGCAACACCATTCTATTCTGGTGTGTAAGCAATAATGAGTTGATGAGAGATACCTTTGTCTTCAAGAAAAGACTTAAAGTTTTTTGACATGTACTCCCCTCCTCTATCACCACTCAAAATCTAGATCTTTGAATGAATTTCATTTTCAACCATAGCCAAGAACTTCTAGAAAGTAGGAAAAACCTTTGACTTCACTTTAAGACCGTAAATCCACAAATATCTTGAGAAATCATCAGTGAACATAACAAAGTACATGAGACCTTGAATGGAATCTGTTCTCATCAACCCATTCACATCTGAATGTATGATCTGCAACTTCATTGTTGCCGTGATATATCCATGTCTCTTGAAAGGAAGTTTCTGAAGCTTTCCTTCAAGACATCCTTCACATGATTCTACATCATCTAGTAAAGCAAAAGTAGGTGATTTCTCCACCATACCTTGATCTTTGATATGCTTGAGAGTTGTGTAACATATGAACAAATCTAGCATTCCATAACTTTATATTCTCCTTTGGTGTTGTAGACCTAGCAACATTTGCATGAATTATTTTGGACAATACAAACATGCCACTTTTGTTTTCAACTTGAGGTAGATAATGTTTCTCATCAGGTGAGAGGACTTGACATGAATCTTGCTTAAAAAATACTTTATAACCATCTGACAAGAAAGTAGAGATAGAGCACAAATTCTTCTTCATGTCTAGAACATAAAGAACATTGGGAATTGTGAAATTTGCACCTACTCTGGACTTTAGGTTCACTTCTCCAACACCAACAACATCCAAATCATGACCATCTACAATGGTCACTCTTCTACCTAAAGAGTTAGAAAGGGAAGAAAATACCATTCTACAACCTATCATATGCTTAGTAGCTCTAGAATAAAAAATTCCACGTATTATTTGAGATTGCATTTAATGTTGCTTGATTAAAAGGTATCTCTTCAAAGTAACACATGCATCATCTTCAGCATTATTACCGGATGCTTTCATCTTCTCATTAAAAGTCCTTGTTATGCATTGTGCTATGAAATGAACTAGTTTCTTAAAGTAATGGAATACTCCTTTCTTTGAATCACATGTATTCAAAGACTTTTCTTTGGGTCTAGAGGAATCATTAGGAGAAGGAGTGGAAAACTTAGGATTAGAAAACTTACTTTCCTTCTTGGGTTGTTGACTCTTCTTCTCCTTCTTCTTTTTTCCCTTCGACGATGATAACATGGCTTCATCATTCTCTTCCATACCTTTTTGTTGATCTTCATCTTGAAGTAATGGGAACTCTAGCTCTTCAAATGAAAGTTCTCTATCTCTTGTAGAAAGAGATAAAGAAGTAACAAAGGCATGATATGTATATAGAAGTGAGTTTAGAAGTGTATTTATCATCTGTTTGTCTAAAATGCTGACTCCAACATTGAATAATTGATCTTGTAAATCATTGAGAATATGTGTTTGAACTAATTCACTAACTTTCATACTTGTGTTGTCTAGCTCTCTCCTTAGATGAGCTTTCCTAGCAAGGTTTCTTCTCAGATAGAGATTCTCTAACTCCAACCAAGCCTATCGAGAGGTTTTGCATGACTTGATTTGAGGTATAATATGCCTCTTGACTCCCATAGCAATATATGAAAGTGCTAGAGCATCCCTTGTATCCCATTTGGATTGCTCTTTTGTAGGAAATAATCTGGTAGTAGTATGGACTCTTGATGATGAAAGAGTTTCTCTTCACTAGCCTCTTCTTGAGTAGAAATAGGAATAGTAGGTCTTCTAGACGATGAAGTAGCCTCTTCTTCAACTTGTCTTGGCCTTGGATAAGTGCCATTCACAATGTTCCATATGTCCTTTGATACTGACAGATTCATCATCATAAAACTCCACATTGGATAGTTAAACATTCCCTCAAGCTTGTCTTCATACTCAAGTCTATATTCACTCATCTTGTTAAGGGTGTATGTTAACTATGCTCTGATACCAAAGGTTGGAAGAGGGGTGGGCCTCAATAACAATAATCATAGGTTTATAGGATCCTCCAACACATGAACCTTAGCATACACACCTTAAGATTAAAAAAGAAGATGAGTGAGATATAGTGGGAGAATAGACAAAATTTTCAAAAGTGTATGATAAGCTAGGATGCTCACCTACACTAACTTATATTCCAATGTCAAATTACAATGTGTGAATATGTTACAAACTCACATTGTCTGAATCTAAGCAAAAATAGAAACTAGATAGAAGAGATTGTGTGCCTAAGAGGTATGAAGAGCGTGTGTGAATATATGGAGAATATGAATAGTTTAGAACTACTCTATAGCAAACTCAAATTCTGACTATCCTAAATCAAAAACTAGTGAATGAACAAGTGAGGATAGATGTACACTTCTTACTCATAGTATGTTGTTGACACAAACTCCTCTAGATGTCTCCAGAAGTAGAGCACTCCTCCTCCAAGTGTGTGACAACACTCCCTCCAAAATGGCCTCCACGATTTCCTCCTTGCCTTTAGTTGATACTCCTTGAGAAGATCTCCTTGATCACTGCTTGAATGATGCTAAAAGAGAGATTTGTTTGCTCTTATATAGCTTATGAGCCCATGGAAAAGATCCTTTGAAAAACTACAAAAAAGCTACATGTGCGCACATTGGAATTCTCAAAAAGCATGATTAGAGTACTGTAGAAAATTTTGAAAAGCAAATTAAAAAAACTATTTTTCATTGTGCTACACCGACTTGAGATTGAACCCTAATCAAGTCAATTCATTATGTTTTATTGCACAGTTCTTATAGACCACTACGCCTGCCGTCTTGCTCGAAGAAAATTTAGAACAAGTACTACTTATAGCTATTGTTGGACCATTTTCCAACATAGTATTCCATACACAAGTGAAAAATAAAATTAAAACACAAATTTAAATATGTAAGTATAGAAAAAAAATCTATTATCAAATCTAAATTTGATTAAAAGAGTTTCACAAAACATTATCATTTTTGATGCTCGCTAAAAGGT
>CM035428.1:103814160-103886660 GCA_020310875.1 Ceratopteris richardii | reverse complement strand
TATGTGTGTATGTGTCTATATCTATAAATTTAAAGTTTCTTGTATATTGATCCCTTTTTTTGTTTGAAATTTAAACAATAGGAAATATTGGATGGTATAAAAAATAAGAGGAGGCCTGACATACCACTTAAGATGTGGCAATATTTTTGCAAAAATCCGCATCTACAAGAAAATTTTCCTCAGTAGAAGGTATGTAAGTTAGTTTATATTAATGTGAGTTATGATTCTTATATACAAATATTTACATCTAGTCTATGTACTTTTGTTTCATTAAATAAACACAGGATGCTACAAAAAAGAATATTGAAGTAGGTCACACGTCATGTTTAGGTCATATGGGACATGACGGTTTTGTTGCTACATTTGTAAGAATATGTATTATTGAAATTGTATTTTGAAATTTACTAATGATATTTATTGAAATTTATTTTTAAAATGTGATTTATTACTTTAATTGTATCATTCATTCATATATATGTTGTGTGTATATGTGTGTATGTGCATGTATCTATGTGTGTGTATGTGTGTATGCATGTGTATGTGTGTGTTTGTGTATATGTGTGTGTGCATGTATATGTGTGTGTATGGATGTGTGTGTTGTGTGTGTATGTATGAGTGTATATGTGTGTATCTATGTGTGTATGTGTATGTGTATGTGTATGTGTATGTGTGTGTATGTATGTGTGTATCTGTGTGTACATGTGTGTCTATGTGTATGTGTGTGTCTATGTGTATGTGTGTGTGTTTATGTGCATGTATATGTCTGTATATGTGTGTTTGTGCTTGCACATGCATGTAGATATGTTTGTCCATGTGCATGTACGTATGTATGTATATGTGTATGTATGTGTATGTGCATGTGTGTGTATGTGTATTTGTATAAGAATGTGTGTATATGTCTATGTGTGTGTGCATGCATGTGCATGTAGATATGTTTGTGCATGTGCATGCGTATGTATATGTGTATGTGTATCTGCATGCATGTACATGTGCATGTGCTGCATGTGCATGTGCATGTAGATATGTTTGTGCAATCTGCATGTGCATGTGTATGCATGTGTATGTGTGAAAATGTGCATGTGTGTGTATGTGTATGTGTATAAGTAACTTTGTGTATGTGTATGTGTATGTGTATGTGTATGTGTATGTGTATGTGTATGTGTATGTGTATGTGTGTGTATGTGTATGTGTATGTGTATGTGTATGTGTATGTGTATGTGTATGTGTATGTGTATGTGTATGTGTATGTGTATGTGTATGTGTATGTGTATGTGTATGTGTATGTGTATGTGTATGTGTATGTGTATGTGTATGTGTATGTGTATGTGTATGTGTATGTGTATGTGTATGTGTATGTGTATGTGTATGTGTATGTGTATGTGTATGTGTATGTGTATGTGTATGTGTATGTGTATGTGTATGTGTATGTGTATGTGTATGTGTATGTGTATGTGTATGTGTATGTGTATGTGTATGTGTATGTGTATGTGTATGTGTATGTGTATGTGTATGTGTATGTGTATGTGTATGTGTATGTGTATGTGTATGTGTATGTGTATGTGTATGTGTATGTGTATGTGTATGTGTATGTGTATGTGTATGTGTATGTGTATGTGTATGTGTATGTGTATGTGTATGTGTATGTGTATGTGTATGTGTATGTGTATGTGTATGTGTATGTGTATGTGTATGTGTATGTGTATGTGTATGTGTATGTGTATGTGTATGTGTATGTGTATGTGTATGTGTATGTGTATGTGTATGTGTATGTGTATGTGTATGTGCATGTGCATGAAAGGTATATGTGTATGTGTGTGTATGCGTATGCATATGTGTATGTGTATAAGTATGTGCATGCATGTGCATGTAGATATGTATGTGCATGTGCATGTAGATATGTTTGCACATGTACAAGTTCAGGTGTATGTATATGTGTATGTGTGTATGTGCATGTGTATGTGTACATGTATGTGTTTGTATTGTGAGTGTAGGTGTGTGTGTATGTGTTATGTATATGTGTGTGTATGTGACAATTATGTATGTATGTACATGTGTGTGTAGAATGTATATGTGTGTGTTTGTGTGTGTGTGTGTATGTGTGTTTTTATGTGTGTATGTATGTGTATGTGTGTATATTAATTTATGTATGTATATGTGCATTTGTGTATGTGTTATGGGTATTAATCTATGTATGTATGTGTGTATGGGTTATGTGTGTGAATGTGTATGTGTGTTTGTGTTTGTGTGTGTGTTCGTGTTTGTGTGTGTATGTGCATGCATATGTGTGTATGTGTGTGTAATAAAACAATTTAAATGGTATAGAAACAATGAAAATTGTAATTACAATAATTAGCCATATATTTTTATCTGTAAACTTCTTCAATAACCTTCAATAGAAAGAGAGAGAGAGAGAGAGAGAGAGATAGAGAAAGAGAAATAGAGAGAGAAATGTAAAGAGAGAATCTATATATATATACATATATATATATATATATATATATATATATATATATATATATATATATATATATATATATATATATATATATATACATACATATATATATATATATATAGAGAGAGAGAGAGAGAAATACAGAGAGAGATCGTATGCATATGCAGATATGAACATTGGTTTGCTCTTCAATCAAATGCACATAGAATGATGATCGAAGAGCGATGCACTTTTTGGTTATGATCTGAAATAAGCATCGCATACGCAATGCTAAAGCATCATAGAAACAAATAAACATGTAATGATTTGTAGTGATTATTGGTGTCGCATACGTGATGCCTAGAGCATCATATAATCGATGCTCTAGGTGTCGCATAACCGATGCATAATATTAGCATTTCTTATGTTGTCACATATGCAACACTTTTATAGCATTGCATAAGCGATGCCACTTAAATGTCACTGACACCCTTGTAATGAGTGCCAATAGGAGCTTCATTTAAGTGATGAACCATTTGTTCGCAGTAGTCAAGGAATTTAGGGCATTACAAGACAAAAGAGCCGACACAAAGAGTCAGAGTAGAGGGACAACCAAGCAGGACAAGTAAGCAAAGAAGTCAAAGAAGATCCGGCAATTAGACTAGAGAATTTTTCCAAAGAAAAATCCTATTTAATAGTGATTTTCATCACTATGTGAACATTGTAAATAACATTTTTGGTAGATTAGATTCCATTTTGTTTAATTTGAGGAGTCCTCAAGCTTGAGGAGCATTAGATCTAAGGTCATACCAATTTTCATAATTTGTAGAGTCCATTTGAGCCCCCAAATAAGCCTTGGAACCTAATTTTTAACTAGGCCAGACACTAGGTCTAGACAACACCAAAGCTAGTTGTTGCTCTAGCACAATGGTGAGAACCACGTTAAGAAGCTCCACCTCCTTAATGTCAATCCGTGGAAGAGATAGGAGTGATATGAAGATCGTGAATGTGAGATGAAGTGAGAGTGAAGGTGAGAAGCATAGAGATGCACACACACATACACACACACACACACACAACGAAGAGACAAACAAGACACAATGGAAGGTGAGAAATCAACTTTATTGCTCAAGAACACTCTTACAAGCTCAAAAATAGCTCTAAGCTCACACTAACCAACACTAAGTAACCTCAAAAATGAGCTCTCTAGCTCTTTTTATAGTTTCTAGACTAGTTTTGACCGGTTTCACATCTAGTGACCGGCATAGTTAAAAAATAGGTCCTATATGCTATTTGAAAGGGTAAACGGTGTCTAAAAATAACCAAAATTGGTACGCTCATTCTACCTAAGCTCCTCAAGCTCGAGGACTCCTCGGCTTGCACAAAATGGAGCTATATATATTACAAAAAGGGTTTTTCTATGTTACATATGTTACAATAGTGATGAAAATCATTGTTGGAGGTTTTGAAAGGTATTTATAAAATATAATTCTTTGAAAAATGATTCGATTGACTCCTTGCTCTGTCTTTACATGCTTCCCCATCTTCTATGCCTCTGGTTACTGCCAACACCCCCCTCCCTCTCGCTTCTGTCATCCCTGACATAATCTTGTTGTGAGGTCCGTCGAATGTAATTCTGTAGTAGTTCCTGAGTGAGGGTGTGTTCGGATATGCGAATTCCTCGGGCCAGATTTGCCTCGAGTTTTTCCCAATCAATGGGTTGCAGTTCATCTTGTGGTGGGAGTCGATAATGCGTGGAATATACCATTTGTTCACAGGAAAATAATTGCAATAAATGTGTAGGCCTGCTGATGAATACTTCTGAATGGTATTCCTAGAAACCGGTTGTGAACATTTCTTCGAACGTCTGCTTATAGCACGCCGGTAGGTATTTTATTCTGTAGTGCCAGGCATAACACACCCGTAGCGATGGCGTTGTACTCATATCATATGCAAGATCCAAATTGCCATGCTCGAAGCCCGAGGTGTTTACATGTGGTGCCTTGACGCGTCGGAAGACTTTGAAAACCATTCGCATCTTGTCAAAGATTTTGACAGTCATGTGCACTGCTATATCGTCCATATGTCTTAAGCGAGGGATCCAGTGGCGAATCGTTGCCATCATGTATCCAACGGTTGGTAGTTCTATGGGTGGCTTGAAATAGGGGTAATTTAACCAATCCTAACACTACTTGTTGTTCTGTACTTTAATAGCAAATGTTGTCCAGGAGCGTCGACGTGGTACTGGTCCCCAACATGGGTTGTATTTCAAGTCTAATGGTGCCTTGACCCATGTACTCATCATCTCTAGATAATTCTGTAAGAGATCCTTACGCCAATCAGGTTGATAGATCTCTCCTTGCTGCACATCTAGTGGCAAGTCCTCAGGCTCAAATTGAGTTGCGTGGGAGGGCTTCTTGCCTGTTTCTTTCTCTATGGCCAACTGATATTCCGCCATTAACATAAAATACGGTTTGTATTGTAGCTCATGCCCGGATATGTATCTGTGCGGGGCCAAATCAGCAAAATATGGCGATTGTAAAATTCTTTCTTCAATCATTGCCATGGCGTGTAACTATGCCTCTACTCGGGCTGAATGTGTTGTGCCAAGTTCTTCAATCGTCTTCATCCATGTGGGAGTCGGAAGTTCGTAAGTCATCTGGCCTTCAGCCGTGACTCGTCCGTTTGGGATGGGTTGTGGTTCATATGCTTCTTCAAACGTTTCCTCCACCGGGATGGTTACTATTTCTTCATCAGCTGGTAGCTCTGGTGGGGAATCTGGCCTTGGGGGTGCTTCATAGACAGCTATCCGTGATTCAAGAGTAGATACCTGGGCCCGTAATGCATTGAGTTCCTCTAAGATGTCAGGAGAAGGGTCCACAGGAGCTGGTAGTCTTTGCTCTATAGGTGCTCTTAGCTGGAGTAGTTTGTGATCTTCTTTGAGCTTATGATATTCCTCGTTCATTCGATCGTATTCATCTAGCAATCTGATGTGATCATCTAGCAACATCTTCATTGATTCTGAGGGCACTCCTTTGAACCAGCTAGGACTTAATGGTTGGTCTGGATGATTGAGAGCAGCTTCTAAATTCTCTATGTTCTGATCTTGTAAGCGCTGGTTCTCTTCTTTTGCTACTGCTAAGTGTCGTCTTAATAGTCCCATATTTCTCATTAATGTTGCATTGCGAATCGTCTGGGCCCTAAGCAAGTTTTCAAGATCAACAGTGGCCTCTTTGGTTTTCTCTTCACTTTCTAGTTCTAGCTTCTGATAAGCCTCGCATAGTTCTTGATATCGGGTGTTCAGTGAGGCATTCTCAATAGACAATGAGTTAAGCTGCGATTGTAATTCATTCGTTATCTTTTGCAGCGCTTGATAATTCGTTCCTAAAGATGTAAACTCATTGCGTACTTGAGTCATACATGTGAACATCTGTTGAAATGCCGTGTCGATGGTGGGTGATAAAACTAGTGACGGAGCGAATGCAGTTGCGGTGTGAGTGGGTGTTGATGCAAGGGGTAAGGGAAAAGGGGGTGGGAAAGTGGATGCTGTGGTGATTGTGGAAAATTGTGATGTGCCTAGGTAGGGTTGTGCCATGAATGAAGTGAGTGGTGGTGCGGTGGGTGGTGAGATATCCATGTCGCTGGAGGTGGTGTCCAGTGCGCTGACTGTGAATAGTGGTGTGATCGTGGGTAAGTGTGTGGGTGTAAATACAGGATTTACAAAGGTTGAAGAGTAATTTACAATTGGTGTCTCTTGTATGCCTTGGTGGAACGGGGAAAGAGGAATTACGGTGGGTCGAGGGGGTGAGACTGGGGAGAAGGTTAATGGGGGTTGGAATGGAAAAAGATGTCTGGGAGGTGTGGGGAAGGATGGGAAAGATGGAGGGAGAAACGGACCTCATAGGAAGGTGGATGTCCTAGGAGGTAGACTAGGTTGAGTGGGTGTGGACATGGTGAGAGAAACGGATGTTACCAAGGCTTCTCCTACTTCGCCATGGAAGGGGGTGGATGGTCGAGGAGAGAGTGGATGTACAGGGGAGAGTGGAGAGACGGGAGGTGAAAGAGGAGTAGTTAGGGTGGCAGGTACTCCGATTACAGTGGTAGTATGTACAGTAGTAGTGTGGGGTGGGGAGTCGATTACAATGGTGTCTTCGGTCATTGAGCCTTCAGGGATGAGACTTGCTTCCCTAGCCTATTCTGAAGATTGTGCACCTGTCGGTACATGAATGTATTCGCCCGGTTTTGATAATAGTCGTACTCGTCGGGGGTCATATTGCGGTAATGGTTTCCTCTGCAAATATCTTAAAGCTTCGGTAGGTCCGGCTGATTTGACAAGCTCTCTGAAACCTCTGATGTATACTTCTTCGAACCCGCCTGAGACAAGTTCTTGTTCTATGAGTGTTTGGCTCTCTTCTTCAGTCAACTTCTTACGCACCCAAACTTTTTCCATAGTATGATATAATTTTTTGATGGCTAACGTATAAGCTGCAGCTTCAAAGGTTTCATCTTCATGCGTACTGGTATCACCGTGGGTGTCCGTTTGCTGTCCTTGTTCATATGTCTATACATGCTCTTGGGATTCATGAGTGCCCTGGCTGGTTTCATCGTCGCCTTCATCATCATCGGTTTCTGTTCTTTCCTCTTCAGAGCTAGACACAACTTGTCCTTGTGGTTGATCTCGGCGTGTGGTCGGGTAGCTTGGGTGTTCATATTCTTGAGAAAATATCTGTCCTTCTAAGAACTGAAATTCACTTGACATCACATCTTGCATCTCGAAATCGAATGTTGTGTCTATGGGTTCTGCTTCCAAGTTAGGTATCGGAAAAGAAAAAGCTTCCGCACCAATAGTGGTGGGAACTTCTGCTGTTGTGGTGGTAGGTTCTGGGGTTGTGGCTGCTTGAGTAGTGACTGTACTAGTAGTGCCCTCTGTAACGACAGGTCGAGATAACCGGATACGAATAGGTTGTACAGCTGGAGTGGCTTCTGTAGGAGACTGTTGAGGAGATGGTTGAGGTGACAGTGATTCAGGGACCTGGAGGCAAGGGATAGTACCTCTCATACGCTTTCCTACACATCCTTTGCTAGCCTTCCTAGCTTTCTTGGTTGTCCCTTTGAATGCTTTTAACTCCTCACTCGTCATTGCATGCTCAATTGGCAAGTCATATGCCAAACGCATATATATATAATTCTTGTAAGAGCGCAGCATCCATTGATGACCTTCTTTCTTTCCCATCTATGTTGGGCTAAGTATAGCTGATCAGTGATCCAGCTTGCTAGATCCACAGTCTGGGGTCCAGTACACGCTAAGTATAAGCCAAACTAGATTCTTTTGTGGGGCATGGTAAATCGGTCCTGAGCGGGGAAAGCGAAGTGCTGCATACATATCCTCAACGGTTTGGAGAGTTCAGGTGTGATTGCTGAAATATCCTCCCACTTAGTGATATCCCCACGTTTCATAGGCTCAGGAATTAACCTTTCGCGCTCTGTAGGAGTATGCGTCCCATGGATTTTGATGGAAGCTCTAATCAGATCTTTAGTCAAATAAAACCTTTTATATGGAGGATTATTGACCAATGATGGCAAAATGAAGGTGCCTGGTAAATCTTTGTTTGTCGAAGCTATCAGAGTGGTGACCAGGTAATAACATCTGTAGAAGTCTGGTTTAGGCAAAGGGTCACTGAAATACTCTATGAAGCCGACTCTTGCCCAAACATGCGTTAAATCTTTTGTGTTCTGGAGCCCTTTGAATTCTCTAGAGAAGAATTGATACTTGCCCGAGGTACGGTTGTCAAAAGTAAAATTTGCTTCAAAGATAAAATCGGCATCCGCCAATGGTCCTGTTAGTCCTTGAAACCAATGAGAATTGCGATGAATCTTTTTCGTATATCCCCTTGGTGGGTCATCTATTGGCATCGGTCCTGGGAATCCTTGGAACTCTGGTGGTTGTGCCGTCGGATGGGGCTCCGCGAGTAGTTCTCTAATATTGGCCATTGGTGCACTGGGGCCAGCTTTCGATGGTCCTTCTGCCTGCATGATGAATGATGCGAGTGTGTAGCGGATCTGCTACAAAAGATTAACACATTAGCATGGAAATTAATCATGATCCCATTAAAGTGAGACCGCAATCCCTTTCCATAACCAATTTGTAACCCGTGTAGCTGAGTGTTGTGATGTGGTTTTATGGAATGATTGTTGCAAAACTAATGCATGTCGCTAGACACCTACATGCTTTCAGATAATGCATACATTTCTTTGATGAGGTATTATTACAAGTGATGTTGGCTTATAGTGTGTGGATTTGTACAAGGTTTAGGTGTGGGTGAATTATTACAAGGGTAGTGTTTAGTCGGGGTGGGAGTAATGTTAGATACGGGGGTCGGAGAAGACGTCGGGATACGTTTCGGTATCCATTTCCTAAGAGTTTCTGAGTGGTTGGAATGTTTCTTTTGAGGGACAAAAGGTGAGATCGAATGGGGTGGGCGTAAAGGGTGAAGAGATTTTTGAGGGTTATATATTACATGGCTTGAGGGTTGAGCTATGATACATTATTTGGGTACCCAAATTTGCGTGGGTGCGAGTCGATTCATAAGATACTTCTTGGTGATCCAAATCTGCCTAATGTTCATACTCGTAGAAGAAGGTCGAAAAGGCTTTGGATTTAGCTTCTGAGTCGGCCGTAACTTCTTCTTGTCATTGTCCGCATCGGTGAAATCTGTCAGTGGTTTCTGTCCTTTTGGCACCCATATTTGTTTCATGCCTCTTGCCTTGTGATATTGAGACTGCTTTCCTCCTTGTGTCGTTTGATATTTACATCGGTCTGGGTTCCTTCGTCGTGGTTGACTCCTTTGTGGTTGAGGTTGAGAGGTCTGATTGACACTCTACTTTGGAAAAGAAGGGAGGTCCAACACTTGTGTGACCTGCCCATTAGGAAGTGCTCCGTTTTGTACCTTTAATCTAGGCCAGTCCGCAGTAAGTGTGGAAGGATGAGCACCGCAGGGTATTGTGCCCATCTGGCCGCTAATGAAGTCCACCTGACCGCTGATCGTGCCCATCTGTCCGCTGCTGGAAGACCAAGGGAAAATCTCTTGACAACCTTTTAGGTGGAAACTATCCATCAGCAAGCTCTCATGGGTTGACTTTGGAGGGAGCATGCTTAGCCGAGGGATTTGACCAAATATCTTCCAGTCCTCCGTCGCAAGTGTTTCATAGGGTCTAGGGTTACATACCTTAGGTGGAATACCATTAGGGAAGTCAAGCGGTATCACTCGCTTCTGATCTAAGGTTCCAATCTGTAAGGATCCTTGTCTAAGATTTAGGTCCAATGAGTGATCATATAGCCAATCTTGGCCAAGGATTAGGGGTTCTATCAGGTCCTCGTCATGGCACACTAGTAGCTTCGCTATCATGGTCACATCTTGTATGAGGATAGGAAGGTCCACCTCGCCCATGCAAGGGGTTTCCATGCCTCCTAGCCCTATGAGGTATGCCTCAATTGGCCGCATTTCTATTATTGAGTCCTTATAGTGGGACCATCTAATCGCACTAGTCGCAGCACCTGAGTCAATTAAAGCTCTGAGCTCTTGGCAAGGGTTGCCATGCTCTAGCCTGACTGTAATGAGTGGTCTCCTATCCACTATGCTAGGATGGGTGTTAGCTCAGAAAATGGTTGGTTTTAATGCACTAATGTGGTTCTATTTGGCAGGAAATACGTTTGATTTCAGGTACTTGAAGAGTGGATTTGATGATTGATGAGAAGTATTTGGAGTGTGCAGAGCCCCTCCTACGGTGCATTTGAATCGAGTTACTGATGCCAAGTTTGCAGGAGCTTTCGGCATGCAATGTCGCATTACAATTGGATGCTTTGAAGCAGAACATGAGGCCTGGGAACCCCTTAGTGACACAAGAGGAGCTTTTGGCGATAACCAGTTCCGATTCACATTACCGTACCATGTTGCATGTGAAGCACCTCTAGTATCACCCCTTGGAGGCTGGGCAGGTGGCTTTGCTCTGTGGGCCTTCCTTTTGCTGCTGTCTTTTATTAAAGAGAAAGAGAACGACACTTAGAAAAGGAGAGGGGGGGCAGGTTCGTTTTCCCGTTGTTCTGACTAAAGAAACAGAAAAGTGGGGGGGGGGGGGACCCTTGAGTTCTGGTATGCTTCTGCTCAAGAGAAAAAGAAAAAAAACCTACGGAGGAGGCTCTCTCATCATCTCTCATCGGCAGCACTTTCGTTTTTTTTGCTCTATGTGATTGGTAGTGGCGGCTTCTCCTTCTTCGCTGTTTGGGAGAGAGATCTGGTCTATAGAGGAGGTTGTGCAACGATGTCTTAGGATTTCGGAGGGAAGGAAGCTAGCATGGAGTTGGGATTGGAAGACGGTTGAGGCCTTTGATGTGGAGCATCGAAAGTTACGCACACATTGTCAAGGCAAAAAGGAGGATTCCGTTCTTGCTAGCATGGAGGGTGAGAATCCAGAGTTGGATGTGCTTTATCAGGATAGATTCTAGCACTTTGGACGGAAGTAGAGAGGGCTTTCCATCCTATCTGGTATGTTTGACCGGCTAAACAAGGTGAAACAGAGAGAATTGGGTTTCGCTCTGTAGAGTGAAGAGAAGATACGGGAGAGGAACTCATGACAGGGGGCGCCAGATCATATCCAAATATATGGGTTGTTCGGGTCTTCACGTAACAAAGCATGAAGGGTTAAAAGGGGAATGACGGGATCATGGAGGGGTCGAGCTCTTCAATGCCTATGGTCCATGTGTCCAACCGGATGATATGACCTGTTTGGAGTTCAAATTCAAATGCTACCAAGACCATATCAGGGATGCTAATCCGTGCTAAACTTAGATAAGATCACTGTTGAGCTACAATGATGGGCCATGCACTGATACATACAAAGTTGTCCATGGATTGAAGGAGGGTGTCTAAACTTGTTGGTGTGAGGCAATCAGATGCAGAGGAGTTCAACTACGGAACATTCATTGACCTTATTCTCAGAGCTAGAGCGAAAAATGGTTGAAGAAAAGCTACTTGAGGAGCAGCGCTAAGCAAGAAAGTTCAGATCTAGAGGGGATGTTGTTGCAGAAGATCGTGGAGGAATTAAAGCAAATGAATATCAGTGTGTGTGTAATTTCTTGAATGAAGAGCTCCTGAAACTGCTGAGGATGCGAGCTCTAGAATTCTGGAAACGTATAGAGGCTCTTCTGTAGAAGTATCACTTGATAGTATTGGCACTATCAAAGGAGATGATTGAAGTCTTGGGGATGGATCACTGAATCATAATAAATTAATCTCATTGAAGGAGCATGATTACATCATGATCGAAGATTGACAACATCACATATACAATTACTCTCTCGGAAGATCTGAGAAATGATTAGGCTTGATTGAGCACTAAGACATGAAGTTTTATGTGAATTGACATAAGATATTATGCTTCTAATATATCTGCTTATGCTAAAAAAAAAAATTGTAAGTTGATGTCTTGAACTTGCGTGTTTTTCTTTCCGTGCATATGGATATGAACAGGCATTGTTTTTTTCTCTTTGGGATCGATATGTAACGCAAGGACTGTTGTGCAAAAAGAAGTTTTTCCTTCCTATGTCAAGATCTGAATCATGTGGTTGATGTAGCCCAATATGTACAGTGGAAAAAATCGTGTTGATAAGTATTTGACTGTCCTTCATCTCCGTTACATCTTGGCATGCATAGACTGAACGGCGGGTGCACTGCTAGGTCACTGATGCATCATATTTCTATGCATTCTTGACTTCTTGTGTAGACATTGAAAAGTTGAATAATAGTCAAATGGCTGCCCCGATGTTTTAAATGTAACCGATAAATGGAGACTGCAGGTTCTCAACCAAAACACATCGCGTAAATTGGGATTAAATCTGAAATGGCCGCACTGAAATGGCAAGATGGTCCTTCTCGTATTTGCATTTGCATCACTGTTTTTGAATTGCTTGCCTGCCTCGATTCCAGTCTTGATGCTTGTGTTTACTTACACTAGGCGGTTCAGTCATAGACGTGATATGGTAATCAATAGGAACATTGGAAATCTCGGCTCAGGTTAACACATGACATTAGGTTCGTGCGACTACAAAGAATAGAACATTCATATTAAATTAAATACGAGTATGTTTGTTTACCAGGCAACACGTCAATCCCCGAGTACACGACCTAGGTTACAGCTCTAGAAGAAGATAAGAAAAGTTCATCTGTCACTGATTAGGAGTTTTGAATGTTGCTAACTCAGTTTAAAGTATAACTTCGTGTGCACTAGATTCACTTGGCTTGAATAAATCACAAAGGAAAATCTAGGAACCTACTTCCGAGAATCTTGAATTGATGTCTTAAACCTAAATGTATTTGTAACTTTGAGATGGGACATACTAAAGATATGGCAGGGTAAAACCGAACTCTTCCCATCTAATGAAAGCACTCGGAAAATTGATGAGAGCTCTGCTACGGTTTGTGTGGTTCAATCGGTAATTCCCATTGAAGTACTAAGGGAAGGGCATACAGGGTTGCAGAGGATAGAGGTGAGGTGAAAGATAGAAAGAAAGTCGAAGGTAGCTTATATGCGTGTATGCAGGCATGAGCAAAGGGGAAGAAGGGCAATGAGAGTGCATGTGTATGACTGCATAAGAATAGGTGTATGCGGTCGAGAATGTGAAGTTTTAAGTTCGAGGGACAAACTCTGGTCTCCAAGCAATACGAGTTGACTAATTGCAAGGCAATTGAGCAAAACATAGGTGGGTGTGTATATGTGGATGAGTGCATGGGGGTGTGAATGTATGTGAGAGTAAGTGAGAAAGGGGATACCATGGGTTTGAGTGAAAGCGAGGAAGAAAAGAAGTGGGATATGTGTGTATGTGGGCATAGGCATAAGTGAGTGATTGAGAGGGAGGAACTAAGAATAAGAGCAAGAGTAAGGGGAATGAGAGGGGAACTGGGAAATAAGTGGCACGGGAGCATGTGAGCAAGAAGACACTTGGGAGTGCATTCACATACAATTTAGTGATTTGAAGGAAGGCAAGTAACCTGATTTTGGGAAGTTGGAGCAAAATATAAGCGCGTATATGCATCTTTCCCTTGGACTAAGAGGCCCATCAATGGGTACTTGACTTTGCGTGACACATGGCCATGGGGTATCTGGGTGTTGTTTCCAGATGGTTATAATGTTCTCTCCCTAGTCCTTGTCTTCTTAACTTCATGCGCTTAATGCGTTCTATAGCTTCTGCTTGAGCTTCAACACGCATTCTATTTTCTTCCTCCTTATGCTTCTTTGCCAAAATGAGTCGTCTAAGCATATCCTCAGTAAGAGGTTCCTGATATAACTTGACTCTACCACCACTAATGTAATTAGGCATTATGTCTCCTTCTAAGGTGGCTAATTGTACTGCTCCACTTGTCGAGAGTCTATTAATGATCATAGGTCCATAACCTTGCTTTTCCAACCTCTGTGCGTGTTGTTTCAGCGTATATACTAGGACTAAATCTCCTTCTTGCGACAGGGAGTCAATGAGAGCATCGATAACTACATTCAGAGAATGGAAACATTGGTAAGAAAGATGGGCGCGAATGCCCCAAACGATGAGACATTGAAAAGAAGATTCATTTCGGGATTGAGAGACCCTATGGCACAGCAGCATATCAGCCTGACAAGACCTGCAAATTTAATGGATGCTAAGGAGCAAGCAAGGCTTTGGAAGGAAGTACAATTATGTCAACAGAGGAAGATGGAGCTCTTATACGAGCCAATGGGAGGCCCAGGAAACATACCAATGAAAGATCCTGGCCAAGAAAGTCCCGCATTGACAACCCCAGCTTTTGTAGCTGCCACTAGCACGCCAGGCGAGGTAAAGCCTGCACTAATTGAAGAACGAATATTGGAGTTGGTCACACAAGCTATAAAAGCTGCCACAATGACCCAGGAAACATACACAGTAAAACCAGAGGTAGCTGCAAACCCGAATCAAGTGTTTCGATCAAATACATGGTGTGGAAAGTGCCATGGTTACGGCCATTTGGCTTCAGAATGCCCTACAGTCTCAAGAGTATTCACAGATAGATCACCACCTAGAATGCGTTGCACTTTTTGTGGAAGAACAAACCACAGAGAGGACCGATGTTACAACAAGAGAGCCTATGAAGAGAGGACCATGAAATCGGGAGATACAAGAGAAAGACCCTACACGGGATTGCCCGCTCAAAGTGTCCCACCTACATCTCGTTGGGAAAACAGACCTACTTATGGATATGGTGCTCAGGGTCAAGGAGGAGACTATCCAAGAGGAGCCGCACGTGATCAAAGAAGAGACGGTCCAATCCAGTGTTGGAGGTGCCATGGCTTTGGCCATACTCAATCTAAATGTCCAAACGAAAAGAAACCAATTGATTATACTCCACTATGTAGGTACTGTAGTGGAGAGGGCCACTTTGATGAAGATTGTCCAAAACGAAGAGCTGCCGCCGGCAAGGAAAAAGGACCAGTAGGGTCCTCGAATTATGTTGACACTCAGATGCATTCCACATCGAGAGCTCAAGAGCACGTTCCTACGATCGGAGTAGTGTTCAAGACACCGAACCCTCAAGAAGGCTCTAGCTCGTCAATGCACTTTGTGGATGCTTACCAGGCCAAGAAATTGCATAAAGAGCCAACTGTGGCGGTAGTCACAAGAACTCAAGAGTATTTGAAGAAAAATCCAGAAGGTGAAAGCGGAAAAGCAGGCCAAGAGAAGATACCCGAACATGAAGAGGTGGAAAACCAAGTTGGAGGATTTGATGAGCAGCAAGAGTTTGAGGATGGGGAAGAGATAGAGATTCTTCCACCAGTGACCAAGGAGTTTGTGCCAGGCATAGCACCATTCCCTGAAAGATTGAAGGCTCCTAAGAGTAGGAAGGAAAGACGAAGTTTGGAAGAAGTGGATATTGTAAAGTTGCTCGCTGACACGGAAGTCACGCTGGACATTGGCACATTGCTAAAATGTTCACCTGCTTATAGGAAACAATTCTACAACGAATATATTAAGAAGCCGAGGAAATCTCGAGATAAAAAGAGACAAGATAAAGACGTCCAAGGGATCATTCAAAGTATTATGACGCAAATTGATTCGAATGCTCCAGCTGTGACAGTCAAGATTAAAGGGTATGCAGTCCCCGGTGCTCAGTTAGATAGTGGAGCCGCAGTCAACCTTATGACTGAGTTCATGATGAAAGCTTTGGGCCTCAACCACATGGAAGAAACGCCGATGTCCTTGAGAATGGCAGATCAAACACAAGTGAAGCCTGCAGGTCTTTTAAAGAATGTAAGCACAGTTGTGGGCGGTCTAGAGTTTAAAGTTGATTATCTGATAGTAAGACCAAGGACCTCAGAGGCTACCTTCTCTATCTTACTTGGACGGCCATGGCTGGTGCAAGCCGAATGTGTGCACGATTGGCGCACAGGATTCATCACAATTGGACCAAAGGCTGATCGAATACAACTTCAAGTGTCTCCAAACTTGACCGGCAAGAAATCGACAACAGTTGAGGAAAGGGAGCAGAAAGCAAAGGAAAAGGTTAGACAAGAAATGGCGCGGGTAAGATTTGCCCTGCACACGGAGACTTCTAAGGACCTTTCACAGGATGGATTTAATCTGCAATTGGCCAACCTCCAACATGCGAAAGTGGGCGAGTACAAAGATCCACTATGTTACAAGGATGACTCAGACCAGGAGTTGCTGGGATGGTTGACGCGATGGTGTGTCTGGGACAGTCGCGATGGCGTGACTAGCGAGCAATTGCGATGGTCTAACTTGCCACGTGGCAGCGTTGGCGTGATGGCATGAGCCAATCGCAATGGTGTGGGATCGACGGGATCGTCGCGATGGTCCAAGTGAATTGTCGCGATGGCTCAAGTGAGCCGTCATGATGGTGTGAGACTGTCGCGATGGTCCGGCCGAGCCGTCACGTGGCGTGAGCCAATCGTGATGGTGAGACACAATCGCGATGGTCTGAGCCAATCACGATGATCCACCAAAATGCAAATTTTCAAGATGCGTCTGTGGATTCCTATGTGTGCAAGTGTGCTCTACACGCTGGTGTGGTCGCCTACCTCAAATTCCGAACTTTGCAGACCATCTCGATGGTCTGACACAGTCGGCAATTTCTGACAGAGAGTACATTTCTTACCTTTTTGCAGCTTTCCTGATGCACTGGAGCTCTTTACCTGCAAGAAAACTCAAAAACACACAAGTACACACAAACACAAAAGCTCTCTCTCTCTCTCTCTCGCACATGCACAAATGAGGGGAAATGAGGAGAATGGGTGGATATGGTGAATTTTCTTATTTTTTTGGAGTGGAAGATGATGATGTGGTGATGAAGATGGAGTGTAGGGGAGATGAAAAACACTAAAACTAAGTAAAAACAACAACAAAAACTGAAAATTTTTACCTTCCAACGCCACTTCTTGCTATACTCTTACCATCACACATTCGTCCTAGACTCGATCCCCGGAAACGGTGCCATATTTGGTGTTGCTCTAGCACAATGGTGAGAACCACGTTAAGAAGCTCCACCTCCTTAATGTCAATCTACGAAAAAGATAGGAGTGATATGAAGATCGTGAATGTGAGATGAAGTGAGAGTGAAGGTGAGAAGCATAGAGATGCACACACACATACACACACACAATGAAGAGACAAGCAAGACACAATGGAAGGTGAGAAATCAACTCTATTGCTCAAGAACACTCTTACAAGCTCAAAAATAGCTCTAAGCTCACACTAACCAACACTAAGTAACCTCAAAAATGAGCTCTCTAGCTCTTTTTATAGTTTCTAGACTACTTTTGACCGGTTTCACATCTAGTGACCGGCATAGTTAAAAAATAGGTCCTAGATGCTATTTGAAAGGGTAAATGGTGTCTAAAAATAACCAAAATTGGTACGCTCATTCTACCTAAGCTCCTCAAGCTCGAGGACTCCTTGGCTTGCACAAAATGGAGCTATAGATTACAAAAAGGGTTTTTCTATGTTACATATGTTACAATAGTGATGAAAATCACTGTTGGAGGTTTTGAAAGGTATTTATAAAATATAATTCTTTGAAAAATGATTCGATTGACTCCTTGCTCTGTCTTTACATGCTTCCGCGTCTTCGATGCCTCTGGCTACTACCAACACTAGCTGAAAACTATAAAAAGAGCTAGAGAGCTCATTTTTGAGGTTAGCTTGTTAGAGTTTTGAGCTATTGCAAGAGATTTCTTGCATAATAGAAAGCACTCCATTGTTCCTCTTTTTGTTGTTGCCTTGTGTGTGTGTGTTTGTGTATGTGTGTGCATGCTTGTGTGCTTCTCACTCACGCACTTGTGCCTTCACTTGCTCATACTCATCATATTAGTCCTTACGTCTCCACTGATTAACAATTATGAGGTGGATCTCTTCATGTTGGTACTTTTCATTGTGCTAGAGTGACACCAAATTTGGTGCCGTTGCAGGGGAGAGAGCTTTGGGGATGAGCGTGTGATGGTAAGACATAGAGTTGAGATGTTGGAGTCATAGGTATTTTTCTTACTTTTAATTATTTTTTCTTACTTTCTTCACCATCATCATCCCCACCATCTCCCACCTCCATCTCCACCTTTGCAAAATTTTCAGTTTTTTGGTCATGTCACCTTCCCCACCTCATTCCCTCCATTTCACTTGTGAGAGAGAGCGAGAGAGATCTATTGTGCATTTTGTTTTTGTGTGTTTTCGAGCATTTCTTACAGGTTGTGGATGTATCATCGTCTCCAACAACTTGCACAGGTACGAAAAAGCTCTGCATAGGTCCCGGGGCATGGAGCTTTGTCAATCATGATTGACTAAAAGGTTGTATATTTGGTAAAAGTAAGTGCACATTCATAGTTTAGAGGCCTTGCACATCACAAATCCACAAGAATTTCGCAAAAAATTGCATTTTCTCTGTCCATCATGATTGACACCATCAATTGTGATTGACAGTGTCCATTGTGACAGACAACCTATCCATCACGATTGACAGACCCCGACGGACACCTCTATCCATCGCGACGGACACCCCTATCCATCGTGATCGACACAAAACTTACGATTGACACTTAAACACAGTGACAAACTTGCCCATCATGATGCATAGAAGCCCCATTGACAAAAGGTAACGTGAAAAGCTGAGATTTTCAATCAAACGCGATTAACACCCATGATGGACTACCTTTCCATCGCGATTGATAGATGTCCATCACGACGGACACCCAAGTCCATCACGATTGATTGAGATATCATGATTGACACTCCAATTCGGTGAGAGACCTGTCCATCGCAATGCACATGCCACCATTGACACAACACCACACAGAAAACCCGAGAAAATTAGTCCATCGTGATTGACACCATCAATCATGACTAACACCATCAATCGGGATTGACTCGTCCATTGTGATTGACACCATCAATCGTGATTGACACTTTCCATCACGATTGATAGGCCACAATGGGTAGATCTATCCATCATTATTGATAGTCCGATCGATCATGATTGATAGGAAAATTTTGCCAATTTTTTAGGGTTTTTTAATTTGCAAAATTTGGCTAATTTTGGGCATAAATTTCAAGTAATTGGAGCATAGTGAGGTCCCCAAACAAATAATTTGAGAAACCCTGTTAGCTTATTTTAACTCTGTTTTGATCCCTAGAACTCTAAACTGACATAACTTCTTCACATGAAATCTGTTTTGAGTGATATTGAGTTCATTGGAAAGCTCGTTTAAAATCCCATGCAAATGTTGACTGGTTACTAAAACTAATATGTAGAGTTTTAGATATAGTAATTTGAAGTTGACCTTTCCTAGGGGTTAGGTTACCAAGGGGACTCTAAATAATTTTTTGTGCAACACAAGGGGAAAAAAGGGAGTTTCAAAAGTACCTGAATCAAATTTCTATCAATTGAAGTTAAAAGCTTGAGCTAAACTTGGAATTTTTACAGGATCATTGAGAGCTCTTGGTGAGACCAATGCAAGGTGTCATTGTGTGCTCACTTGGGAACGTGCTTCCTGGGCATACAAGTGAAACAAGGAGAGAGACTTGAGGTTGGAAGATCTCTCAACCCCCTCTATCTATTCTTAGCATAGGCTAAGTGCAAATAGTGGTTTTGATTAATTAGAGGCACGAAAGGAACATCCAAGTTCTAAGATCCTTTAAATTCTCAAGTTCAAGAATAGATTAATTGTAGCCAAGGGACAACTTAGGGGTAAAGAATCTCATCTAATGGGACAAAGAACATCAAATACAACAAACTTAAGTGCTCTTGACGATGCATATTTAAAGACAAGGCAATACATCGTAGAGAAAGTAAAAGGAACAAGTAATTGATATCAAAGAATCAGCAATGTGGTTGAACAAGGGTCCTTAGGTCAGGAAGACACTTAGGGAGAGATTGACAAAGTGTTAGATCATATGAGGCTAGTGTCAACCATAAAACTAGGTCTTGGGCCCAATAGCTTAGTGATTATCCCTATATACTCAGATATGAAATGAGTGATTCAGAGATGTCTTTTAACATGGAATGACCAGTAGGGAGTGCAAGCACAACTTATTTACAGACTCTAGAAGGCCCCTACAAGACATAATTGGAGTATATTGGGACCAAGTGATTAGGTGCATGCATCTATGAGGATGGTCTGAGGAGATCTGTGGTCCAAGTCAAAAATCCAAATCAACCCTTCGGACTTGAACACCCAGTGGTTAAGTTCGAAGAGGGTTTGTATATTGATAAGCAAGCAACCATGTATGTAGTTACCAACCTACCAGGTAGGATGGATGAGTTTGGAAATGTCATTGCCGAGGATGATATCGGAGACCTAGAGCAAGGAAACCTAGGACGAAAACCCAAGAACCATCGAGGCAAGTCTGCCTTGACGAGAGTAATCACTCTAGAGTGGGTCCACCCACACAACAAAAGCATAGAACTCTTCTTGAATAGAGATATGGAGGAAGCCTATGGGAGATTCAAGTCAGATCAGCTTAGTGAAATAGGCAAAGTTGCCTTCTACGAGTTCAAAGATCTGGAGATTCCAGGCAATGTTGTTTATTTGGATAACACATCGGAGAGGATGTTCTTGGTGATAGATCATGGTAAGCATGCATACTCTTGGAAGGGCAAATTCATTTTCCCACCCACCAAAGTCTAATGTTTCTGTTGGCCACCAAGGAGTAGGATCTTCCAGAACTCATGAATCCCAAAGAGAAAGAGTGAGAGAGAGACCGAAAGTGAGCTTTGCAAACCCCTCAGGAAGGGAGCAATCAGGATTAGAGGTAGAAAGAACTGATCAAGAAAGACACAAAAATCTTATACATCAAAGAATCATGGATGGGTTTCCCTTGCCTAAACCTAGAGAACACCCCAGAATCTTGAGGCCCATCCAATTGGTTAAATCCATGAAGAATTGCTTCGATGGCACTAGAGATTCATATGATCATGTAGTAGAGTTTAGACAAGTGTTGAGAGTTGAACAAGTTTAGGATCTGTTCACTCAGTACAATGCCTTTGTTCTAACTCTCAAAAACTCTGCCTTGACATGGTTCCAACCATTAGATCAAGGTCTCTTTAGGAATATAGACCAATTGATAGAAGCATTCATCACTAAGTTCTCCAAAAGTGGCATCATATACAACACTTCATCACTAATCCATAGCTTTAAACAAACACCTCAAGAGATAGTGAGACTCGCAGGAAGAAGGTTTAGACAGTACCTAGAGAGATGCCTAGTGCCAGAGTTACCCACTCCAGCCAAACAAGTGGGCTTATTCTTAGATAGATTATTAAGTACCAAACTAAGATCTTATGTGTACTTAAAAGACCCTAGATCCATAGAGAGTGTGTGCAAATGTGCATATACATTGATTATAATCTAGGGGAGGAATTGGAACTTTCAAAAATCTATAAAGATTCAGATAGCTCTACTAGCCTCACCTCCAAACAATCCATGTTTATAGAGGAACTTGCCGAGAAGGTCGCTCAGAATTAGGAGTTTCTAGCAAATAAATCCCTAGATTTGCCCCAGTGAAATGATGTTATACCTGTGGAGGAGACCATATGGCTAATGTGTGCCCAATTATGGCTCAACCCCAAGTCCTAACAACCAATACTGCACCATAGAGAGGAGATACATTAACCATACCACACAAGACTACCCTTATAACAAGCAAGTTGTTATACAAAATTATTCACAACCATATCCACAACAAGGGAGATACGAGAATCAGTAGCCACAACAGTATGGTAGGCCCCAACAACCCTATCAACCACCATATCAGGCTCAACAAAGGCCTCAACCTATGCTAGCTCAACAACCTCCAACTCCAGCTAATGTGATTCTAGTGAAGTATGCAACCGTTGAAGAAAACTTAAATCGAGCCTTAGTGCCAACATCACCATTGATTATAGAAAGTGACCTGAGTGATCACAATTTTGACTCGACTCATATCGATAGTCCACAGGCTTACCATATGCAATCACCTGATCATAATGAAATGTAGCGAACCTACTTTGGAGACAGAATATGGTACTATCATGCACACAAATCCCAATTCTAGGCCCCAACCTAGACATATAAGACTCGCAACACCTAGAGGACCATGCTACAAATGCCAAGGTGATCACTTCATTCGTGTTGCCTATACCTGCACCAATGCAACCCCAATTAGTGACAATTCAAGGTTTTTATCTAGATTGTGGGAAGGAGAACCTCTTATGGGATTTTCCTAAGAACCAAAACCATGGGGCAAAGATCACTCCTATCCATGTCATTGGGTTAGTAGTAGACTCTATTGGAAGTGCAACTTCCACTGCCCTAGTGCAAGTGGTCATGAGAGCTCAGGTATTACAGAAGAGCCAAGGCTTAGGACATGAAAAGACTTGATGTCAGTGAGATTGAGAGTATAACTAAGAAAAGGACAAGAGCTTGGAAGGAAGATGCAAACGAATGAAAAGACAATGGTCAAAGAAGATGAGCAAGCTTGAGGAAAGTTTAAGTGAAAAAAAGCCAAAATAATCGAAATCACCTCTCAAATGCACTCTCACACACCACCTTCTAATCCACCTCATGTAACCCTAGCACCCCCTAGAATAGGATCAATCCTAGCAAATCCCACTCCCGAGGACCTAGACATGATGCTTAAAGCATATCAGGCCAAAATCCAAGAAGGGCCAAATGTAAAATAAACCGATCATGAAAAATGTTACCCTAGAGCTGATCTAGAGATTGAATGACCCAAGCTTTGTGATAAGATGGTGGAGTTGGCTTAGACCATGTTTGAAGCTAGTCACCTCTTCAATTGCTCTAGTTTAGTTAAGACACAATTGCATTTTGATGGATTATTAGAAAGATTGGAGAGTTTAATTTGCAAAATCTAGAAAGGAAGCCACCTCCCAGAGTAAGAACAAGGCAAGTGAAAGAATGAGCATTCCTCCCAAGGAAGCTAATGTGCCTAATTCCACTAAACCAGACACCTCTTCTTCTATGAATTG
Source organism: Ceratopteris richardii (assembly GCA_020310875.1). Classification (NCBI taxonomy): domain Eukaryota; kingdom Viridiplantae; phylum Streptophyta; class Polypodiopsida; order Polypodiales; family Pteridaceae; genus Ceratopteris; species Ceratopteris richardii. The sequence goes on along the minus strand of CM035428.1, from coordinate 103,863,692 downwards.
GTATTCCCAAGAATTTCTAAGAGAGATTCAAGAAGAGAAATGGGCAAAAGAAAGTGAAAACCCGCCTCCCTTTGAACTTGTGGATGACTTGCATGATCAATTCCCACAAGATATTCCCTCAATTTATGGGAAGCAAGAGGATAACCAGTCTAATGAATGATTGGACTTCGAGTCCAATTCTGTGCAAGAACTACCTCATTTCATAGGCCCATGGGAAGCGAATTCTACCTGTATGAGAGCACACATGGTCATGATAAGGAACGAAGGCTCAATAATACCTAGGAATATAGAGATAGTAAAGAACACTAAAGTGCAGTGCAATCTCACTTTAGAAGAGATACTCAAGGTTAAGCCAGAACTATGGAAACATGTAGCCAATCAAGTGCCAAGAGTGGCCAAAACCCATTCACAGGTAGGATCTCATAGAAAAGTTCCAAAGATACCCTTGGATAAGATAGGAGACATGAGCGAAGGAGAAGGAGGAAACACCTATCTTCCAATCAGTCATCAAGGTTACACCACCAAGGCTAGTTTGGATGAGGTTTAGGAGTTGCAATTGCTACCACTTCTCTATGGAAGCGTTGGGTCAAACCAACACTTAGACCAATGAGAATGAAATTACAAATGGCGGATGGTCACATAGAGAGACCTTTAGGATTGCTAGAAGAGATAAATCTCACTACTTGTGGTGTAGAGTTTGAGCATATTTTTGCCTATGAGATGATTTTGGGAAGACCATTCATGCGATAGTTGCAAATAGTGCAAGATTGGGGAACCAATTCCTTGTATTTGCAACACTTAGGTGTTACAACCAAAGTCAATCTCATGGACTACTTTCATAGAGATGTGTGCCCCCTATACAGTGGAATCCCATACATAGAGCCACAGATGATACAAAGTCCATGCATTCCATAGGATCAGGATCCTCATGGATGCATGAAGAACTTATGGATGTGTAAAGGTGCAGAAGAAGAAGAGAAAAGAGAGAAAGATAGAGAGGTAGGTGCGAAGGAAACTACAGATCAATTTGAGACCCAACCTATGCACCTCTAGTATTTCCATACGAAGAATTTGAACCTCGTGGTTGGGCAAAGATCTTAGCAACAATGGATGTAGCCATCAATGAAGAGCAATGGACACCACACTATGATGAAGATGGCTATGACATTTAGATTTTCATGATAGAACCAATAATGTGTGATTCTGTTATAGAAGAGTGTGAGCCTAGCACGGAAGAACTAGAACAAGAGAGTGACTCAAATTTAGAGTCAATTATTATGGATCCTTTTTGGGCATCAAAAGAAGAATACCTATACAAAGTAGAAGCTCATCCTCAACGAGGAGAAGAGATTGCAAATGATGTGAGATTAACCACACAGGTAACCACCAAGAGTTAAGTCAAGATAAGAAAGAAGAGAGGACTCCCACTAGAAGAAGATGAATCTTTGTTTGAGGTCCCTCAAAATTTTAAGAAGTATTAGACAAAGGATAGAAAAGTCATGATAAGGATGCCTAAACGTGAAGCACTAGTGGGAGAGGCCTATGATAACAAAGAGAAAACTAAGAAAATCATTGTGACCATAGAGCAAGGTGAAGAACGATGCACATATATAGGACATGATTTGACAGTGGACAAGGACCAAGAGTTGATAGCCTTGCTAAGAGAATACAGAGATGTGTTTGCAAGGAATCATAAGGACTTAAAAGGAGTAGACCTTGACATTTTCTCACACACAATTCCCATGACCTCAGAAGCCAAACCCTCTAAACAAAAGCCATACACATATAATGACAATTATGCAGCCAAGATCAAGGAAGAGATAGATTGTTTGGTAGAAGCCGGATTTATCTATGAGATTGAGCACACTGAATGGTTTTCCTCCATTGTAGTGGTGCCCAAGAAGAATGGAAAGTTATGTGTTTGCATTAACTTGAAAAAGGTGAACGCAACTACTATTAGAGATAGTTATCTGCTTCCCATCATTGAACATCTATTTGAAAGAGTGGCAGACAAGGAAGTCTACAACTTCCTTGATAGATTCTCTAGCTACAATCAAGTGGCCATTGCCCCAAAAGACCAGCACAAGATGGATTTTTCCATAGAGTGGGGCATATTTGCTTTTCGAGTAATGCCATTTCGTCTTATCAACGCACCAACTACCTTCCAAAGGCTGCTGTGTCATGTATTTAATGAGTTCTTGCATAAAAATTTGGAAGTCTATGTGGATGACCTTTGTGTTCATTCCAACATTAGACAAACACATATACTTGAACTCAAACAAATCTTTGATAAATGTAGAGAATATCAGGTCTGCCTAAACCCAGAAAAGTGTGTCTTCATGGTCAGGCAGGGCAAGATTCTAGGACACATAGTGTCAAAGAATGGTGTATCCATGGACGAGGAGAAAGTTAGAGTAATTACAGAGCTACCTAGGCCAAAGAATGTCAAGGAAGTAAAAGCTTTCATGGGCCATTGTGGGTATTATTGATGTTTCATTCACATGTATGCAATCATTACAAAGCCTTTGTACTCTGTTTTGACTAATTTTGAGTGGATGGACGAATGCAAAAACTCCTTTAATGAGCTTAAGAGATGATTGTGTTCAACACCAATCTTGACTACACCAGATTGGAACAAGCCATTCCATGTTCATGTGGATGCATCCAATTATGCAATTGGGTGTGTACTAGCACAACCTACTGGCGAAGGCAATATGGATCTCCCCATTGCTTATGCGAGTAGACAATTGAATGTGACTTAATAAAATCATACCACTATTGAAAGAGAAGGATTAGACATGGTATATGTGGTTAAAAAGTTTAGACATTATTTTCTTGCAGATAAGTTTAAATTTTTTATAGACCACCAAGCACTATTATATCTAGTGAACAAACCATGCAACACTGGTAGATTAGTAAGATGGTTCCTCTTACTAATGTAATATGACTTCAAAGTTGTGGTTAGGAAAGGTAGGACTCACCTTAGGGTAGATCACCTTTCTAGAATAACTTCAGGAGAGTCCCCTCAAGGAGTATCAAATGACCTTCCTAATGCTTACTTGTTCAATCTAGAAGTAGTGCCTTAATGGGCAAAAATGATAGTTCCTATTCTAGACTTTGGACCCAAACATCCTGTATTGAGAGCAAGAGATGAAGAAGTAGTGAGGTCTCAAAAATACCACATCATGGTAGGTAGCATGTATAAGCACACCAATCAAGGCATACTAGCTTGTTGTGTAGATGAAGATGAACATATAAAGTGGTTGCAAATAGTACATGTAGGTGCACTGTAGCAACATCACTCCAAACATCGGACTCTATAGACTTTGCAAAGGTTGGGGGTATATTAGCCAACATTCAAAGCAAATGTCCATAGGTTGTGCAAGGAATGCCAAATCTGTGCTATTAAACCACCACTAGAACATGCTACACTGTATCAAATGTCTTTAGTGCGAGATTGGAGTGAATCTTTGGTAGACTTCTTGATGACAAAAACATTCCCTCAAGAGATGAAATTGGCTAGATGAACAAGCTTAGAACAGGAAGCACTAGATTATTCACTCATTGGCAATAATCTATATAAATGAGGAAGACATGGATATCTTAGATTGTGTGTCCACGAGAGTGAATATCTTAAGATCTTGGAGATTGCTCACCAAGATGTGGCAAGAGGACACTTTGGACCAGATAGGATGATCAAATCTATACTAATTGGAGGTCTTTGGTGACCAACACTTCACATGGATGCACATTCTTATGTGAAGAGATGTGATACTTGTCAACAAACGCAGTACCCGATACATAACGATGAGATGCCTTTGAAACCTATGATGGGTGGACGTGCATTCTCTAAGTGGGGAATACAATTTCTTGGTCTTATTAATCCCCTAGCTAAGGGTTCACATGCTAAATACATCATTGTGGCTACCGATTATCTGACTAAATGGGTGGAAGTGAAGGCCACAATGAAGAATGATGCTCAAACGACGGCTAAGCTCTTATTTGAGGATGTGTTCACTAGGTACGGGCTACCAATAGAGTTAGTAAGTGATCGCGGCACACACTTCTTGAATGAAGTTATTGAAAATCTTCTCCAAGAATTCTCGGTGGTACATAAGAAGTATGCCCCCTATCATCCATAAGCCAATGGACAAGCCAAGAGCACGAACAAGATATTATGTAATGTGTTGACAAAATTGGCGAATAATAAATGCTTTGATTGGGACAAACAACTACACCATGCTATTTGGGCATATCGAGTTGCCTATAAAACGATACTCCAAGCCACACCCTTTCATATGGTATTTGGCTAGAATGCAGTGTTACCTTTAGATTTCATGATACCCACACTAAGAGTAGCACAAGAACATCAATGGAATGGCCATGAGATCTCATCTAAAATCTTTGATCTTGAACGCTTAGGTGAAACAAGATTGAGAGCAGCAGTATGAATTTCTGCAGCTAAGAAAAGACAAAAGGCATACTTTGATGCCCATGTGAAAGATAAAGGCTTGAAAGCGGGAGACTTAATCTTGGTCTAGACATTGAAATTATGTGCATGGAAGTTGGAGAAGCTAGGCTATGGACCCATGATTATTAATCAAAAAGTGGAGTAGTCCAATTAGCCACCCTAGAAGGCGACATCCTAGCTAGTTACATAAGTGGATGTAGAGTCAAATTATATCAAGAACCCCTCACAGAAGAAATGCTTAATTGACTCAACACTCCCAAGAAATGTAAGGAAGAGGAAAAATGAATTTGAGAAGAAGCGTAGGTAGAAACCTTAGAACGCATCCGAATAATGAAATTGAGATGATAGGGAAGAGTCCAACCAATGTTAGATGCTTATGAAGCTCCAAGATATCACATGGCAATGTGCCAAGCATTAGACATACGTTTTCATAGAATAGTTAGCCGACGTCCTTTTGTGACCCTAGAGGTAGGGCAGGGAAAGAGTGCAAGGGTTGTAAGAGCCTTGATTGACTCAAGCACAACCACTAGCGTAGCTAGACTTTCTTATTGTCAAGACTTGCAATTAACTATCAATCATATAGAAGCATATCTCATAGGATTGGGAGGTGTGGAAACCCCTTGCATGAGCGAGATGGAGTTTTCCCTCTACATTCAAGATGTTCTTATGACAGTGAAGGTGCTAGTGTGTCAAGATGAGGATCTCATGGAACCTCTTGTCTTGGGTCAAGACTGGATCTATGATCATGCAGTCAACCTGAACATAAGAAGTGGACGTCTTCAAGTATGGGTGGATCAAAACTGCATCACAATTGAGAATCATGCATGAACTAGGAAAGACACCAACTCCTGGTCCTTCCAGGAGTACACATGAAGATAAAGATGTTGTTCTTGTCCAAAACTCTATGATGCAGAAGGAGGTCGTACTCAACAAAGGAATCAAGGATCACATGGAACTCCCTTCTTTTCCAAAGGTGATCAAAACAAAGTAGACAAAGGAGCACAAGAAGCAGAGGAAGTGGACGGTCCATGCTCATAGTAAATGGAGTGAGCAAAACAAGATGACTCAAACAGTGAAGCAAATTTGGATCCACAAGGGTGAACAACCCTCTGCTTGAGAGACTGTACCCAAAGGAGGCAACAAACCAACTACTCGTGCAAGAAACACAAAGAAAGAGTACTCCAGTAATCTCCCAAAGCAGTCAATGAAGGTTGACCCCTATGTTGGACAAATCTGGGAGCCCAAGACCTGTTTACATGCTCAAGTAGCTTCACATAAGCTCAAAAGCTTGAATAGCCACTCAAAATCATGCATATCATATATTTCATGGCAAACATCTGCACTCACCACCTCCACACCTCAAATCACACCTAGAATTATCTGGAAATGGGTACCCAAAAAGTCCCAAGTCCAAGATGACCTAGTCGAGAGACCTTTACATGTCATCACTACCAAAAGATGCCATCTCACATAGAAAATTTGGAGAGTTAAAGTTTGTAATAAACCCCCTGACCGAACCCTATAAACTATTGTGCACAAACATAGATGCATTTGAGTACATTGCACAACCAGAGTATGCATATAGGAACATTACTATCCTCCTAACTCTCACTCACACACACAATACACCACTTGGCTAACCTCTAACCTCAATAAACAACATGTTGGTATTGTAGAGGGAACACAATATTACCATGTTTTCTACGCAATGCTAATGTGATTTTCCTATTCCAACAGATAAGCATCAGACATTACCAGTGATATCATGGTTGACATAGCAGAAACTAGTTCTCAAGCAGGCACAAGTCAGCAGGTGGTTGATATGGAGAATTTACCTATCATGCCTGAGACAACTGAAAGACTGGAGCAATTGTAGGCTATTCAGATTATACCGATACAAGACCCTCGATCGGCCATACCATGCCTATAGGCAAGAGCTCTCATTGGATTAGTGAAGTAGCAGGACCATTGGGTGAGCGCTCATACCTTTGGGAGGCAGAGCTAGAATTCAATGGAAAGGTGGGTCAAGTACCATTTCTTTACGCGATAATTTGAAAAGTCATAGAATGCAGAAGCACTACACCTAGTATGGCAGAAGGTGGGATTAGATGCATACTTTGGTGCTCAACTTCCCAAACCCGACTTCACGAGATGCTATTGTCTTATCAATACTTTGACTCCTAGTAAGCATCCCCAAGCGTCAAGCATGTTTGTGCTCCCATCTCTTACAAGGGGAAATGAGTTGAAGAGTTTAAGTTAACCAATAAATTAGTGCAAGAGGGCCTGGATATGAAAGGAATGCACATACCCATCGAGAAGGAGGTTCTAGTACCCGATAACATGAAGAATCGAACCCTTACCAAACTCAAGAATATGGTAGCTATGATGCCTAATATTGCAATTAACCTAAGAATGTGCATGCAACCCAAGACAATATGGTTCAGTTTGTATCTTATAGAGACTCAAAACTTAACAATTAACCTGCCTCATAGGATCATTGATCATATTCATTTGGCACATACGTGGTGGCCACAAAAGTCAATCTTGTATGGATGTTGTGCATTGAGCAAGATCATTTACAGATGTTTGCCTTGTGACATTCCAATCCAGCATGCTCTAATGTGGAATAGAGTACAACAATTTAAAGGTCGAGCATCCATAGGACCATCTTCCAAGAGGATGCAAGGAGCAGTACAAGTACCATGTGCTCAACCATGAGGAGCAACATTGACCCTAGATGTCACTCTCCCACCTCGTCAGGTATGCTTGTTTACACTACGCCTTCCAAGATGCAACATTGAAGGCCCCAATTTGATATTCCCACCAATCCTCACAGACCTTGAGTTCCCTGGAGGGGTACATTTGGAAGATCTCACTAATGAGGATTTTTAGCAAATTCTAAAAGAAGTGAATCTTGAGTCAATTGAGGAACATCTGATGGAACATTCTCAGCCACAAGCCACCACCTCTCAAGTACTAGTCACCATAGTTGATGAGGATGAGGAATAGGAAGATGATGACGAGAATGAGGAATCATAGGAAGGTGACAATGACTACGAAGGAAGACATCAAGAGGAGGAAATAGAAGTTCCGAAACTTGCAAGTGCCCCGACATACACTGCTCAATTACAAAGGTTATATGACACAATCTAGGCGATGCAAGAGAGGCATAGAGTTTCATTTACATCTGGCCAAGGCTTAATACAACAAATGCATGTAGATGAAGGAATGGATCCTCACTTCATTAATACACTCAAGTTGTTAACAGAGTCACTAGGTGTTCAAGAGGCTATGCATACCGCAGTTCGACAATCAATATGATATGACAAACATAGAGTGAAAACAAGGCCTTGCGCAAGAAGAAACATAGAGATAGCCATATCCGAACCAGAAGCAACCATGGAACCAACAGGCACCCAACAACCACCATCGATCGTACTGCAGAAACATTTGTACAAACATCACCAATCTAACCTCAGCACCCTCCATCTCCTCCATCACCCCCACCACCGACCACTAAAGAAACTATTGTAGTGATAACAACCATCCCCCAAACCCCAGCCTCATCAACATCCTTTTCCTTATGTGAACCAACCTCTCAGGCCGCACTCTTCTCTTCTATTACCCACCCAATTTTCACTCCCCCATTTTTGTTAGTCAAACCCATCATTGGACACCCCATGATACCTAGCATAGCTGGACATCCAAGACCCATAGAAGGTAGTTTAGGTATCCCTGCAATTCCCTATTTACACATGCCTCTTCCCCTTGATCCCTACTTCCCAATTGCCTACTTCAACTTTCCCTACAGTTCCATTGCAACCATAGCCCCACCCCATTACATGTCTTTCATGTAGAGTTTCATTTGTGTTCCCACCCCACACATGCCAGGGTCGCAAACACTCACTTCCACTTCACTGTACACACACACCAAGATCAGTTCACCTACCATCCCCACTTACATGGTAGCTCCAACACATACCACACTATCTGATTCTATGGACATTTCACCACCCACAACACCTGATCCCCCTCCCCCCACAATTCCACCATCCCCCTACCATCAACCTCACTGGCACCCACCTCTTTGTTCGTCACAGCATCCATCATTCCCATTCTCATTCCCGTTCCCCCTTCACTCCACCCCATCTCCCTTGCGTCTCATATTGTACATAATAAATTCTCTATAATAATTAGTTGTGTATCATAGTTACAACATGATTACCAAAGACTAGAAGATCGCAATGCTCCCTTTTAGGTGGAATTGCAAAGATTGCAAGCAAGAGTCATAGCTTTGGAAGCTAATAAAGAAGCACTCCAAGTGGAATACCTCACCCTACAATAAGCTCATATAGAATTGGAGGCCAAGACATCATATGTGGATGATCAAGTGGTCAAAGACTTGGAGACAATGCTTCACGAGCAAAATCTCACCAATGCAAAGCTACGAAGAAACCTAGAGCTTCTCCGGAAGCACACGTCTGTAGCATTGGAAGAGAACAAGCACTTGCAACAACAAAACCAAGATAACCTTAAAGCTGCTATGGAAGGAACCCTAGGCACAGAGATCAGTCCTACAAAATATCGAGCTATTCCCTTAGAAGACATAAGGATACTACTCAAGGAACATGCCGACTTTTTGGAGTCATGTGAGAAGCTGCAATTAGAATGTGCAAATCTCAAGAAGAAGCTAGCCATGGTCAACACATCTCAACAGGAGCCGACCATCCTCCCTGAGCCTATAACAGAAGTGGAAGCCCTAAGAAAACAGGTGGAAGAACTATAAGCAAGACTCCTACCATATCAAAGGCCACCCCTCCAATTGAAGAACCAGAATCCGACACAATGGTGGAAATACCAGTCGAAGAAAGTTATGAAGAAACATATGAGCTTGTGCCATTACCTGGCGGGCATGTCATAGCCGAGGGTTGAGACACCTTTGAGATAGAAGCACTAGATTGGCAAAGAGGGTAGAGCAGATAGGACAAACCCATGATGATAGAGTAGTCGTACAAATCAAGTCGCTTTCTAATCTAGAAGACAAAGTCCTTAAGTCCACCTATTTTCAGAACCTCTCTCATCAACAATTCATTACCACATCTGAGAAGTAGTACATGCCATATTTTGTGTTGTTGGCAGATTATAATGCAAAGTTTAAGAGGCATACAGGGAAAGAACCAGCATTCACCACCCAATTCTAGCCAGATGACATGCCAGAAGAGGCATATGCAGGCTCTATTTTTCAACCCGATCGGCATACATGACTCTTGACGAACTACCCTGAAATGATGCACCCATGGCAAACCATGCCACTCTATACGAAATATAACCCATGTTATTGCCCCATTGTCCAACACAAATCCTTGCAAGCTTTCCCAATCAAAGTACGCAACAATAAACAATGTTTATATTGGGTTAGTATCCATACTTTGTCCACCTAGAGGGCCACCCATTGTGGCCTATATGATCTCCACCATGTGCCACTGGTTTGCATGGTTAAAGAATATACCAGACATTGCTGCACATGTGTATGAAGATTTTCGAGCCGATGATGCTAGTGTTCAAGAATTTAATTCCCAAGATTCAAGCTCCATATATTTCAACCCTCGGATTTTCTAAAGCAAACCATGATTTAGTATACGACATGAGCCAAACCCACTCCATCAACATAATTTATGAATGGCATGCACGCACAAAGTACTTTTGTGCTTGCGACAAGCAGACATTTGAAGAAATGTTCTCTATCGGGTTATGGTAATACCATTCAGAAATTTTCATTCCCAGACCAACACACCTATTGCATCTCTTTGTCGTAGAACAAGCCATACATGCAAATCAGCTATGCCTACAACATCCGGACGTCCCAAGTCCAGTTGATTGGGATCAAATGATGACATACTTGGCAAGAGGACTATGCGTATAAGAACATCACCTCACCACTGATGACATTGAGTTTTATATCAAACACTCCCTACAACAAGGGTCTGTTAGGGACGACATGCATGAGAGAGGAGGGGGTGTTGGAAATAGTCAAGGAAATTAGGGCAGTACAAGACAAAGGAACCAACCCAAAGAGTCAGAGCAGAGGGACAGCCAAGCAAGACCAAGTAAGCAAAGCAATTAAAGAAGATTCAGCAATTAGGCTAGATAATTTTCCAAAGATAAATCCTTTTTAATAGTTATTTTCATCACTACATGAACATTGTAAATACCATTTTTGGTAGATTAGACTCCATTTTTTTCAAGGCGAGGAGTCCTCAAGCTTAAGGAGCATTAGATCTAAGTTCATACCAATTTTCATAATTTTTAAACTCCGTTTGAGCCCCCAAATATGTTGGAGTTAGACGTCTGCGGAAGCACGCGAACAGCACAAGGAAGAAGAAGAAGCTTGGAGCACAACACACAAGACTGAATGTATTACTAGAGAATGTACAAATATAAGTAGCCCATTAGGGCAATAGGCGTATATACAAGCCGGGGGAAAAAAACCTCCTAAAGAGGGAAAAAAGTGCCCCGGCGGTCCTAGAGTGTTCACACACATCACTACCTAAATATATCAACAAATCCCCCCTGGGAGTGATGCGGTGAACAAGGAGCTTGCACTCATGTATAAGGAAGTGCCGAGCTATGTGGAAATCACTCCACAAAAGGAAGTAAGCCCAAAGCTTTGCGGAAAGCTTCAAACTTCTCCCTAGGCAGAGCCTTCGTGAAAAGGTCTGCAATGTTCTCCTGCGTGGGCACATATGCCAAGTTGATCTCCCCAGCAGAGAACCTCTCCCTGACATAGTGATAATGCACCTCAATGTGCTTAGTGCGAGCATGGAACACAGGGTTCCTCGCAACTGCCAATGCGCTCTGACTGTCAGTGAAGATGGTGGTGGCAGAAGACTGGCCAACACCCAAATCAGCCATAAGGCGTGTGGGCCACACACACTCAACAGTCGCTGTGAAAGCTGCCCTATACTCAGCCTCACAACTGGAAGTGGCCACAGTAGGCTGCTTCTTGCTCAACCAAGATATACATGAGCTACCAAGCATGAAGCAAAAACCACTGGTGGACACACGAGTGTCATAGCAACCAGCCCAATCTGAGTCAGAAAAAGCATGCAAATCTGGCGGTAGTGATCCCCCCTTGGGATAAAACAACCCAAGTAACCGAGTACCACTCAAGTAGCGAAAGATGCGCTTAACCGCTTTCCAATGCGTGACTCTTGGGCAATGCATAAACCTGCTCATCTGTGAGACAACAAACTGAATATCTGGCCGAGTAATGCATAAGTAAATCAAGCATCCAACAGCCTGCTGATAGAGAACAGCCTCAAATGCATCTCCAGCATCATGAAGACTCAATCGTAAACCTGTCTCCATAGGAGTGGCAATAGGCTTACAGTCTTCAAGGCCAAAACGCTGCAATAATGTGTCAATATATTTCGTTTGACACAAAGCCATTCCACCATCAACTTGCATAAACTGAATGCCCAAATAGTGATGCAAATGCCCCAAATCAGACATCTCAAATGAGGCATGCAAATCAGCCTTGAAATCAGCAATATGCTTCTCAAGAGGACCAGTGAGCAGCATGTCGTCTACATAGACAACAATGATCAGAAGCACATCATTAGCACGCTTAACATATAAGGTGCTTTCAGTTGGACTGTTCTCAAAACCATGTGCAATTAGATAGGCATGTATTTTCTCATACCAAGCACGTGGTGCTTGCTTTAAACCATATAACGCCTTCTTTAACCTGCACACCTGGTTTTCATGCCCTTTCTGCACAAAGCCACGGGGCTGAAAAACATACACTTCTTCATGCAAGTCACCATTCAGAAATGCTGTTTTAATGTCCAATTGATGTACATTCCAACCATGATGGGCTGCAAGTGCACAAATGCTCCGAACAGTAGTCATACGGCATGTAGGTGCAAAGGTCTCATCAAAATCAATGCCTCTTTCCTGCGCATAACCCTTTGCAACAAGCCTAGCCTTATACCTGTCAACTGTACCATCAGGTTTACGCTTCAGCTTGTATACCCACTTAGTGCCAATGGCCTTCTTGCCAAGAGGCAAGTCACATAAAGACCATGTACCATTCTTCATTATAGCATCATATTCAGATTGCATAGCAGCCATCCAATTTTCTGAATTTTGTGCTTCATCAAAAGAAACAGGCTCATTCTCATCACAGAGACTAGATGAAGCCATAGCATAGCAATCTGATGCAAAGGAGGTACTATGAGAGCCTGAACGAGTACGATATGACAAAGGTGCATCTAATTTGCTCTCACGCAAAGTCTGCACCAGCCATTTTGGCATAGTTTTTGCCTGTTCAATATCAGCTCTCTCATCAACAAGTGCATCATGTAAATCTGCATCAGAAATGGAATGATCTGCATCATCATATGAAACCTGCAAAGGCTGAAAAGTTGCCTCATTAGGACCAGCGCTAGCCTGTCCACCTGTAAAAAGAGGCATCAAAGTATCATACATGTCTTTGGAGCTAACAGATGTCTCCTTAGTACATGAAAGCAATGGCTGAATAGCATCTTCCACAAAGACAACATCACGGCTAACCAGAATGCGTTTAGTTTGTGGATGATACAGACGATAGCCTTTACTTTCAGAACTGTACCCAACAAAAATACATTTTACTGCCTTATCATCCAATTTTCTGCGATGTTGTTCAGGCACTAATGCATATGCCAAACAACCAAAAACATGCAGATGAGCAACAGATGGCTTGCGGTCATGCCAAGCCTCATATGGAGTGATAGACTGCAACGCTTTGGTGGGACACCTATTCAGTACATATGCTGCACACATGACAGCCTCAAGCCAGAAACTATGTGGTAAAGCCTGACTTTTGACCATGCACCTCGCCATCTCCATGAGTGACCTGTTCTTTCGTTCAGCAACTCCATTCTGTTGAGGTGTATACGGCACTGTACACTGGTGTTTTATCCCACGTTCAGCCAGAAATGCATTAAAATCTGAAGACATATATTCCCCCCCTCGATCAGAACGGAGGGTGCCCATTTTACATGCTGACAGATTTTCAGCCAAAACCAAAAACTGTTTGAAGCACATGAACACTTCGGACTTTGCTTTGAGTGGATATACCCATGCATGCCTGGAAAAATCATCAATGAAAGTCACGAAGTAAAGGTAATTTCCAAAAGAGGGTGTCTGCATAGGACCACAGACATCACTATGTACAAGCTGCAATTTCTGCATAGCCCGAACTGAACCATCTTTTGGAAAGGAAGAACGCTGCATTTTGCCCAAAATACAACCTTCACAAACATGTTTTCCAGGTGCCTCAAGTTTGGGCAAAGAGGACACCATTTCAAATTTCTGCAGGCGTAACAAACTAGCAAAATTCAGATGACCAAAGCGTGCATGCCAAAGCTTTGCATCTGACATAGCCTGAGAATCATGAACTGCACATGCCGAATCATTCACAGATCTTTCATAGTCTATGAGCTTATACAGCCCACGACATAAAATGCCAGAAGCAATAATCACATCGCCATTTGAGAGATCATGGACTGTACACCTGTCATCAACGAATTTCACAACCAAGCCAATCTTGGCTAATGCAGAAACTGATAACAGGTTCTTTTTGATCCCTGGCACAAATAAAGCATCTGACAAAGTGAAAGAACTACCATCAGCAGTAGTCAGAATGATCTTACCAACTCCCATAACAGGATAAGAGGAGTTATTGGCGCATGTGACAGTATTCCCTGTAGGGGCAGGCTCGAGTGAAGAGAAGAAACTGCGCTGCGAGGTAATATGTTTGGTCGCCCCACTGTCAAAGTACCAAACATCTGAGTCTACTGCAGACATGCACTGATCATGAGAAGATGGGTCAAAACTGCAGACAGTAGTAAACGCCCATTCTTCTTCCTGCACAAGATTTGCAGACTCTGTTTTTGGTGTAGAGGCCTCTGCAACAACCATTCCAGCCTCTTTCTTCTTTGCCTCTTTAGCAGCCAGTTTTGGACAGTTCTTTATAATATGATCATTTCCTTTACAGTACTTGCAGAACAATTTCTGCTTTTCTGATTTCTTCTCATCTTTATCCTGGTTCTTCGATTGTGCAGCATTTGCAGATTTCTGCTTACTAGTAGAAGAGCTCCATTTTCCTTTGCCCTTCTGACTAGCCAGGAAAGCTTGATCTGCAACACGCATAATGGACCTGTTCTGCCTGGACTGATCTTCCTGCAACAGAACAGAGACTAATTCCTCAAATGACAAGGCATTCGGATTGCCTTTCATCATCAATCGAAGAGTAGAGGCAAAACTCTGATATGAATCAGGAAGGCCATTCAGAACGGTCTGCACAAGTGAGCTATCTGGTATAACCTCATCAGCAGAAATCAATTGTTCCTTCAGGTCTTTGATCTTTGTAAGAAAACTGTGCATCGAATCACCTTCATTCATGTGCTCACTCTCCAACTGTTTTCGGAGGTAAGCAACACGAGCCTCATTCCTAGCCTGGTACAAAGTGGTAAGTGTATCCCAAGCATCCTTTGCTATTCTGCAAGAGCGAATGTGAGGAATAATGGCACGTTTGACAGACAAAGCTATCAATGCATGTGCCTGGGCATCTCTGCCATCCCAACGAATCTGCTCTACAGTAGGTGCAACAGAAACAGCAGCACGAACAGGAATCTGCGAAATATCATCTTCGACACCATCTTCATCAGCTCCAACACCTGTATTTGCAGTACCTGTCGTTACAGGTGTAACAGGACGTCTTTCAACACCCTGCACAATGTTCCACAATCCTTTTGCAACCAGTACATGTCGCATCATATAAGCCCATAATGGGTAGTTGGTACCATCCAACTTATCCTCAACAGCCAACATACGGAATACATCACTGCTTTCAGCCATGGCCAGTGACTAAAATACCTTGATGCAGAAAATTGACTGTATCTCAAAAAGTTGAACAGAACTGCCCAGACGAGTTCTGCTAGACCTGTAGCAGACTTCGAGACGCTTAAACTGGCGAATAGAAACTGGTATATACCTTTGGCACAAAAGGACGAAATAGCCTGCACAAGCACTGCGATAGTGCGTTCGGAGGCCGAAACGAGCTCAGATCGCGATTTCGGCACCACAGAGTGAAGCCGTTTTGATCTCGGAAACACCCTGAGTATGCTCACCAAATTTTGTGCGAATCTGAGACTGCAAACGGAGGAGTGTCGACGGCGCCCTAGAAGAAGCAACGACCTGCTCTGATACCAATTGTTGGAGTTAGACGTCTGCGGAAGCACGCGAACAGCACAAGGAAGAAGAAGAAGCTTGGAGCACAACACACAAGACTGAATGTATTACTAGAGAATGTACAAAGATAAGTAGCCCATTAGGGCAATAGGCGTATATACAAGCCGGGGGAAAAAAACCTCCTAAAGAGGGAAAAAAGTGCCCCGGCGGTCCTAGAGTGTTCACACACATCACTACCTAAATATATCAACAAAATAAGCCTTGGAACCTAATTTTTAACTAGGCCAAACACTAGGTCTGGACAGGGCCAAAGCTAGTTAAAAACTATAAAAAGAGCTAAAGAGCTCATTTTTTAGGTAAGATTTAGAGTTTTGAGCTATTGTAGAGATTACTTGCATGATAGAAAGCACTCCATTGTTCCTCTCTTTGTTCTTGCCTTGTGTGTGTGTATGTGTGTGTATGTGTGTGCATGCTTGTGTGCTTCTCACTCATGCACTTGTGCCTTCACTTGCTCATACTCATCATACTAGTCCTTACGTCTCCACATATTGACAATTATGAGGTGGATCTCCTCACGTTGGTACTTGCCATTGTGCTAGAGTGACACCATGTGTGATGTTATCTATGACCGAATGTGCAATCACATAGCGATGGAATTATATCGCGTCAATAGTTGCTATAGAGGGTCACTTCTTGTAGTGTGCTTTTATTCTGCTTTAGAGAATAGCTCTAGAGAAGGTGCATTGCATTCCTTAGCTTTTGGAAGCACTATCATAGTTGGTGCACACTTCACATATGACAATAAGATTATTTTAATGTGGTGCCAATGAATCAATGTTTACTTGCATACATTTTCTTAATTGCTTCAATACAACTTCATGTTCAATAGCAAATTACACAAAATCAAAGAAAATCATCCATGATTAGTCTATTTTTGAATCCTAGTTGGCATGGATTGTGATTTGTAGAGGCACTTGGCATTGAAGCCACATCTCCGAAGTAGACACAATGGACAGTTAAGAGATAACTTTCTAAGGTAGTCCATTGGAAGGCAAGCCAATGGCGTTACCTATCCTTCAAAGCACATTTACATCCATACATCTTATGTTACATGCCATTGCTTGATTGGACAAAGTCCTCCTCGAGGCCATTCATTATATGTCTTGAATCCTCTAATATCAGTATACTACACGTATGACAATGTCTTGTGGTGGTTTATAACCACACTTCGATGCGACAAGGTGGGCTTTGCATTTGATGGATCACATAGTTGGAGATGTACTTTCATTCATAATTTTTTTGAATCTTCTTCTTTGTCGGACATTATAGTGCATACATTGGTTGAAAACAAATTTTATTTGAGGAAGAATGGAAACTAAACTTGTGTTCAAAGATATTCTTATATGTTCCAAACAACAAAGATATTCTTACATGTTCCAAATGTGAGGCTCTCCTCAAAAGAAGACATGTGAATGATGTGTGTGCCACTCTCCTCCCATCCATTTATATCTTCTTGTATCTAAAAATAGCAGTGATCAGGAATGATCTAGTGTCGCCATGTGGCCAACATGCAACACTCATCCCCACTAACCATCAAATACCTTAGGATATACCCCCGAGCTTAGGACCTTGGCTAACTAGCCCTCGTCCCACACACACATGGAATGGTCTCTGTAGACCAATGTATGACACTCTCTCCCCCTTCTAAAGATCATTGTCCTCAATGATTAATGAGGGAAAGTACTTGCGAATCAGAGCTGCTGATTCCCAAGTGGAGTCAATAAGTGGTAATCATCTCCAGGCTACCAGATACTCTTGGATGACACGATTCCTTAACCGTTTCTGTCTCCTATCTAATATTCTATCTGGAGAATGATCTTCACTATCGGTTTCCTGCAAAGAAACAATGCCCTCTATTAGATTATCCTCCCTAGATATATACTTTCTTAGTTTACTGACATGAAACACTGGATGGACTCTGCAATCTGGAGGAAGCTGTAATCGGTATGCAACATCACTCAACTTCTTTACTATCTTCCAAGGTCCACAATACCTTGGTGATAGCTTACTACACTTCCCTGTGGACAATGAAGTAGATCTAGCCAGTACCTGAAGGAAGACTCGGTCTCCTTCCTCAAAGGATCTAGGAGATCTTTTCCTATCAGCATACTCTTTGGCTCTATCAGCTACTTGCTGCATCTTGGCTTTAGCTATTTCAAGGTTTGCTTGGAGATTCGCTAAGAACTTAGAAGCACGAGGACATTTCTTAGGCATTCCTATGGTACCGGGAGCAATGGGATTCATGCCATAGTTCATCTCAAAAGGAGACATCCCAGTCACCTTATGAGGCCTATTGTTATAAGCAACTCTACTAGCGGCAAATAACTATCCCAATCTATCTGTCTCTCAGACACATATGCCCGCAACATATCCTCTAGAATTTGGTTGACCCTCTCGGTCTGACCATCTATCTGTGGATGATCACCACTACTCATTTTTAGTGACACTTTTAGTTTGTCAAATACAAACTTCCAGAAATTTCCTGTAAATCTGACATCCCTATCTGAGACTATGGATGTCAGTAACCCATGCAATCTGAAGACATGCTGGATAAACAACTCCGCTACCTCTGGAGCTTCTATCGTCTCTTGTGTAGGTATAAAATGAGCCATCTTGCTCAGTCTATCTACCACAACTAGGATTATATCCCGCTTCCTTTGGGTCCGCGATAACCCCACTATGAAGTCCATGGATATACTATCCCAATTATGATCTGGAACTTGTAAAGGATGTAAAAGACCTGGTGTCTTCACCCTTTCTGCTTTGTTGACTTGGCACATAAAGCATTGTCAAACATAAGTATGGATATCTCTGGCTAATCCAGGCCACCAAAATGTTCGTCTAACAAGCTGTATTGTCTTGTCAACACTAGGATGTCCTGCGCAGGGAACATCATGGTTATCATGCATGAATTTCTTTTGCAAATCCCCAGAATCTGGCACATAAACCTTTCCTTTCCGCCTCACTATTCCATTCTCCTGTGAGAAATTAGAATACGGAATGGACTTGTTTGCTTTAGTAGAAGAAGAAACAGCTGGAACTGTCCTGTCTCCTAAAATAGAGTCATCACGAATGGCTCTAACTATCTGTAACAAATGTGGATCTTCCACCTGTGCTTCCTTAATTTCTTGAAGCAATGAGCTTTCTAAAACTATAAAGCTCATTTGATACATTATACGAGATAATGCATCAGCTACTATATTTTCTTTGCCTCTTCTATACAAGATTTCCATGTGAAATTCTTGCATGAGCTAAGCCCAATGAGCCTGTCGGCCTCGAAGATCTGGTTGACTACAAAAATACTTGAGTGTATGATGATCTGTGAATACCTTAAAGTCCACACCATAAAGATAGTGTCTCCAAACTTTAAGTGCATGCACCACCACATACAACTCTTGTTCATGCACCGGACAATTGCGTTGTGCACTACTTAACTTCTTACTTTCAAAGGCTATTGGCCTGCCATCTTGACTCAAGACTGCTCCTATGGCTATGCTGCGAGCATACGTTTTTAACTCAAATGGTTTCTGAGGATCCACCACTTTGAGTGTAGGAGCCTCTGAAACAGCTTGTTTTGAGAGTATCAAAACTCTTTTGCTATTCTTGCTTCCATGCAAATGGAAATTTTCCTTGAAGCAAGTTCGTCATAGGTGCTGTTATCGACGAATATGAAGAGATGAATTTCCAATAGAAATCGAAAAGTGTTAAGAATGACCGTAATTGCCCCTCATCCTGAGGAGTAGGCCATGCTAAAATAACTGATACCTTCTTGGGATCCATCTGAACCCCATCGGCTGAAATCACATGCCCTAGATACTCTATCCTCGAAAGAAACAATTGTGTCTTCTCTGGATTTACATACAACTGATTTTCTTTTAAAATATTCAACACAAATCTTAAATGATTTTCATGCTCATGCACAATCCCACTATACACTAGCAAATCATCCACAAAATCAACAACACACTTTCCTATGAAAGTTCGTAAGATATCATTCATTAACATCATAAATGTAGCTGGAGCATTTGTCAAACCAAAGGGCATGACCAAATACTCATAATGACCAAAACGGGTCCTGAAAGGTGTCTTATGTACATCAATATCTTTTCACTCTAATTTGATGATAGCCACTCTTTAAATCTATCTTACTAAATACAATGGCTCCACCTAGAGCATCCAAAAGATCATCAATCCGGGGCATGAGATATCTATGTTTAATAGTGATCTTATCGAGCATCATAATAAGCAATGCTCTAGGTGTCGCATAAGCGACACTTAATATTAGCATTGCTTATGCGATGTTGTCACATATGCAACACTTTTATAGCGTTGCATAAGGAATGTCACTTAAACGTCACTAACACCTTTGTAATGAGTGCTGATAGGAGCTTCATTTAAGCGATGAACCATGCGTGATGCTATCTATGGCCGAATGTGCAATCACATAGCGATGAAATTACATCGTGTCAATAGTCGTTACAGAGGTCACTTCTTGTAGTGTGCTTTTATTGTGCTTTAGAGAATAACTCTAGAGAAGGCTCATTGCATTCCTTAGCTTTTGGAAGCACTATCATTGTTGGTGCACACTTCACATATGACAATAATATTATTTTAATGTGGTGCCAATGAATCGATGCTTACTTGCATACATTTTCTTAATTGCTTCAATACAGCTTCATGTTCAAAACCAAATTACACAAAATCAAAGACAATCATCCATGATCAGTCTATTTTTGAATCCTAGTCGCCATGGATTGTGGATTTGTAGAGGCACTCTAGCATTGAAGTCACATCTCAGAAGGAGATACAATGGATACTTAAGAGATAACTTTCTAAGGTAGTCCATTGGAAGGCAAACCAATGGCGTTACATATCCTTCAAAGCACATTTACATGCCATTGATTGATTGGACAAAGTCCTCCTCGAGGCCATTCATTATATGTCTTGAATCCTCTAATAGTAGTATACTACACGCATGACAATGTCTTGTGGTGGTTTATAACCACACTTCGATGCGACAAGGTGGGTTTTGCATTTGATGGATCACATAGTTGGAGATGTACTTTCATTCATAATTTTTTTGAATCTTCTTCTTTGTCGGACATTATAATGCATACATTGGTCGACAACAATTCTAATCTTTAGAATAATCTAAATACCCAAAAAAAGTATTTGGATACTCACTTAAGGTCCCTTTAAGAGGCCGAGCGGCCATAGAAATTCAAAAATATTCCAACCTAAGAAAATATGGATAAACATGATGAAACAAAAAAAAAGTATTACATATGAAGGTCCATTCAATGAAATGGGAAGCTTAATAGTCAAATAGCTCATCCATCGACTTGTGTTATTGAAAGAAAATGATAAGTTTAATATAAGTTTAATTTCTTTAATGTTACCTTCATGTGAAATTTGATGTACTATTTTTTTTTACTTAATCCTAAATGAGAATGATGCGGTGTAATGGTAACACTTTGGACCTCTTACACTCAATGTTTAAGATAAAAACAAAGAAAAATTTGAGCATGTGCATTGTGGTTTCAATATTGTAAAAGTATACTAGACAAAGTAGATCGGACATCGAAGTTTTTATTATGAAGAAAAAGAAAAAAATTCTGAATTTTGATGTATATTTTTAAAAGAAAAAAAGTGAAGGTTCAGCGGAAGCCTACTCCCTCTAGTTTTAACTTTGATATTGCAGCTGTACAAGTGAAGGGGCATAGTAGTCATGGGATATCTCAGAAAGCAAGGGTTAAAATGCCCGAAGACTACACAAGAGAATACTGGTTTCAATTGGAAATTCCAGGCTGAGATATTTGAATTGATTGACGTGTGAGCTGCTGACGTTGTCCCGCACGGACTGTCTACTACTGCAGCTCACTTACGATCGCATTGCTCTGCATTTTCACCAGAAGCATGCGAGCGTGTTTCAGTTGACCTCAACAAAATGCATTGTTCGTTTGCTTCAACTGCAACCAGCGACTGCTTCAGCATTCACCGTATCCTCAGCTTATCTCGTGTAAAATCAATTCACCTCCCTTCCTCGACAGGGCGACAATCTACCTTTGTAGAGCGAGACCCTCTTGTCGATCGAGATTCTAACTCCATCGAGCCACCAAACAATTCTTGGAACGAGAGTATATGGGGCTCCCCTAGAAACTGTAAATGGCACAAAGAAGACGAGAGCGCACTCAGCGCATTCGAACCACTTCCCCTTCCTATGACATACCCCGGTTCCGCACCTTCGCTTAAAGATGTGATGAACATGAAGAATTGCGATCCTGAGATTAAGGTAAAGGAATTTATCATCTTATTCTGTTTGGCCTCTGGAAGTACTTGTTATCAGGGCTTCTAACATTCCTGAGTCCTAGATGTGCTAGGCACATTCGCGAGATGAAGATCAATTCAAAAGATTTTGAACTGGTCTTGTGCAAGTTTGACTGTAAAGTTAAACTGGGCTTTTAGGTGCTAATTCCTGAGGTGGTGCTAACAACTGCTTAGGCTTCTTGCAATTCATTTCTCTATTTATAAACATTTCACATAAAACTTGTACAAAAACATATTCTGAACCTCTTCGTTTCCTCTTACTCTCTTTAATTGCTGTTAATGGCCTTTGCAGGACTGCCGTGATGTAATCTATCAGTGGACAGGAGAGTGTTCTAGATGCCAAGGAACTGGCAAAGTGATCTTTTATAAAGAAAAGGACAGAGAAGTCGTTTGTGAATGCATTAACTGTATAGGCTTGGGTAAGCGTTTAATGGTTCGGTTGTGGATGGGGCTTGAAGTTAACGATGTAGTTATGAGGGGTAGCTGTTTGAAGCCTGGATTCCGCAGTTATTGTCCCCCTTTGATATCATTATATGAGTCTTTGTTGCATGGAACATTTGACAACTATTTTTTCTTTTCTAGCTCCTGTTTATAGGTTACTATGATAATAAGGATATGTAGTAATGAGCAGAATGTCTGTGAAACAGGTAAATTAATATCTAATTTATCTTTGCTTGACAAGAGAAAGGAGCTCCATCATTCTGCAATCTGCTGATATTAAGTGTGACATTTTTATAGCTAAACACGAAGTGATTCACCCTATGGTCAATTGGAAGAACAATTAAAGCTCATTTGAAAGTTATAGTGATACCTTTCCATGCCTGGCATTATACTTATCATTATTATTTTATTCTGTTAACTATTCTTGGGATACATTATAGATAGTAATAGTGTATCTTGAGTTTCATTGAATGCTTGATGCTTATCAATGAGGGTGATGACTTTAGTGGGGATGTCATACTATTTGTTCAGTACCATGCATAATGGAGCTGATGGCTGCATAGTTTTCTGGTTGACTACCATGAGCTTAGTTGCATCTTTACAGTGAATTTGGATTTTTCTTAGCTTCATCTAGAGATATATGTATGGCATATTAGCAAACATGTTACAATGTCCAACTGGTGGCCATTTGTTAGGTATAAATGCACACACATGCAAGCAAGCCTCATTCATGGACAAGACACCAAGCTCCCAAGAAACTCACACTCGATTAGAAGAGAGAATGGACCAAAACAAGAAGAGCCTTAAAAATGAGGGTTAGTTCACTTTTACAGGTGAGTTTTAAAAAGTGACCCTCTTTACACTCTAGTGGGTGCCCTATCTAAAAATGGATCCTAAGCCTTCATTTGGTGTTCGATTTGAGCACAGTAAAATCCTATAGAATTCTAGAGGGGTAGGGAATCACTCCACAAGCTCAAGGACTCCTTGACTCACATAATAGTGGAGGATTTTACAAGAAATGGCTTTTAGACATATTTCGAAAGGTGGATTTTTATATAGAAATGGTTAATTTGAGGGATAGTTTTGGAATTTTCGAGGCGCTCATTAATGTGTGTTGCATTACTTGAGTTATCCACCATGCTTTTTGCTTCACTTCTGCGTAACCCTGACCATCTCCTCTCTCTTTGGCTCTCAAAAACTGCAGCAGTGAGTCTTCATTTCCATCACTCCCCTCTCTTAAAGTCTTTCGTCCCTAAGAGATGATTTGCATGTGGTTGAGCTCGAGGAAGAGTGGGCATTGAAGCACATTGGGGTTGCTAAGTTCTTGAAGAACAAGATTTTCTAGACATTGCAAGTGATATTTCTTGTTTTTTTTTCTTTGTTTGTTTGTTTGTTTGTTTGTTTTTCTTAGTGCATTGCATGAGTGAAAAGAAGAAAAAGTATCTATGCACGGCTTTGTAGGGTGACCCTATGCATGGATGCTATACAATGCAAAAGAAAAAGGAATGATGCAAAAAGGAAAGAACTACTTGAGCGGGGTGCCCAAGGGGTGGCTTTTGATGAAGCATCCTATTCTTAATAGTGGTAGAATTTTACATGAGGATATTTGGTCGACATTAACCTGATGATGATAGCTCCATCTAGTGTGAGCACTGAGCTTGAATGTAGATGCCATGTAACCGAGAAGATTATGTTGTCACAATCACTCACTTGTGCATGTTGGTCGTGTTTCTTGATAATTTCTAATAATAACCATGAACTGTGTCTGTCTTGATGAATTTTGGTTCCATGGGTGGTCAGCGCATTTTGAGATATGAATCGTGTGACATAAGTATGAAAAAGATTCTTTCAATTGGCACCTTAATTGATGACATTAGTAACCACATAGATGTTGCCTTGTTGCAAAGGTTACTGATCACTTGCAAAGAAACATTAGTAACAAAAAAGGACAAAGTGTACAAGTGATTGATGATCTCACATGAGAAGGTATTAGTCTTGCGTGCATGGGATATCACAACTATGTCTCATGCAAGGCCATTGAATGTGGCCCTAATTGGATGTGTACTTTAAGTGCAAGTGATTTGAAAATGTGTGCAAAAGATAGGGTTTTGCAATTAGCACATGGTTCCTACATGGAGAGGTTTATCGAGAGCCACTTTTGCTTCGTGGGTGGAGATAGGCTCTTCTATTGGCATGGGACCTTTGAGATGCATGATTGTGGTTTAACAACCCATATCTGTTGAGTCATAGGGGGTGACTGGGCATGTCTTGGCTTTGGGGTTTCCACTTGAGAGTTTGTTTTTGGTTTGGAGCCACAACATTGGAAATCTTGTTTTCGGGGAAGCTTTCTTCACAATGTGACCACTTGAATGACTAATGTACATTGCATCATTAGAGTCATACCTAGAGTGGTAGTGATGATCTACATATTCAAAATCTGCCTCAAGCCTCGACTCTTCTTCATCACAATAGCGATCATTGCTGACCAATTGACTCAAAACTATATGTTCATAAAGATGAGTGTCCAATTCTATAGATCCATCCATTAAGTCCAATTGTGATGTGGTGAGCTTGGAGTGGATTCCAATGCAAGGCATCCATCATCGGGTTTTGTGCCTCTATGACATTGTCATTATTGCTTTTGAGAGAGCATGTGATGGTGCTGTTGGTCACATGAATAGTCAGTGTGCATTTAGCCATGTAGAGTGAAGCTTTGTGCTTGACCAACCATTGGTGTCCTAAAATGACATTGGCGAGTAGATCATGGTTGCAACAAACTAAGAATGTGTTCCATATTGGGTATTTATCGATGAATATCAAAATACCCACTTTTCTCACACATTGAATATGTGTGTCTCAGACACAAACTAGTGAATGGGGGACATCCATGTGGCAACTAGTAAGACATCCATGTGACAACTAGTGACTGCCTTATGGTATGACATGAAGCTCTTGTGTCAAATAGTAATTTTAATACATTTGCAGTGTGGAAGCGAACCTTAATTTTGATGAATGGGCATGAATAAACTTGTAGCAACCGGATATAATTCATCAAACATTTGGGTTCTTGAATTCATCTCTTTGTTGTATCCATGCTTTTCTGTTAGCTATACGTTCGAGTGCCTCTTGCTGCCCCTCTTCTCTAATGTGATTAGCCTCAGCCTTCCTATTCTCTGCTTTCTGAAGTCTCGCAAGCATCTCTGGTGTAAGAGGCTCCTCATAGAGCTTCACTCTACAACCACTAATGTAGTTTGGCAAGACCTCTCCATCTAGGATAGCCAAACTAATTGCTTCATAGGAAGATACTTGGTTGACGATGGGTGGCCTATAGCCTCTCTTTTGAAGCTTTTTCGCATGCTGCATCAATGTGTATACTAAATCTCCTACTTGTAGATCTTTATCACATGTGTGTGCATCATAGTAAGCTTTTTGCCCTTTGTTTGTAGCATAGATGTCCGTAACTACATTGAGCAGAGTCTCTTGAAGTCGTTCTAACTCATCCACTCATAAAGAGAGTTCACGATGAGTCGACTCATACTTTTGTGGGACTCTTAAAGTTGGTGCTAGGAAGTCGACAGGGAGGATGGCATTTTGTTCATATACTAGATTGAAGGGTGTGGTGTCTATAGTTGCCTTGTATGCCACACAATATGCCCAAATAACATGATGAAGTTGCTTACCTTGATCATACCCAACGTTGTTAACAAGCACCGTGCACGAAACTTTATTGGAACGCTCTGTTTGTCCATTCACTTGAGGATGATAGGGTATAGACTTCTTGTGAACAACTAAAAAAATCTGCTAACAATCACTCAATTACTTCGTTAATAAAATGTGTTCCACGATCACTAACAATTTTTATAGACAAATCAACCTAGTGAAAACATTTTCAAACACACTTCACTGCATACACCAACTTGAGTCCTTTTAGCTCGGTGGCCGTGTGATTTCTTTCAGCATTGTCCAATGGCCTACTCGTATAAGCAATCAGAAAGGCCATGTTTTGATCATGAGCTGGTTGTGCTAGGGCACAATCGATGGCATGGTTCAATTCATCTACATGCACATGGAATGTCTTAGACCAATATGAAGCTTTCAAGATTGGTGTTGAAATTGGGCAGATTTTTAGCTCATGGAATGCTTTCTCACAATCTTTGGTCCATTATATATGTATGCATGTATGTATGTATGTATGTATGTATGTATGTATGTATGTATGTATGTATAATGTATGTATGTATGTATGTATGTATGTATCTATGTATGCATGCATGCATGCATGCATGTACATACATACATACATACATACATACATACATACATACATACATACATACATACATACATACATACATACATACATCCACACAAAACATATAAGTTCCAACTTACAATCATATCTCAAATTTCAGATATTTGCTACATAATACATGCCAGAGAAAGAGTTTGCGGGAGAACTTAAGAGGACGGAGAGGAAGAGTTTGCAGGAGGAAGAGAAGATGGAGAGGAAGAGATAGGAGATGGGGAGGAAGAGGAGAGCTTAAACAATGAGAGCAATGGGAGCAAGGAGAGCTTGAGAGCTTTGAACATGCATGTTAAAGTGAATGAAAAGAAACCCCAAATGTTTTTCTCATAGTTCTTGGGACCCAAAATTGGTGGCACTCAGTTTTTAAAAAAATTGGTCCAATTTTTGTACGGATTAGTACCTCCTTGTACCGTATGATATTGTATCTCTAGTATGTATGGCTTTGTTTTTACGACCAACAATTATGGGTTTGGCTATGATTGCATAGATATGACTGAACCTCCGATAGTAGCCACAGTGTCCATTGTGTCCATAAAGGTTTGGACTTCCTTGTTCTTCGGCCCTAGAAGATTTGCAATGACTTTGAATGGCTATGATTTTGTCTTCATTTGTCGAGATTCCATTTTTGGAGAAGTCTCCCGAAATTTTACCTTGATGCATCATGAAGTCACACCTCTCTATCGATTTTGATACACATGATATTGTCTCCACCTTGCAAAGATTCTACTCAAATCGGGAATATGCATGATGTGTTGCATTGCATAAGTGCAGAGGTCATGTAAGTACACTTCAAAGAACTTGAAGTTGAATTCCTTGAACAGGGGACACACTAAGAATTGGAAGGTATCTCGGGCATTGGTCAAACGGAAAGGCATGACATGATATGCAAAGATTTCCCATTTGGTGGCAAAGGTAGTTTTGTGCTGGTCTTCCTGGGCAATTGCCACCTGATTATAGCTTGAGGAGTTGTCGAAGGAGCTGTAAACTTCATGACCTACAACTCTTTCGAGCAAATGATCGGTGATAGGTAAGGGATAATTATCTTGGATCGATGCTCCATTGACGTTCTTGAGATTTGTGCATACTCATAACTTTCCATTCTTCTTTCGGACTACCATGATGGGTGATATCACTCTATAATAGTATGTTCAATCTCATAGATGAATTTGGCTTCTAAGGGCTTATGAATCTCTTCTTTGATTCTGGAAGAGTAAGCATCATTATATGTGTAAGGCCTTTGTTTTATGGGCTTTGGGTCACTCGTCATTGGAATCCAATGTGCATAGATTTTTGGATCTACACCTTTTAAATCCTTATAACTCCATGTAAAGACATCTCGGTACTTATGAAATAGACTTACGAAGTCTCTTTCTTCTTCAACGGAGACGTCATTTCTTTTGTAGGTTTCTTCACGTGTTACTATTGCCACTACCACTAGCTTGATTTGCTCTTTATTATCGTAAGCTAAGCCTGAAGTGGCTTTTCGCTTAGGCTTTTGTACCATTATCTTTCTATGCTCCATTTTGTACTTTTTGAAGTTCTCAGGAAGTTCAAATTTTAAATTGCCTTGTTTGGTGCTTACACTAGTATTCTATATGCATTTTCTTGTTCCTTTGAAGTTTGGAGTCACATTGGTGTCTTTGTTGTGTAGGAGAGCTTCTGTGCTAAAAAATTGATCATTTGTAGGGGTCTCGTGGACCTCTTCAATTACACCGTTCTGTCTAATGTTAGGCTCAATGATTTGTCCCAATGTTCATTGGACCATCTCTATAGATTCATAGCCCTTGTATGGATACTGCGGCTCATTGGGCACTTGATTTAAGACACGTTCCTTTGACATGAAGATATCAATCATGAAGAGATCATATCCATCTTCGTCGCAAAATTGCTCTTCTGCTTTCTCACTGATACGCATCCATATTAACCAAGATTTGAGTCCACAAGTGTGGCTCAAATTCCTTATTGTTAAACACTTGTTTAACATAAGCAGGATCCTCTATATTTTGTGGAGTCACGTTCAGGATACTAAGCTCATTATTGCTTGCATTTTCACATTCTTCTGTAGCATCTCAGCATATCTGGACATGTGTATCCTCGTTTATCGAGTCAAAATCACTGGCGTTGGCACCAGGAATGGAAGTGGAATCGTCCTTATCGTTCTTGTTATGGATGGGATTCCATTGCAATGGAGGAATGCCTCTGTGAGAAAAGTCATGTAGGTTGACTGTCGCGGTTACGTAAGCATGTTGCACGTAGAGAGAATTCTAGCCAGAGTCTTGCACTATCTTCAATTGTCTTAGAAATGGATGTCCTAAGAGTAGCTCGTAAGTGCTAGGTTTATCATACTAATAGATTGCCACCATAGTTACGAGCACGGTTGGAAACATTCGCTTCAGATCGGCCAGAAACGAAGTTTCGGTGTGTGTGTGTGTATATATATATATATATATATATATATATATATATATATATATATATATATATATATATATATATATATATATATATATATATATATATATATATATATATCTATATATCTATATATATATATCTCTCTCTCTCTATATATATATATATATATATATATATATATATATATATATATATATATATATATATGTGTGTGTGTGTGTGTGTTTATGTGTGTGTGTGTTTATGTGTGTGTGTGTGTATTTATTTATAAATCATGATTCATGTTATATGAAACACACATATGCACACTGTATGGATGATGGATAAGCATTATATGACATGATACGTCATACATGTGTACACAATATACATACATTTGATGTGTACATGCACGATGCAACACATAAGATGTCGTACACATACACTCATGCACATGAATTCATTATAATTTATCATGTATATAATATGCATTCATCATCTATATAGTATGCATACATGCATGATGCAAGCAACACTACATATGAAACACAAAGCAACACACGAGACACACACAAGCACATCATAAACATTATGTGATATGCACACATTACTAATTATCAATTGTCATGGACACAAAGGAAACCATTCTGAACCTTAGATTCCATGTC
The DNA here is from genome assembly GCA_020310875.1 of Ceratopteris richardii. Taxonomy (NCBI): domain Eukaryota; kingdom Viridiplantae; phylum Streptophyta; class Polypodiopsida; order Polypodiales; family Pteridaceae; genus Ceratopteris; species Ceratopteris richardii. The sequence continues at coordinate 103,833,790 of CM035428.1, read as the reverse complement.
ATTTTCTATATCTCATGATTAGTTCAGAATCTAGAGAAACCAATGACTCCATTGCATCCGGAACGTGCCAAAAGCCCAAGATCGACCGTCTATTTGCTGAATTTTGACACCTGAAGGTCTTGTTTACAACCTATGACATCATCAATGACATCAACAACTCGTAAACTCCCTTGAACCGCCCTTGGAAAACCTTTATAAGGAGGGGCTAGCCACATTCATTCTCAGTCTTGCTAATGCCAGTCTTGGGAGCTCAAGGAGTCGTGACTACCAAGTAAGTACTTTCCAAGTTCCAGTTCCAGTTATTGTCTTGTTCCTTATTCCAGTCTTGTGTAGTCTAGTTCTTGGACATCATGTCTTGTCCTCTTGTAATCTCATAGTACGAGATCTTGTCGAGTTATTTTTTGTGTCTAGATCATCTCCCTGAGGGGAGTTCTTGTAACCCAGAGATCTTGCTTCGAACCTATCAATCTTGGGTAGTGGGACGTCTTGTATTATCTCTAGTCCAATTATCCATACCTATCAGTCCTTTGTACGTCTTGTATTATCTCTAGTCCAATTATCCATACCTATCAGTCCTTTGTTCTGGGACATCTTATATCAGTTACATATTCTTGTATCATTTTCCCTACGTGGGTGTTCTTGTAATGAGAAGTGTATTTCCGAAATCTTGTCTAGTGTTGTCAGAGAGTACAATCTAGTGCTTCATTGACATTTTGGCAAGACGACCTTCATCAAGACCAGGCACCATGGAGATTATTCGAGAAGAATTTTTTTCCGCACTTAAAGTTGAATTCGAGAAGAATTTTTTTCCGCTCTTAAAGTCATTCAACAACAAGTCTAAGAGATACGAGAAAATCAAGAAAGGATTCAACAACAAAATATTCAAGATGTAGTCAAAGAACTTCAAAGGCAAATTCACGAGTAGCATATCAGTGTAAATCAATCTGCTTCATGTACCCCCATGACAACCAATATGAAGAAAAGTCCAAAAGTGAGCATGCCTGAGAAATTTGATGGGACAAGATCTAAGTTTTGAGGATTTCTGCAACAAGTGAAGCTCTTCATAAGAATGCAACCCGAGAGGTACCCAGATGATGCTTCTCAAGTGGGGCTCATAGGAACATTGTTATGTGGTTATGTAGTCTTGCTCTTTCATGGTTTGCATCTATCCTAGAGAAGAACATGGATATTTTGTATGATTTCAAGGTCTTTGTTTGAGAATTCACATCTTCTTTTGGAGATACCAATTGTTCACGTATTGCTGAGATAAAGCTAAGGAAGCTACATCAAGGAAATAGGCCTTCATCTACCTATCCATCGGAATTCAGACAAATCATTTGTGACCTAACATGGCATGAGGATTATTTTATCAACCAATTTCGATGCGTTTACGTGATGATGTCAAGGACCTCGTGCTAACCATGCCCAAGGTAAATACTTTGAATGAATTCATGAATCAAGCAATTGAGTGTATAATAGGTTGTTCGAGAGAAAGCAAGAGAAGAAAACTTCTATTAGAGATCAAGAATACAAGTTTACTTCTATTCTGCAACAACATATGCTCGAGGAAACTCAACTAGAACCCATGCAATTGGATCACATCATTGTCAGACTACTTACGACAAAGGAAAGACAATATCGAAAGGATAATGGATTATGCTTTTATTGTGGAGAGCATGATCATATGGTATTCAAATGCCCTAAGAAGAAAAAACAAGTTGGGATTAGAACTTCCACAATCACCATCCCACATCAAAAGAACCATCATCAGAGTCAAAAGAAGAATACGATCCATCATGAGAATCATGCCCTTGATTCTGTACCTTGATATACTACAAACCCTTTCCAATTTCATCATGGATATCCAACATCATCTTGTTCCAGTACCACATATCAAGAACTCTACAAAGACCAAGAGCTATCAAGATTCAAGTCCTAGAAGATCTCAAAGTCAGAAGATCTCAAAGTCACATGATTGCTCCTCGTGGAACTCGTCGCTTGAGGGGGAGGTGATGTCATGGACACAAAGGAAACCATTCCGAACCTTAGATTCCATGTCATTTTCTATATCTCATGATTAGTTCAGAATTTAGAGAAAGCAATGTGTCCATTGCGTTCGGAATGTGCCAAAACCCCAAGATCGACTGTATATTTGCTGAATTATGACACTCGAAGATCTTGTTTCCAATCAATGACATCATCGATGACATCATCAACTCGTAAGGGCCCTTGAACCACCCTTGGAAAACCTATAGAAGGAGGGGTTGGCCACATTCATTCTCAGTCTTGCTAATGTGAGTCTTGGGAGCTCAAGGAGTCATGACCGCCAAGTAAGTACTTTCCAAGTTCCAGTTCGAGTTATTGTCTTGTTCCTTATTCTAGTCTTGTCTAGTCTATTTCTTAGACATCTTGTCTTGTCCTCTTGTAATCTCGTAGTACCAGATCTTGTCGAGTTATTTCTTGTAACTAGATCATCTCCTTGAAGGGAGTTCTTGTAACCCAGAGATCTTGCTTCGAACCTGTTAGTCATGGGTTGTGGGACGTCTTGTATCATCTCTAGTCCAATTATCCATACCTATCAGTCCAAGGTTATGGGACGTCTTGTATCAGTTACGTATTCTTGTATCATTTTCCCTACTCTTCTTGTAATCAGAAGTGTATTTCCGAAATCTTGTCTAGTGTTGTCAGAGAGCACAATCTAGTGCTCCCCTGACACTAATTACACAACACTTCTAACTTGTCTCTTAGTCTAGTTTCAACTTTCATCTGTAGTCCCTTTAATCTTATCATGTGTGCACAATGCACATATGTCATAGATGAACCATGCACTGTAGTTTATGCACAAGTGACCACGAAATGAAAGGGTTTGAATATGGTGCTGAGGGGTAGAAGACTTGATGTGGCACGTGTATGTGCCTCAGGAATGGAGGCGATAGACAGAAATGGAGGCTCAACTGGTGTGTGTGTGTGTGTTGGGGGGAGAGAGAGAGAGAGAGAGAGAGAGAGAGAGAGAGAGAGAGAGAGAGAGAGAGAGAGAGAGAGAGAGAGAGAGAGAGAGAGAGAGAGAGAGAGAGAGAGAGAGAGAGAGAGAGAGAGAGAGAGAAAGAAAGAAAGAAAGACTTTTTAACGTCTATTAGAGGCCAAAATCGGCCTATGAGACAAAACATATACATCAGTATGATCCAAACCACTGTGATCCAAAACGAAAATAAAGTGTGAGTACTGCAAACGGGTATAAAAGGAGGGATAGTAGCTGGCATCAAGGGTGTGGGGTGCTATGGGTATGCACTCTATATGCTCAATGGGTGAGATACAAATATGATATGCATAGGGAGGGGAGGCTCGATGGTATCACAACCCCCTAAATGCCTGGAGTGGGTGTAGGATATAATGCATCGGTGGGTAAGGCATCATGGCGATCCTCAAAATGCTCTGGGTGTCCAAATCGATAGGGGTGCGCTGCTGACGTCTCTGTATCTCCATGTCATGGCGTGCGTGAATCGCCTGAATCTCTCTCTGATGTGGACGAGCTCTCCGGACAAGGGGTCTCGGTCGTCGACGCTGTCGTCTAAACTCCTCTGGTCTGTGTAATGTGACACCCCGCATCGAACTGGGCCCTCGAGTGTATGTGGGTCTGAAAAAATCTGTAATATAAGTCTGAGGGGGGGGGGGCCAGGTGTATCTCCATCCGCCGCTGGAGGAGTGATGCGTGGTGGTGCTGGAGCTCTACTAGGAAACGACCTAGAGGGCGCTGGTCCTCTGTCCCCAATAAAGCCCTGATCTCTCTAGGCCCCCTGAAGAGCTGTGGGTAGCGGTCTCTGATGTCCTCATATGCCTGGCATCTACATGTGTAGTGCTCCTCGTCCTCCACCTCCTCTACATATCCTGCATAATCGCTCATCCCTGGGGGTATGTGTGGCTCGCCCAATCTCAATCTCGAGCTGGTGTGATGATACTCTGAGCTGCCCAATGGCCACTCTCTGAGCTGGTGCCATATATGTATCCATGTATTGTGGTCTCTGAATGAAACCATCCGCTGTCACAGTCAGGAAGTGCTCTCTGTAGTGTTGCCTCTTTGTGGGAAGAGGCTCCCGTGGTGCTATCCATGTCTCCTTGACGTGTATCTGTAGTAGGTCCTGACGGATGATCCTATTCCTCTCCGAACGAGAGAGGGTAATGTGGGGGGAAGAGAGGTCATACTGAAAAGGGGGGAGATCCGTAATGCTCATGCCATGGTCTGCTAACCATCGGTAAGTCTGTGCATACCATACTCTCTCATGCCCTGTCTCTGCCAAATGTCTAGAGCTCTCAAATGCAAGCCTGGTGAGTCGGCTAGTGGGGAGCTCTCTGACTCTCAGAATAAAGGTCACCAACTGGAAGAGGGCCTCCACTAGCATCGGTGGTGTGCCAAGCTCAGCTCGTATAATGTCATGTGGAACGGAGGGCTTGCTGCGCAGCAAGCGTGATATCATGGTGATCTGGGGCCTCTCAATCTGTGTCCACATCGCCTCTGTGATCCCTGGTGCCCATACTGCTGCTGCGTACATCAATGCGGGTGTCACTAGAGTGTCAAAGAGCCACCCCTTAGTCCGGGGCTCCTGAAAATGTGTCTGAAAGCAGCGTCTCTCCAATCCTGCAAGTGCTGCATAACCTCGCGTCAATCTATCTCTCGCAGCCTGTGCCATGGAGAATACCCCTGTGCTGCCCGAGAAGGTGATACCTAGGTAGACGTAGGAGTCCACTACCTCTATCTGTCCTCCAGTTGCTGTGAAAGAGGCGCGATGGCGTACTGTGTCCTGGAGGTATGGAAGATCATGACCTTGGTCTTGCCAAGGTTCACTGTGAGTCCTCTCTCCATGCAAAAGGTATCGAGCGCCTGTAAATGTGACTGCAACCCCTCCTGTGACTCTGAGAGAAGGACAATGTCATCAGCATATAATAGGATATGTACTGGCGTACCTCCGATGTCTCCTCCTCTCCCTCCTGCTCGCTGTATATACTCCGTGATCTCGTCGATGTAGAGACCGAAGAGAGTGGGTGAGAGGGGGCAACCTTGTTTCACACCAATGGTGCTAACAAGGCTGTCTGATAGACCACCGGGGCAGCGTACCCTGCCTGTGACTCATGCATACAAAGCGTGGATGGCCCATAGCATGTCTGATGGAAGCTGTAACTCCTGGAGCCTCCGTAGTAGTCTCTCTCGAGGGACCATGTCGAAGGCTTTGTGGAAATCCACAAAGCAACAGTATAGTCTCTGCTTCCTCGCCTTCGCGCTCTCAATCAAGCAACGAAGCACGAAGATGTGGTCGATGGTGGAGAAAGTGCGGAGGAAGCCTACCTGGCCGGGTGCTCTGATCCCCGCTGCCTCAGCGTGTGTACTGAGCTCTGCCTCTAGTACTGCCCCATAGATCTTGGCCAGGATATGGCCTATCATAATAGTCCTGTAGTTCCCTGGGTCCATCATATCGCCGGACTTATGGATAGGCGTAATGGTATGCATAGTCCATGAGTCGGGTAATCCCTCAACCAAAGCACGGTTGAAGAGATGGGCGATCAAGTGGGAAACTACATGTGGTGCGTATATAAAGTGCTCTCCCTGTAGCCCCGTGTGGTCTGCTGAACGGCCATGCTGTAGCCTATGGATGGCCTGTCGTACCATGCCTCCTGTGAAGAGGGTGGATATCACCGGACGCGGTGTGGAAGGAATCGGTAATGGTGGCTATCCTGGGACGTCATATAACCTCTGGGCGTAGGTCTGCCAGGTCGAAGGATCTGCTATGGGTGTAGGTGGACGTGGCTCACGTAGTGCCCTCCACGCGGTGGCACAATCCCTACTCATGAGAAGGTCGATCAACTCTGCCTCCTGTCGCTCCTCGAAAGCTCGCCGCTTCCGGCGTGTGAGGGCTCGCATCTGTCGTCGTGCCTCCCTCTCTGTGATGGATCCCAAGAGACTCTGTGCTCTGAGATGTCGGTATAGTCGCCTACACTTCTCATCGTACCATCTATTCTGGGGTGTATGTCCCAGCCATGTCGGATGTGCAGTGCTGTGGGTGGTGTATGGGAAGCTGAGAGTAGCAGATGTATGGAGGATCGAGGAGAAGTGGGCGGTGAGGGTTTCCAAGGAGGCAGAGGGATCAAGAGAGTAGATGCGCTCTCGAACATGGGAGCTATAGATATGTGCTAGCTCATGTCTAAAGTGAATGGTGGTACGGGCTCGTGGCTGTGTGGTGACGAGGTGGGGTATGCATGGTGAGCCGCGAATGGATAGGGCAAGATATGCGTGATCAGCTCCAATCGGTAAGGGTGGGATAGTGAATGAGGTGATTAGATGTGTCGCCTCCGGGGGTCCGATAACATAGTCTACCACGCTGCCCCCCTTGGTGTCGTGGGTGGAATGCAGGTGAGACCGCGCGAGGTGGGCCAGCTCCCCATCCCATTATATATAACGAGACGGTGTGCTGCTCCCATCTGGAGTAAGTGTCGGCCATATAAGGTGGGTGTGGCAGTGTCGGCTGAGGCTCTGAGTGTAGGCATGTCCTCTATGGTACGAAGCATCTCAGGGTCGTCAAAGTCGTAGGTATCACACTGGTGGCTCTGAGTGCGGGCATTGAAGTCTCCTACAAGGAAGACTTCACCCATCCCGGTATACTCCATAATCGTGTCACTGAGGCAGTCATATGGCGATGTGGTGTCTGGTCCCTCCCCTCCTGATAGTTGCTCAGGGGAATGTGTGAAGCGTGAACCAATGGGTGCAATATAGCATACGGCGAAGTACGCTGCTCTCTCCTATGATAGCTGCAAGCGTATCCACATGAAACGTGCCTCTGGGTCTCTGGCTACCACCTGTACCCTGTGCTGTAACGACTGTCTATAGAGCACGGCTACTCCTCCTGATCCTCGTGTGGTGTGCTGTCTCATATGGCGGCGGTGAGCTGACTCCCACATATAGCCCTCAATCCTCGGTAGGCTCCTCCCCGGGCTCTCGTGTGTCTCTGTCAAGAAGATAATGTCTCTGCCCTCCATCACCTCCTCGAAGCGCCCTCGATGTGTCCATAAAGATCCATTGCAGTTCCAGACTGCAATGTGCACCTCCTGCTGTGCTGTCTCATAGGCCGCGAATCCCTAGTCAATGGGCCGTCCATCAATGATGACCTGACCGTCTCTGTAGAGGGCACGATGTCCCTCTCGTCTTGCCTGGAGGACACGTGGCATGCATGCCAGTCTGTGCTCTACCTGCATCCGTGTGAGGTCGTCATCCAAATAGATGGGGGTGCCCGGTGTAGTGCGTAGTACCACCCGTCGTCTGAGAAAGTCTCTCCTCCTGGCCTCATCTGAGAACTGAAGGATAAGTGCTCTGCTCCGTGTGGTGTCCCGTCCTGCTCTCCATACTCTGGTGAAAGGGAGAGGCTCATCCGCGCGGTATCCAAGTAATGTGCACAAGCGACGCCCGTCCTGCTCTGGTGATCCGTCTGTCTCTGTGAGGCCGGAGACGCGAACATTGAGCCTGCGGGCCTGTCGCATCCGCTCCTCCTCAATGGTGGTATGCACTATGTGGATCTCCTCATGGTGGTTGTTCTTCTTTGCCTCCTGTCGAAGGTTCTTTTTGACAACCTCGACCCATCCATCTTTCTTAGTCTCAAGCTCGTTCTGCACCACCTCCATACACTCCTTCTTGATAGTCACCCGAATGTCCTCTAGATGTGGAGCGATCTCCCCCTCCTCGTGCATGCTGTCCAGTTTCGTTTTCATATCAGTAAGCGCAGTGTGCAACTCCTCCAGGTCCCGTGAGTGCTGCTTGCGGGTAGCGAGAAGCTCTTCCCGAAGGGATTCGTTTTCCATCTCCAAGGTTGCCACCTTGGCTTCGAGGGCGACAACTCTACGGGTAACCCCGTTCAGTGCAAAATCTCCTTCTTTCTTGTGTTTTCCTATCAACTCTCGGAGGGCATGCTCTAAGGTGGCCAACTGTTCGTCCAGCTTGGGAGCCATGAGAGAGAGAGAGAGAGAGAGAGAGAGAGAGAGAGAGAGAGAGAGAGAGAGAGAGAGAGAGAGAGAGAGAGAGAGAGAGAGAGAGAGAGAGAGAGAGAGAGAGAGAGAGAGAGAGAGAGTACTGATGCTTTTACAAGAGAAAGTAGGAAATGGAAAAGAGAAAGAGAGTAAAATAGGCAGATAGTGGACAAAAGTACAAAGCTGCAGAAACCCTAAAATAGAGTTTCAGAAACTTCAAAACTGAACTGTGGACATTGTAAAGCGAAGCTTCAGAAACCCTAAAACTGAGGTGCAGGAACCCGAAAACTGAACTACAGAAACCCTAAAATAAGGTGGAAACCCGAAAACAGAATGAGGTGGAAACCCGAAAACAGAGTCTCAAGAGGGAGAGACATTGTAATAAGGTGGCAAAAACCCTAAAATAGGTGGCGAAAACCCTAAAACAGAATTTCAGAAACCCTAAAACAGACCTTCGCTGTGGGGAAAACCCTAAAGCGCAGCTTCAAAAACCCTAAAACAGAGCTTGAGAACCCTAAAAACAGACCTTCGGTGTGTCGAAAACCCTAAAACACAGCTTCAGAAACCCTAAAAACAGAGTTTCGAAAACCCTAAAACAGGTGACGAAACCCTAAAACAGGTGGCGAAAACCCTAAAACAGGTGACGAAACCCTAAAACAGGTGGCGAAAACCCTAAAACGCACAGAGAGAGAGAGAGAGAGAGAGAGAGAGAGAGAGAGAGAGAGAGAGAGAGAGAGAGAGAGAGAGAGAGAGAGGGAGGGAGGGAGGGAGGGAGGGAGGGAGGGAGGGAGGGAGGGAGGGAGGGAGGGAGGGAGGGAGGGAGGGAGGGAGGGAGGGAGGGAGGGAGGGAGGGAGGGAGGGAGGGAGGGAGGGAGGGAGGGAGGGAGGGAGGGAGGGAGAGAGAGAGAGAGAGAGAGAGAGAGAGAGAGAGAGAGAGAGAGAGAGAGAGAGGTAGTCGACCAACTTTTGGAAGGGGCTCACAATGAATGAGTTTCCCTAAAGTCTTATTGAGCTATGTTATATAGGACCCTTTTAGGGTTGGTTAAGTTTAGATTGAACTTGGCTCAAAAAATAAAGAATAAGTGACATAGCCTTTATCAATAGACACATGCATACACTATAAAGGGATCATTTAGGACTTTATCCCAACAACCTCCCACTTAGAGGCATAAATGGAGCCTTTAAGCTACATGACTCCCACCATCTGTATACAGCTACGTGACTCCCACCATCTGTATACATAACTGATGTTGTGCTTTGGGTAAGCACTTAGTGAGAACGTCTGCAGGGTTCTGTGATGTATGGACCTTAACCAATGTGATAAGGCCATCCTCAAGCACTTCTCGAATGAAGTGATATTGCACATCAATATGTTTTGTACGCGCATGGAACATGGCATTCTTTGCCACACATATGGCACTCTAGCTATCACAACCAAGCATAGGTGCTGTGTCAGGCAAACCAAACTCATTGCAAAGATGTGCTAACCATATTGCTTCTTTGGAAGCCTCAATGGCTGAAATATATTCAGCCTTATTAGTAGATAAAGCAACAATCTTTCGCAGTCTATTGCACCATGATACAACACCACTTGCAAGAGTGAAGACATAGCCACTTGTGGATTTTCGTGTATCCACATCACCTGCCACGTCAGAATCATAGAATCCCTTGAGCTCTAATGGGTCCTTTCCATTACAGAGGCATTTGTTTTAGTCCCTTTCAAGTACATCATAATGGACTTTACTGCATTCCAATGTGACTTGCCTGGATTAGCCATAAATCGGCTTACAACTCCCACTGCATGGGCAATGTCAGGCCTAGTAGCAACCATAGCATACATAAGTGAACCACAAGCTGAAGCATAAGGTACACCTTGCATATCATTGGTTGCTTCTTGTGTCTTGGGACAATCTTCCTGGGAGATTTTATCATATGGCTGTAATGGAACTCCAAGAGGTTTTGCATCAGCCATGTTAAATCTGTCGAGCATCTTTTCAATGTATTTTTCTTGAGATAAATACAATATGTGCTGTTCCCTTTGCCTCCTAATCCTTACTCCAAGTACATGTTCAACTGCCCCAAGATCTTTCATTGCCTCCTAATCCTTACTCCAAGTATGTGTTCAACTGCCCCAAGATCTTTCAGCTGCTCTTTAAGGGCATCAACAATGCTTCTTTTCTTGGCAGCAATAAACATATCATCAACATAAAGCACAAGAATGATTGGGCTGCCATCTTCATCATGTTTTGTGTACAAACAATGATGTGCATGGCTTCTTTTGTACCCATGTTTGAGCATAAAAGCATCAAACTTTTTGTACCATTGCCTAGAAGCTTGCTTCAGCCCATACAAGCTTCTATTGAGCTCACATACAAGATGTTCCTTTCTAGGAATAACAAAACCTTCCGGTTGTTTCATGTATAGCTCTTCCTCAATATCACCATGCAAAAAAGTTTTATGTACATCCATTTGGTCCAGCTCTAAATCAAGAGCAGCCACTATGGCAAAAAGTACCCGCAAAGTTGTCATCTTCACTACAGGAGAAAAAACTTCTTGGAAATCTATGCCCTTAGTTTGAGCATATCCTTTTGCAACCAGCCTTGCTTTATACTTGGGTTTCTCATCAACAGTCTTGATTTTATATACCCATTTGTTAGGAATAACTTTCCTTCCTTTGGGCAATTCAACCAAGTCCCAAGTATTATTAGAATGCAAAACTTTAATTTCTTCCTGCATAACAAGCTCCCACTTATTGTTGCGCTCACATGTTTTTGCCTCTCTATATGTAAGAGGTTCTACCTCATCAGTCAACATAATATAGTACAGCGAGGGGTCATATCTACTCACATTATGCCTAATACAAGTAGATCGTCTCACCTAATGATCCTCATTCTTTGGTAATGGGTCCACATCAGGTGGTATAATAAAATCATCATTTACATGTTGCATTTCCAGCATGTTGCTGTATATCATTTCCGGCATCGTTTTCAGCATTATTTTGTGGCTGCATATGCCCTTCAGGAGCCTCTCTATGTCCAACACCATCTGGCTCAAAAACTATTGGATTATCTACATTTTCAGCCATATGTGGTGCATCCCGAGGGTCTGAAATAGGCGTAACATGTGGGTGATCTTGCTGACATGTGACCTTTTTATGGTCATGTTTCGAGGTAACATTATTTTGTAGCAGCCTTGCCTCATTAAAAACAACATCCCGGCTACATATGACCTTTTTCAGCTGAGGTAACCATATTCTATAACCCATTTCACCTTCTTCACCATATCCCATGTAGAGGCCTTTAATGGATTTGGCATGAAGTTTACTCCTCAACTCAAGCCTTATATGTACGAAAGCTTCACAGCCAAAGATGCATAATGTTAGGGTTGAGATGTGGTGCTGAGGGGTTGAGATCGCGGGTATGTGCCTCAAAGATGGAGGCGCTTGGAAGAAAAGAAGGCGCAGCTTAGAGAGAGAAAGAGAGTCGACAAGCTTTGGAGGTGGCTTCTCTAAAAGTGAGAGAGCCAAAAGTGTTATTAAGTTATGTTATATAGAATCCTTTTTAGGGTTGGCCAAGTTCACATTCAAAAAATAAAGAATAAGTGACTTAGCCTTTATAAATAGGCCTATACACATGTATACACTATAAAGGGGTCATTTAGGGCTTTATCTCAACAACCTCCCACTTAAAGGCATAAATGATGCCTTTAAGCTAAGTGACCCCCACCATGTGTATACATAACTGATGTTGTGCTTTGGGTAAGCACTTAGTGAGAACATCTGCAGGGTTCTGTGATGTATGGACCTTAACCAATGTGATAAGGCCATCCTCAAGCACCTCTTGAATGAAGTGATATCGCACATCAATATGTTTTGTGCGTGCATGGAACATGGCATTCTTTGCCAAACATATGGCACTCTAGCTATCACAACCAAGCATAGGTGCTTTGTCAAGCAAACCAAACTCACTGCAAAGACGTGCTAACCATATTGCTTCCTTGGAAACCTCAGTGGCTGAAATATATTCAGCCTCAGTAGTAGACAAAGCAACAATCTTTTGCAATCTGCTGCACCATGATAGAGCACCGCCCGCAAGAGTGAAAACATAGCCACTTGTGGATTTTCGTGTATCCACATCACCTTCCATGTCGGAATCACAGAATCCCTTCAGCTCCAATGGGCCCTTTCCATAACTTAGGCATTTGTTTTTAGTTCCTTTCAAATATCTCAAGATAGATTTGACTGCCTCCCAATGAGCTCTACTAGGATTAGCCATGAATCTGCTCACAACTCCCATTGCATGAGCAATGTCTGGCCGAGTAGCAACCATAGCATACATAAGTGAACCACAAGCTGATGCATATGGAACACTCCATGTAATTGGGTTCATCATCATCTTTGGGACAGTCATCCTTGGAAAGCTTAACATGTGGCTGCAATGGCACTCCAAGAGGCTTAGCATCGGCCACATTAAATCTGTCCAGCACTTTTTCAATGTATTTTTCTTGGGATACTTGCAAAGTATGCTTGGGATACCTGCAAAGTATGCTGCTGCCTATCCCTTTTTATTCGCATACCAAGAATATGCTCAGCTTCCCCAAGGTCTTTCATTGAGAATGCAGAGTTCAGCTGCTGTTTTAGAGCATTCAGTGTGCTCTTTTTCTTCCCAGCCAGCAGCATATCATCTACATACAGTACAAGAATAATTGGGCTGCCATCATCATCCTTTTTGGTGTACAAATAGTGATCTGCATGGGTTCTTTTAAAGCCATGTTTGAGTATAAATGCATCAAACTTCTTATACCATTGTTTGGGGGCCTGTTTCAGCCCATATAAGCTTTTTTTCAGCTTGCATACTAGATGCTCTTTTCCAGGAATGGCATATCCTTCTGGCTGTTTCATGTACAGCTCTTCATCTAAATCACCATGCAAAAAGGCTCTCTTAACATCCCTTTCGAATAGTTCCGAATTCAAGGGAGCTGTGAGAGCAAATAACACACGTAATGTGGTCATTTTAACCACTGGAGAGAACACTTCTTGGAAATCAATGCCCTCTTTTTGGGCATATCCCTTAGCAACCAGCCTTGCCTTATACTTGGGTTTGCCATCAGCAGTTTTGATTTTGTACACCCACTTGTTGGGAATGGCCTTCCTTCCTTTGGGCAACTCAACCAAATCCCAAGTATCATTTGCATGCAAGGCCTTTATCTCTTCCTGCATGGCTAACTCCCACTTCTTCTTGTGCTCACATAGCTTTGCCTCTTTATAGGTAAGAGGCTCACCCTCATATGATAACATAATGTAATGTATGGAGGGATCATATCTATTCACTTGCCTCCTAGGACGTGTAGATCTTCTTACCCAATGATCTACATTATCAGGCAATGGATCTACATGAGGAGGTACATCAACTTCTTCATTGTTAATGGGTTGCTGTACATCATTTCCAGCCCTGTTTTCAGCATGAATAGGTGGCTGCATATGCCCTTCAAGAGCTTCATCTTGCTGTCCATTATCTTCTGGCTCAAAAACCATTGGATCATCAATATTTTCAGTCCTTTGTGGTGCATCCTGAGGGTCAAAATTGGGCTTAATAGGTGGCTGGTCATGCTGAAATGTGACCCTTTTATGGTCATCTCTTTAGGCACAATTGTTTTGAAGCAGCCTCACCTCATTAAAAACAACATCCGAGCTGCGTACAACTTTCTTGAGTTGAGGTATCCAAATTCTGTAGCCCATCTCACCTTCTTCACCATATCCCATGAAGAGGCCTTTTATGGACTTAGCATCAAGTTTGCTTCTCAGCTCAGGCAAGCTCAGGTCTTACATGCACAAAAGCCTCGCAACCAAAAACACGTAAGTGATCATATGAAGTAGGTTTGCCAGACCAAACCTCTTCAGGGATGTCACCTTTCAAAGACATGTGAGGGGATCTATTGCATATATGTACTGCAGTTTTGAGTGCCTCTCCCCAAAATCCATGAGGGAGATTAGCTGTCGATAGCATGCATCTCACCCTCTCACAAAGTGTCCTATTATAGCGTTCAACCACCCCATTAGAAGAGGGGTTGTATGGAACAGTAAGCTTCCTCTTAATGCCCAAATTTTCACAAAATTTCTTAAATTCAGCACTTGTGTACTCACCCCCATTATCTGTACGTAGGCATTTCAGCCTTTTACCTGTTTGGGTGGTCACAAATGCATGAAAACGCTTAAACGCAGCAAATGCTTCATCCTTAGACTTAAGCAATTGAACCCAAATTTTTCTGAAGAAATCATGAACAAAAGAAATGAAATACAAAGCACCCCCCATAGATTTGGTAGACATGCTACATAATCAGAATGAACAAGATCAAGTACACAAGACTTACGAGACACACCAGAGTAAAAGGAATGTTTCACTTGCTTTCCATATTGACATTCATTACAAAAATCAAGCTTTGTGCCTTTAGCATCAAGCTTCTTTAAGTTACAAAGCCTAGTCAGACCCTTTTGGCTCATATGGCCAAGTCTCTTATGCCACAACTCCATATGGGAGTGAACTTCAGCCAAAGCAATAAACTTCCCTGATAAGGCTTTTCCATGCAAGCAATAGAGAGTTCCCTTCTTTGTGTCTTTCACAATCAGCCTTGACCCCTTTGTCATTTTCCATGATCCTCTCTCAAAGAGAATGCTATAACCATGCATATCCATTTGACCCACAGAAAGCAAGCTTTTCTTGATTTTTGGTACATAACGCACATTATGCGAGACCAGCTCATTAGTGCCATTTGTAGAGAAATGCACTGTGCCAATACCCTCAATGGAACATGCATGATTGTTTCCAAGGTATACATGACCATGGCTGCATGCAGTAAAAGTAGAAAAGCACTCCTTGATAGGAGTCACATGAAAAGAAGCACTAGAGTCAGCAATCCATGTCTGGGCCAATGCATCATTAACGGTCGGCAAAGCATCAATAAGATCACTTTTGGTGATTGACATGTCCTATGAATGAACATTTAGACAGGAATCAAATGCATCAGTATCATCAGCTTATAGAGTAGTGCATAAAATATCCTCAACATTTGACAGCTCTTCTATGACTACATTAGAGGCCACCTTCTCCTTGTCCTTTTGGCTATCCTGTGCATCAGTCTTGTCTTCTTTCTTCTCCTTCTTCTTATCTCTAGCATTCTTCTTTCTTTCAAGCTGTGCCTTGTAATAGCGGCAATCAGATTTCTTGTGGCCTTTCCTGCCACACTGACAGCATGTCACATCATTGCTTTTACCCTTGCTGCTATTACCCCTTTCCTTGCTCTTACTCTTGTTCCTTTGTGCATTATTACTCCTCTTATCTGTCCTGCCTCTAACCATGTTGGCTGAGCTCCCACCTTCACCACCTGCTTTTCTCCTGATCTCTTCATTAAGTATAGAACCCCTAACACCATCAATGATCAGGTTGGGGTTATTGGACAATGAGACTACCAATGTCTCCCAAGAGTCTGGCAATGTCATAAGCAAGAAAATGGCTTTAAGCTTGTCATCAAAAGGAGCCATACCTGAGTCCTGCAACTGCAACAAAGTACCTGTAAAGAGAGATAAGTGTTCAGATGCACTCTTGGACTCATCTAGCTGCATGCCAACAAGCTTCCGCATCAAATGTACTTGGTTAATGTGCGTAGTGTTTTCATAAGTTGCTTTCAGCTTTACCCATATTTTTGAAGTAGAGGTCAAACTTTTGAGATCTACCAAGATTTCATCAGAGACAACCATCTTGATATATGTAACAGCCTTCTTGTTCAAGATCAGCCATGCATCTTGTGACATGTCCTCTGGTTTTTCTTCCTCCAATGCCTTGTCATAATCCTTCAGAAAGAGAATACCTTGCATTCTCTCCTTCCACAAGCCGAAACCTGTTCCCTCAAATTGTCGAATCTCAAATAGATTCTTCACATCTCATGAAGATGACACAATAATTGCATAATGAAGAGGTTAGTGTGCTGAAATTTGGGCAAAATGCACCAAAATCAGGGCACCACCTCTAAAAGTGGTGAAGGATGGCTTCAAACTGTTGTGGGAGCAAAAACAGGCGAGTTGAAACACAAAATTAAAATCTGCAATTTTTCGAAATTGCCTCCAGAAAATCTCAGCAAGCAAATTTGTGCTTGAAATCAACAAATTTGACTTCTTTTGACCTCAATGTGCGTAGATAAGCTATAACGCAACCTTTAGAACCAAATAGGAGCAAAAGCCTCAAATTTTGCTTTAGAAATTTCTGAAATTCTCAGAAAAATGCCACAAATTGCTGTACATAAGCAATTTCTTTTGCCACAATTCAATACATAAGGTGGTAGACCTGTGTATTGTTGTCATGACCTGTGAAACACCTGTTTATACTTGTAAAATACCTGTTTAGAGCTGTAAAACACCTGAGAAAAACCTGTTTTTTGGCTTTCAAGACACCCAAAGTGCTCCTCTTGGCCCCAGAGCAACTTTCTTTGCGATGAAATCGAAGATTATCGCGAAAAGTGAGGTTTTCTTTGCTATACAGCACCTGCGCAGCGGCTCTGAAACCCTAAATCAGCTCTGATGCAAGTTGTTAGGGTTGAGATGTGGTGCTGAGGGGTAGAGATCACGGGTATATGCCTCAAAGATGGAGGAGTTGGGAGAAAAGAAGGCGCAGCTCAGAGAGAGAGAGAGAGAGAGAGAGAGAGAGAGAGAGAGAGAGAGAGAGAGAGAGAGAGAGAGAGAGAGAGAGAGAGAGAGAGAGAGAGAGAGAGAGAGAGAGAGAGAGAGAGAGAGAGAGAGAGAGAGAGAGAGAGAGAGGGAGGGAGGGAGGGAGGGAGGGAGGGAGGGAGGGAGAGAGAGAAAGAAAGAAAGAAAGACTTTTTAACATCTATTAGAGGCCAAAATCGGCCTATGAGACAAAACATATACATCAGTATGATCCAAACCATTGTGATCCAAAACGAAAATAAAGTGTGAGTACTGCAAACGGGTATAAAAGGAGGGATAGTAGCTGGCATCAAGGGTGTGGGGTGCTATGGGTATGCACTCTATATGCTCAATGGGTGAGATACAAATATGATATGCATAGGGAGGGGAGGCTCGATGGTATCACAACCCCCTAAATGCCTGGAGTGGGTGTAGGATATAATGCATCGGTGGGTAAGGCATCATGGCAATCCTCAAAATGCTCTGGGCGTCCAAATCGATAGGGGTGCGCTGCTGACGTCTCTGTATCTCCATGTCATGGTGTGCGTGAATCGCCTGAATCTCTCTCTGATGTGGACGAGCTCTCCGGACAGGGGGTCTCGGTCGTCGACGCTGTCGTCTAAGCTCCTCTGCTCTGTGCAATGTGACACCCCGCATCGAGCTGGGCCCTCGAGTGTATGTGGGTCTGAAAAAATCTGTAATATAACTCTGAGGGGGGGGGGGGCCAGGTGTATCTCCATCTGCTGCTGGAGGAGTGATGCGCGGTGGTGCTTGAGCTCTACTAGGAAACGACCTAGAGGGCGCTGGTCCTCTGTCCCCAATAAAGCCCTGATCTCTCTAGGCCCCTTGAAGAGCTGTGGGTAGCGGTCTCTGATGTCCTCATATGCCTGGCATCTACATGTGTAGTGCTCCTCGTCCTCCACCTCCTCTCTACATATCCTGCATAATCGCTCATCCCTGGGGGTATGTGTGGCTCGCCCAATCTCAATCTCGAGCTGGTGTGATGATACTCTGAGCTGCCCAATGGCCACTCTCTAAGCTGGTGCCATATATGTATCCATGTATCGTGGTCTCTGAATGAAACCATCCGCTGTCACAGTCAGGAAGTGCTCTCTGTAGTGTTGCCCCTTTGTGGGAAGAGGCTCCCGTGGTGCTATCCATGTCTCCCTGACGTGTATCTGTAGTAGGTCCTGACGGATGATCCTATTCCTCTCCGAACGAGAGTGGGTAATGTGGGGGGAAGAGAGGTCATACTGAAAAGGGGGGAGATCCGTAATGCTCATGCCATGGTCTGCTAACCATCGGTAAGTCTGTGCATACCATACTCTCTCATGCCCTGTCTCTGCCAAATGTCTAGAGCTCTCAAATGCAAGCCTGGTGAGTCGGCTAGTGGGGAGCTCTCTGACTCTCAGAATAAAGGTCACCAACTGGAAGAGGGCCTCCACTAGCATCGGTAGTGTGCCAAGCTCAGCTCGTATAATGTCATGTGGAACGGAGGGCTTGCTGCGCAGCAAGCGTGATATCATGGTGATCTGGGGCCTCTCAATCTGCGTCCACATCGCCTCTGTGATCCTTGGTGCCCATACTGCTGCTGCGTACATCAATGCGGGTGTCACTAGAGTGTCAAAGAGCCACCCCTTAGTCCGGGGCTCCTAAAAATGTGTCTGAAAGAAGCGTCTCTCCAATCCTGCAAGTGCCGCATAACCTCGCGTCAATCTATCTCTCGCAGCCTGTGCCATGGAGAATACCCCTGTGCTGCCCGAGAAGGTGATACCTAGGTAGACGTAGGAGTCCACTACCTCTATCTGTCCTCCAGCTGCTGTGAAAGAGGCGCGATGGCGTACTGTCCTGGAGGTATGGAAGATCATGACCTTGGTCTTTCCAAGGTTCACTGTGAGTCCTCTCTCCATGCAAAAGGTATCGAGCGCCTGTAAATGTGACTGCAACCCCTCCTGTGACTCTGAGAGAAGGACAATGTCATCAGCATATAATAGGATATGTTTTGGCGTACCTCCGATGTCTCCTCCTCTCCCTCCTGCTCGCTGTATATACTCCGTGATCTCGTCGATGTAGAGACCGAAGAGAGTGGGTGAGAGGGGGCAACCTTGTTTCACACCAATGGTGCTAACAAGGCTGTCTGATAGACCGCCGGGGCAGCGTACCCTGCCTGTGACTCGTGCATATAAAGCGTGGATGGCCCATAGCGTGTCTGATGGAAGCTGTAACTCCTGGAGCCTCCGTAGTAGTCTCTCTCAAGGGGGAGAGAGAGAGAGAGAGAGAGAGAGAGAGAGAGAGAGAGAGAGAGAGAGAGAGAGAGAGAGAGAGAGAGAGAGAGAGAGAGAGAGAGAGAGAGAGAGAGAGAGAGAGAGAGAGAGAGAGAGAGAGAGAGAGAGAGAGAGAGAGAGAGAGAGAGAGAGAGAGAGAGAGAGAGAGAGAGAGAGAGAGGTGGCTTCCCTAAAAGTGAGAGATCCAAAAGTGTTATTAAGTTATGTTATATAGAACCTTTTTTAGGGTTGGCCAAGTTCACATTGAACTTGGGCCAAAAAATAAAGAATAAGTGACTTAGCCTTTATAAATAGGCCTAAACACATGTATACAGTATAAAGGGGTCATTTAGGGCTTTATCCCAACACATAAGTGATCATATGAAGCAGGTTTGCCAGACCAAACCTCTTTAGGGATGCCACCTTTCAAGGACATGTGAGGGGATCGATTCACAAAGAGTCTGATTATACCTTTGAGCCACACCATTAGAAGAGGGGCTGTATGGAACAGTAAGCTCTCTCTTTATGTCCAAATTTTCACAAAATTTTTTGAATTCAGCACTTGTGAACTCACCCCCATTATCTGTACGTAAGCATCTCAGCTTTCTACCTATTTGGGTAGTCACAAATGCATGAAATCTCTTAAATGAAGCAGATGCTCCGTCTT